>JAJPUD010000676.1:541760-556758 GCA_023553655.1 Myrmecobius fasciatus | reverse complement strand
TCTATCTATCTATCTATCTATCTATCTATCTATCTATCTATCTATCTCTGACCTGTCAGGAGGTGGGTAGAATGCTTTATTATTTTCGGTCTTTCAGTGTTGTGGTGGGTCATTGCCTTGATCAGACTTCCCAGTCTCATAAAGTTGTTTTGCTTTATAATGCTTTAATATAAATTATCCCCCTGATTTTGCTCACTTTTTTTCCTAAGGCTATCCAAAGTTTGTTTTTTAAAAAGTAATTTCATTAGAATAATAATATTACATTATGCTTATATGCCATGATTTATTCAACCGTACTTTATTTCCTGACTACCTTCTCAGTTTCCAGTTATTGTCATAGTATTATGATTTTTAACTGTGTACTTCTCTGACTGTATTCTCTTATACTGTTTCCTCTCTTACAAAGAAAGTGGTTAAAGAGAAGGAATTTCATCAGTCCCAGGTATGTCAAATGCATATACATCTATTTATATATATTTTTTTGATTTCCAAAGTGAAAATAAATGCTTACATTGAAGATACAACTATTACACATATGTGCATACATGTTTATGCATGTGCATGTATACACACATATTTACAAAAATATGTTTGTGCATATATGAACTATACATAAATATATATATATAAATTATATTGTATACATATGTATGTATATGTATATATATATATAAACAAAAGTCCTTTCAAAACCCTAATGTCTTCAAAGAGGAGGTTAAATAAAAAATGTTTTATATGGATAAATGCTATCTTTTTCCATTCCATTGTCCCTTCTCTTTTTTTCTGAATCCAGAGTCAATCATTCCTTCTTTATTTTTTTACTTCAGGATCCATCCTCTGAGGTTGAGGTTTATTTTGCTGGTGACTGTTCCCTCCTCCATATTATCATGCTTCTTAATTCCTCCTCTTCAAATCCTCACCTATTGAATTTGATGTATTTTCAGACCAAAGTCATTTTATGAGTGTGTTCAACTTTTCTTTTTCCAGCTCAATAAGAGTAAGGTTCACCTGAATCTTGTTCTCTCTCCCCCTTCTTCCATGATTGTGTATTCTTTTCACTTAGCCTAATTACAAAAATAGGATGTTTTATCTCTTCCTTCCTTTTTTTTTTTACATTAATGTTCCTTTTGCCCTCCTGTTGCTTTCCTTTCTGAAAATGCACAGAACATAACTAAACCATCTTAGGTCCTCTATTTTTCTTATTTAATCCCCTTCAGTACCCTTTGAAGACAAAGTTCTGGAGAGACACTTGTTTCTTCTTTCCCACATGAATGCTAGCAATTTCCCTTCCACAAGCTAAAATAATGATTGATTTGTTTGCATTTCCAAGTTTCTACTGAGCTCTAGACTTTTCATCAGATATGTGAATAAAGGTCCATTTTCTTGCTTGACCTCAACTTTGGAGAATATATTATTCTTACTTATAAGTCTACGTCTTTTGCTTTTGGAAATTTTGTATTTCAAAATATTTTCTCATGTTTAGTAAAAACTTCTAGGCAAGGGTATTCTAGTAAATGTTTAACAACCAGTTGACATACTTTTAATCAGTTTTACTAACATTTTCTCCATTACTTTCTCTAGTTTTAAGACAGTCAACAAAACAATAAATCATTCCCTGATTTGTAGCATTTGCTGATTTCCAAAATGCTTACATTTAATAATTGGCTCTCAAGAATCAATATGATTTGGTTCTAACACATTTCCCTGCTTCCAGGTCGTGTGTGACCCTGATGTGGTTCCTTGATACTTAAACTCTTGCTTTCTGACCATGTCATGTTATATATCTTTATTTATATATCGATATACACATGTGTATGATTTTCAGGGAGTATGATGATTCTTAAACGATCTCTTCTTGACCTATTTTTCAAATGAGTTTTTAAAAATCATAATTACCTTGCTGTGTTGTTGGTACTGTTAACATTACTGATAATGGCTTTAAAAAGATATAAAAGTTGATAGTATAAGATATCAAATGGACAAGCCCTTATAGCTTTAGATCACAGCTTTGAATTAGTGGTGTGTTGTGAACACCCTCTGTCAATTGTAAATTCACTAGCAAAAATCTACAGCTAGAAATCAAACCTTGGTCAGATCATCCTTTACTATGGGACATTGGTTGATTCATGATTTTAATTATATGGATAATTACTCTCTCCACTGTTATACATCAATAAAACTTCTTCTATGGTGATTATTATCTATATCTTTCCATTAATTTTCTTTCTTTCTTTCTTTCTTTCTTTCTTTTTTTTTTTTTTGCTTTTTGCTGAGGCAGTTGGGATTAAGTGACTTGCCCAGGATCACACAGATAGGGAATGTTAAGTGTCTGAGACCAGATTTGAACTCAGGTCCTCCTGACTTCAAGGCTGGTGCTCTGTCCACTGCACCACCTAGCTGCCCCTCCATTAATTTTCCATAGATGACCTCCCTAACATTTTAGAAATTCTTTTCTTTTAAAATTATTGGATTATACATGTGGCACTTAAATTGCTATTTTTTTTTCCTTAATACAAAACTAGTCCATTTCCTTTCTAGTCATATGTATTCAGTGATATTTCTTACATGAAAATCATGATTGATGATGCATTTTAGCTTCAAAAAATCTTTCCTTGATCCATCCATTCCCATAGCTATCATCCCATAATCTTCCTTTTCTGATTACATTTTTTTAATTAAAGCTTTTTATTCGCAAAACATATGCATGGGTAATTTTTCAACATTGACCCTTGCAAAGCTTTCTGTTACAAATTTTTCCCTCCTACCTTCCACCCCCTCCCCTAGATGGCAGGAAGTCTAATACATGTTAATTATGTTAAAAATATTTGACAGATATATATATATATATATATATTTATACAGTTATCTTGCTGCATAGGAAAAAAAACCTGAGAAGGAAAACATAATATAAGCAAACATCAATAGAGAGTGTGAAAATGCTATGTTGTGGTCCAGACTCAGATCCCACAGGCCTCTCCCTGGGTGTATATGGCTATCTTCCTCACTGAACAACTGGAACTGGTTTGAAATATCTCATTGTTGAAGAGAGCCATATCCATCAGAATTGATCATCATATAGTCTTGTTGCTGTGTATAATGATCTCCAGGTTCTGCTCATTTCGCTCAGCATCAGTTCATGCAAGTCTCTCCAGGCCTCTCTGAAATCATCCTGCTGGTCATTTCTTATAGAACAATAATATTCCATAACATTCATATACCATAATTTATTCAGCCATTCTCCAATTGATGGACATCCATTCAGTTTCCAGTTTCTAGCCACTACAAAAAGGGCTGCCACAAACATTCTTGCAATGTGGATCCCTTTCCTTCCTTTAAGATCTCTTTGGGATATAAGCCCAATAGAAACACTGCTGGGTCAAAGGGTATGCAATTGTGATTAAATTCTTGAAGAAATTCATTTATACTCAGTGATTCTACTTCCCCTCTTCTCATTTTCTTCTTAACTCTTCTGGTCTGCTTTCCAACCTTATCATTCAATTGAAATTGCTCTCCCAAAGTTACCAGTGATCTCTTAATTGTCAAATTTAATAGTCTTTTTTCAGTGTTTATTATTCTTGACTTCTCTGGTGTCTTTGACATGCTCATAATCCTATTCTCCTCCATCCTTTCTTTAAGGTTTAGGGACATGGCTCTTTCTAATTTCTCTTTCTTCCCAAGTTCTCAGTCTTTTCTGTGGATCTTTATCCAGATCATGCTTGCTAACTGCAAGTGTCTATCCTGAGTCATCTTCTCTTTTCTTCTCTCTCTGTATTATTTCACAAGGTGAATCATCAGCTCCCATGGATTCAATTATTTCTGTACAGATGATAATCAGACCTATTTATCCAGCTCTAACTGATCTTGCTTCTCCATCTGCCTTCCGAACATCGGAAACAATTCCCCATAGACTTCTGAATCTCAACAAGTCCAACCAGAAATCATTATCTTTCCACTCTCAAATCCTCTTGTCTTCTGACTTGTATATTACTGCCGGGGCCACCACTATCTTCTTAGTCTTCCAGGTTTACAATCTGAATTATTTAATTTAATTTTTCAGGCTTTCACCTTCCATATCCAATCTTTTGCCATGTTCCATCTAGGCTACCGTTGCAATATCTTTTAAGTATAGCCCCTTCTCTCCTCTGACTGTACCCCCATCATGGTGACAGATCCTCATCACTTCGTTTCAGGACTATTGCAATATCCTGCTGGTGGATCTGCCTTCTTCAAGTCTTTCCCCACCCTAGTGCATCCTCCACTCAGATTTCAAAGTGACCTTCCTAAAACACATATAGATCCCAGTGGATCTTTATGATCTCCAGGATCAAATAGGAAAATCCTCTGTTTGGCTTTTAAAGCCCTTAATAACTTGGGCTCTCTCTACCTTTCCAGTCTTCTTATACCTTATACCCTTTGCCTTAAGTACTCTGCAATCCAAGGATGCTGGTTCCCTGCTGTTTCTGACACAGGACATTCCATCTCCTGTCTTTTGGCTATCCCCCATTCCTAAAACTCACTTCTCATCTTTGCCTGCTGGTCTCCTTGGCTTCTTTCAAGTTTCACTAATATATCTGGCCTTCTAAAGAAAGTTGTTCCTGGTTCTCCTTACTGCTACTGCCTTTCCCCTGAGATTACTACCAAATTAGCCTTTCTAAGTCAGATTTCTGCACAATTCTTTGCATGTTGCTTCCCTCGTTAGGTTAGGAAATTTTTTAAGTCATATACTATTTTTCCTTTTCTTTGTGTCCCCGGGACTTAGCATAGTGCCTTATACCTAGTAGTTACTGCTTAAATGTTTGTTGACTATCTGTCATATATCTCTATATGAGAGGCATTCAAATCTTGCTTCTGAGCCAACCTGGCCATGTGAACCAGAGCAAATCATTTAATTTTTCAGGACTCTAGACACTTCTCTAAGAATACATTTCAGAGGTTTCTACCTGTTCTGGGAGAAGGAGCTTCCTCACTTGGGAACTTTCTATACTAATAAGATCACAGTCCAATCCTCCCTGTCAAATCATAGGGAGAATATTACTATTAAAGTAATAGGACTCTGCTGCAAAGAAAAGAATGGGATCACTGGGAACCCGGGCCATATGAAAATCAAAATAACAATTTAGTCTCCATTTACCATGAACTCTAACTACCTTGCCTCTACTTCCTGTTATAATTCTCTATGACAAGAAATGATTCTGGGACATCTGGAGCCTTGCCAAGGCTCTGGCTCTGCTTCTCCCCATCAGGAGCTCCATGATGGGACAGCATCTTGGGTTGAGTTTGGAGGGTGGGAAACACCAGAAGAAAATTTCTATCTTCTCCCCAGTTCTGTCCAGGGCTGAGAAACATCCTTCTCCTTGGAGGGCTGCCTTTAGCTATTTTCAGATCATACCCTGGCACTTAGATTTCAAGCCAAGAGGAGGTGGAACTTAAAAGGTCATATCAGCTCTTGCTTACATGAAATGTCAGGTACTGAGAGGTTGTGAACTTGTGATATTTTTATTTTGATGGAGTAATAGACTCTCATTGGGTCAGCTATCTCCTGAGTCCATTTACCTGTGGGGAAGCTGTACTTCACTCTTCCAGGCTTTGCAGGTCTATTTGATTCAATAAGTGGGCACCTTGGTCTCTCTGGTGGTGGAGGAGATTTATGAACTGATTTGAGTTAAATTCTGATCTGACTTGTGAGCATTAGGACTTCTAAGGCCCATGCATACATGAGCTCATCTGACCTAAGATCAGTCCTGAGAAATAAGCTGAAACCACAGGCCTTGATTTAGAAAGGCTTAGGAAGGATATTGGAAGGGTCTCCTGAACTCATCTGGAACAAGGCCCCTCCTTGTACTTTGCAGATTCATGAAGACAGTGCTTGGTTCAGTGAGCAGCCCAGGGGCACATTGGAAAGCTAGGTGAGAGGTGGAGCAGGTCTGCAGCCAAAGGGGGACACAGCCCTGGTCTCCTGCCCTTTCATTTGGGGCATGGAGAGCAGAATGGATGATTGGAGTCTGCTTGTTGTTACTTTTTTGTTTGGGTTTAGATCACAAGAAATAAGCAAATGCTGTCTACAAGCCACACTCCTACCCCTGAGGTATTCCTAGTCAGGCTGGAAAAGCTGCTTCAGAAATAGAGGCTTTTGTTTTACTCTGGGTCTCAGACTGACCTCTAAACCAGAGGCGATGGGGTAGTATAGTGGGTAGAGTGCTGAACTTGGAGTCATTAAGGATTGAGCTCAAATCCAACCTCAGACACTTAGCAGCTATGTGACTTGAGGAATAGCATTTATGTAGTGCTTAACGTCTCTCTCTCTCTCTCTCTCTCTCTCTCTCTCTCTCTCTCTCTCTCTCTCTCTCTCTCTCTCTCTCTCTCTCTTTCTCTCTCTCTCTCTCTCTCTCTCTCTCTCTCTCTCTTTCTCTCTCCCTCCCTCCCTCCCTCCCTCCCTCTCTCTCTCTGCGTTTGTTTCTCTGTCTCTGTCTCTCCCCGTCTCTCTCTCTGTTTCTATCTCTCTGCCTATCTCTTTCTCTGTATCTATCTCTGTTTCTCTGTCTCTATCTCTGTCTCTGTATCTATCTCTATCTCTGTCTCTATCTCTATCTCTGTCTCTATCTCTCTCTGTCTCTCTTTCCCTAACATTTATATAGAGTCCACTGTGGGACAGGCAGAGGGTAAGTGCTTTATGATTATTATCTTTTTTGATCCTCACAACCACCCTGGGAGATGGGTGCTATTAACATCTCCATTTTACAGATGAGTAAAATAAGGCTTAGAAGTGTTAAAATGACTTGTCTAGGGTCACAGGTCAGTAAATGCCTCAGATAGGATTTGAATTCAGGTACCTCTAACTCCAACTCTTTTGTATTCCACGGGTTATAGAAAATAGCTGCCTGTCTAAATGATCTCTGAGGTTCCTTCCACTTCTAAGTGCTACAACCAAAGTGCTCTGGGTCTCACAGAAGCTTTATCTGGACTGTACACTAGGGGGAGATTGAAATTTTGATGAAAAATTTTGGAAAACATCAATTTTACAGTAGTTCATTGAAATGTAATATCGTGTGTGTGTGTGTGTGTGTGTGTGTGTGTGTGTGTGTGTGTGTGCCTTCAACTTTCCGTAATGATGCTAGTGATGGGACTCAACCAGTCTGGGGAATTTTTCATTTCAAGGTGAAGAACTGACTTCCTGATATGATAATAAATTCACTTGACTTAATAAGGTTTATCTGTTTACATTTCTATATGGGAGGATGATACTTGTAAATCATTAGAACTCTCTCATTATTGTGGCAGTTTGAATATATGTAGAGAGAGGCCACAGGTATGAGTTGAATATGAAGGAATAATATCTTAAAAAATGATACAATTAGGAGGGGGTGAGAGGAATGTACTGAAAGAAAGGGAAAAGGAGAAGTGAAATGGAGTAAATTATCTGCCATAAAAAAGAGAGAAGTAAAAGCTTTTACAGTGGAGGGGAAGAAGAGAAGAGAAGGGGGACTGAATGAACCTTATTCTCATCAGAATTAGCTCAAAGAGGAAATAACATACACTCTCAATATGGGCATAGAAATCTATTTTACCCTATCTATTTTCTTAGGAAAGGAATGGGATATAGGAAGGGGGATAAGAGAGAGGCATTGAAGGCAACTAGTTGGTGCAGTAGTTAAAGCACCAGCCCTGAAGTCAGGAGGACCTGAATTCAAATCTGGCCTCAGACACTTAATACTTCATAGCTTTGTGACCCTGGGCAAGTTACTTAACCCCAATTGCCTCAGCAAAAAAGAGAGAGAGAGAGAGAAGGCATAGTGGGGGAAGGAGTAGTCAGTAGCAAAACTCTTTTGAGGATGAGCAGGGTGAAACAACAGAGAGAATAGAATAAATGGGGGGGAAGAAATATAATTAGCAATAGTAATTGTAAAAATAATTTTGAAGCAAGTTTCTCTGATAAGGCCTTATTTCTCAAACATGGAACTGAGTTGAATTTATATAAAAAAGAACCAATAATATATCCACTTTATAGCCTCCTCTAAGCCTTCATGTTTCAATTCTCAATCCCTTATTATTTCCCTTCTCCCTTGAGTCTGAAGCTCTAATTGGCTCATGAGCCACTTCATGGTAAACAGGATGACCAAGTTTCCTCCTTGGTTAAAGAAAAACATTGGATTCAATAGACTCAGATTTTTCTGTTCTCAAAGAGCATAGGAAATAATGACTGACTCAAAAGCCAGGATCTTCTAGAAGGAAGGAAAGTTGGGAATGAGGGAAAAGGAGTCTGAGAAAGAGGAAAACCTGGCTCAGAATAAACATCACCAGGTTCACTTTCTTATAATCACCTCTTCAGAATGCATAGCTATTAGACTTCCCAGAGAAGGTAGGGAAATGGAATGACTCAGTTAAAGGAGGCTTACTGCAAGAGACCTTACAAGGCATCTGAGCTTCTGCTCTTTCCTTGGAAACCTCCAACTTTGGATTTAATTATCATCTTCTTTGGGCTATTTTCTTTCTGGCACTGTTTCCCCCAACTCTGCCCTGCTGCTTGTTGCTAATCTTTGTTTTTCAGACACCATCTGTTTTCAGAATATATTTGTTTTCTTTTTTCCTCTCAAAGTATCACAGATTCGCTTCAGTTTCCTCTCTTGGCTGCTGCAGACATCCCATCCCAAGGGACAAAGGGGGTGGGAGAGAAGGAGCTTGGGGAGGTAAGAGATGGTAGAATGGAAAGAGTTCTGGATTAGGGAATACAGATTACTATTAGCTGTGTGATTTTGAGTCATTCACTTCTCTGAGCTTTAGTTTCTTCATCTGAAAAAATGGAGGGATTTAGATTAATGATTGGGCAGCATTAAAATCACAGATTTACAACTGGAAGGGACCTCAAACTCTCATCCATTCAATCTAATGATTTTAAGATGACAGAAAAGCACATAATATTTTTAATACAATATATAATAACTTATATGTGCTTTACATATATTTTCTAATTTGTTCCCATGACAATACTGGCAGATAACTGCTATTACTGTCTTCATTTAAAAATGAGAAAACTCAGGAGAAGTTAGGTTCTTGCCTAGGGTCACACAGCTTGGAAATATCTGAGACAGGATGTCTTCCTGGATTGAAAATCTGGCACTATATCTCCTTAGTAGTATAGCCACCCTACTATACAGGTAACAAGTAGCTGAGTCAGGATTTGAATCTAGGACTTCTAATTCCCAATTCCATGTTCTTGCCATTGTACCATAGTGTATCTCACATTTAAATGCACCCTGAAACTTGCCAACTTTCCCCAAAGTTTGTGGAGTTCTTTATGTCTTTATAGGCTTCATTCTGACATTAAGAGCTCTGAAGTGGTCCCTGTCATATTTACACCTGGTAAGAGAGATCTTTCTCCTCTGTCTCATCATTTTCTTCATCTTCAGTAAATATTTATGGAGCATATGTCTTTTTCAAGGCACCATGCTCAGCTCAACTAGAGCATTTTTAGGGAATATGGGGCTTTTATCCACTAGAAGTTGACATTCAAAGTGAACGAATGAATTTATTAAGTACATACTATATGTAAAGCACTGTGCCAAATCCTGGGGGTACAAGTAGAAAAGACAGACAGTCCCCCTGCACTTAAGGAACACACTCATTCTAACAAGGAAGGCAACACATCTGGAAGATAAAGGGTTATATTAGGTTGGTTAAACACTGAATTCTTTTTTTTAAATTAAAGCTTTTTATTTGCATAACATATGTATGGGTAGTTCCTCAGCATTGATCTTTACAAAGCTTCCCATTACAAATTTTACCCCCAGTCCCCTCCCCTCCCCTAGATGGCAGGAAGTCCACTACATGTTAATGGTTAAACACTTAATTCAAGATATTAGTCCAGAGACATGTAGAGAGACAGTATGGTGTCATAGAAAGAATTCCAGTTGGGAATGTAATTCTCTTGCTGTGGTTCTGAGTAGGGAGTCAAGGGACCTGAATTCCAATTCCAGCTCTGAAATTGAGGCAAACAGGGTTAAATGACATGCCCAGGTTCACACAGGAAGTATCTGAGGCCAGATTTGAACTCTGGAAGATGAGTTTCTTGACGCCAGGTCTGACGCTCTGTGTACTATGTTGCCCCCACTTGCCCCCAATACTTTTACTACTAGGCTTATTGTAAGACAAGGATATTATTATTTACAGAGTATTATGTAAACTTTAGGCATTATTATTATCAATAGTCTTGGCTCTGCCACCAAGGACTCTTATTTTGGGCAAATTATTTCCTCTCTGAGCCTTCTTTGGAAAATAAAACACTTGGACTAGATCAGGAGTTCTTAATGTCATGGACCCCTTTTCACAATCATGGGTTTTTTCCTTTTTTTAATTAAAGCTTTTTATTTTTCAAAATATATACATGGATAATTCTTCGACATTAATCATTGAAAAACCTTGTGTTCCAATTTTTCCCCCTTTCCCCACTCCCTCCCCTAGATGGCAAGTAGTCCAATATATGTTAAACATGGTAGAAATATATATTAAATCCAATGTATGCATACATATTTATACATTTATCTTGCTGCACATTTTTCTTGTACAGCAAGAAAAATCAAATCAAACAGGAAAGAAATGAGAAAAACAATAAAATGCAAGCAAACAACAACAAAAAGTAAAAATGCTATGTTCTGAACCACACTCAGTTCCCACAGTCCTCTCTTTGGGTATAGATGGCTCTCTTCATCACAAGATCATTGGAACTGGTTTGAATCATTGTACACAATAATGTTTTTTAATACAAAATTAAAATACATAAAGTAGCAAAGGAAATCTTTTCAATTGAAATGAAAAGTTGTTTTTTTTTCCTCATCCAAGTTTGTGGACCCCACAATCTATCCTTAAGCTCTATGGGGATCATTGGGCTCTAGATATGAACACTTTGTGATTCTAAGGACAATTACATAATTAAGTACTTATTTAAATGACCAGATGGAGTCAATCAGTGAGATGAAGAGAATGAATCCTTAACACAGCTAAGGAAATGAATCCAAGAGAGCTCTTCTTGGGAAACATGAGACATTTGCATTAATTGAAATAGCTATGACATTCACCTAATTTTTTATTCCATCCATTCTGTTACATTGGCATTTTCTGGAGGAAGGTCAACAGCTCTTCAACCAATCCCACTTGATACTTGGAGCATGGGAAATTATGATTCCATTCAAGGCCTAGTAGTTACTCTTGTCATGAGGCTTGGTGACCTCATGGCCACCAAACCCTGTGGGGAACTCTTCAGTCAGCCAACAAGTACTGAACATCCTTTGTATGCTCAACACTGAGCTATGCAGGTTGCAGAGAACAAAAAAGAAATAGGCAAGAGGGCAGTCCTCCAGCAGATAAGGATTTATAACTAGAAGGAGCTTCTAAATCATTTAGTCCAATTCCCTACCTGGACAGATGAAGAGAAGGTTAAATGAATTGCCCAGGCTCACATAGCTAGTAAGTGTCTCAGGCTAAATTTGAACTCAGATCTTCTAGGTACCAGGTTGGTGCTTTTATCTACCAAATTGCCATCCCTTGAAAAGCTAGAACTAAAGTTCTATTAGTGAAAGAGTACCTGATACTTTTGTAAGTATAAGTTAGACAGTTTGGACATCTTTCTGGTCTAAAACTCAGGTTTAATTACAGGGAAAAAAATTCTTGCTACTGATTCCTGTGACTTAGCTCATCCAAGGTTTGAGTTAAACTTGGGGAAAATATTATTACAAGAACACATGGTTATGAGAGTCATTTGCCAAACAACTGGAGAGAAGAAAGTTCTAGAACTGATGAACTTCTGTAAACTAAAGAGATTATTGGTCTCTCTTGGCCATTCCTTAAAATTTTGTAGTAAATACTCTTTAAATGAGTGGTTATATGGTTAGGTTGGCTGGGACACCAGAGACGTGAAAAGACCAGCTATGTGCTGTAAAGACACATATCATAGTGAAGTTTATTTAAGGATGAAGCTATAGTTAGTTGGTTTGGGTGAAGAACTAAGAAGTAGGAACACACATGCTGCCCTTTTCTCCCAGTCTTCTGAAGGGGAGATTATATTCTTGCTGGGCCCATAGATCAGTTTTCATGTCAACCATCTTTGTTACACAAATGCTCCACTCTCAGATCATTTTGTGAGATGTAGAAGCTTGAAAGGAGTACATTCCTCTTAGAAAAAGGTCTCTCTCAGATGTAAGTTGGAGATGTCTTAGCAGATTATCTTAGAGGCAAAAATTGGTTGGACATAGGATTGGTATCAGTGATTTGACCCTTAATTTACTCAAGGACTTTGACAGATTGTGTGAGACCCTGTTATCTATCCTTTCTTGGGAATTGTCTATAAATTGATTCTATTTTTCTACTCAAAAGGCCTTTAAAGATAGGATTTTAACTTCAGAAATAGCAAGGAGTTTCTAAGCAACTCAAGAATGTAAAGGCAGCCAAATAAGCATTTATAAAGCACCTACTATGTGCCAGGCACTCTGCTAATCACTGGGGATACAAAAAAGGGCAAAAGGTAGTCTCTGTTCTCTAAGAGTTCACAGTCTAATGGGGAATACAACATGCAAACATATATATATATATCCATACATATATACATATATGTAGAATCAACTTGAGATGATCAGTAGAAGAAAGGCATGAACAAAGAAAAGGTTTCCTATAGAAGATGGGATTTTAGTTGGGATGTGAAAGGAGTTAGGGAAGCCAAGAGGCAGAGAGGTATTCTAGGCAAGGGAGAACAGCCAGTGAAAATGCCCAGAGTCTGGAAATGGAATATGTGTGTGCACCATCACTGGACTTCAGAGTATATGGGAGGTAGGGGTGTAAGGTGTAAGAAGATTGGAAAAGTAGGAGAGAAACAGGTTGTGCTGGGCTCTGACTACCAAATAGAGGATTTTATATTTTGAGTCTAGAGGTCATGAGGAATCAATGGAGTTTATTGAATTGGAGGTGATGTAGTCAAACCTGAATTTTAGGAAGGTTAATTTGGCAGCTTAGTGAAGCATGGATTAGAGTGGAGAAAGAATTGAGGCTGGAAGGCCATTCCAGTAGTCCAGGCATGAGGTGATGGGGACCTGCACCAGGGTGGTGACAATGTCAGGGGAGAAAAGGAGACACAGGAGAGATGTTTCAAAGGCAAATAGACAGGATTTGGCAACAGATTGGATATAGGGGGTGAGAAATAGTGAGGAGTTGAGGGTGACGTGTAGATTGTGAGTTTTGGTAACTGGGAAGATGCTGCTGCTCTTTATGATAATAAAAAAATTTAGAAGTGTCCCATTTTAAGGAAAAAGATAAAGAGTTTAGTTTGGGATATGTTAAGTTTAAAATGATGATTGGATATTCATTTTGAAATGACTGATAGGCAGTTGGAGAAGACAACAGTGTCATAAAGTATAAAGGAGTCTAGAAGGATGAAGATTGAAAAAGTCCATTTGATTCAGGAGTTAAGAGATCATTGGTAACTTTGGAGAGAGCAGTTTGGATTTAATAATCAAGTTGGAAACCAACAAACAAGAATACCAGATGGCAGTAGTTCTGTATAATATGTTGTGGCTTTTTAATCATTTTCAGTTGTGTCTAAATCTTCCTAACCTCATTTGGGGGTTTTCTTGGCTGAGACACTGGAGTGGTTTGCCATTTCCTTCTGCAACTCATTTTACAGAGGAGAAAACCGAGGCAAACAGGGTTAAGTTACTTGCCCAGGATCATACAGAGTCTGAGGCCAGATTTGAACTCATGAAGATGATTTTCTGATTCCGGTCTGGCTCTCTATTCATTGTACTACATCTACAGAGCTGTTATTTAACAAATGATATCCATTTAAACATATCTTAATTTAATTTCCCATAGTTTCTCTTATCTGATTGCTTGCATACTGGTTAGCAACTACCAAAAAATGGCTATAGGTGTTTTTTTTTTTGGCAGAAAAATGGGTAAAAACATAATATAATCAATGAGTAGCAGGAAACAAATTTTTCCCCAATTGGAAGTTTGAATTATGAATAGTATTGGTATCTGTTGAATAGGAAGGAGAAACAGTATGGTATTGTTGTACTTGTTAAATAATCCTAAATTTAGGGGGTCTAAAATCCTAAATAACAAGTATATATAAAAGACTTCCTAAAACCTTCCTAAAATTTCCTTTGTGGGTGTGTATAGAGATGAGGTGGTGTTGGAAGTGTTGGTGCATACTGGCAGGGGATGGAGGGGACCCTGAGAGAGTACTCTGTCATCCTATTAAGCTGCATGAATCTGACTGCCTTTAACACCTAAGCTTAGGGTCTGCCCAGGAGGGAAATGATTAACCTGCTTTCCTGCTCCCTCTTCTCTAAAATCCTGATAAAATTGGGCATGTCTATTAGCCCAAAACCATTTCTGTAATGTCTCCTAGGGCTTTGCCAGCAGGAGAGAAGACTGAGAGTGATTAAACAGGGCAGAGAGACCTTGTTTTTCTAGCCTGGGATCAGCCACAGGGACCTCCCTCAGAGATGTGTAGATTAGTGCATTAAAAACAAGCTGACAAAGCACCAGGATACTGGTTTTTCAAGGGGAGATGCTTTTACATTTTTTAAACCAAATTAGATGCTCTTTTAGATGGAAGTATGAAAGGTTCAATGCCATCTTTGATTAAGGGGTCAAAGTAAATAAATATCAGCCATTCATCAGGAAGGTTTTGGAGAATTGTAGGTTAGATGAGGTGAATGGGAGTGAATATTCTAGATGACCTCAGAACAGAACTCTTCTGTATCATGTTGAAGCTGATCCATTAAAAGGGGTCAAGGCACCTCTTGGAACAGATTGAAGAAATGAAAAAGATGGCTTTGGAGGTTAGGTCCTTCCTGAATTTGGCACTTCAGGCTAATCATGCAATAGTCCTACAACAGATAATTTCTGATTTCATTTTCTTTTTCCTCCCTCCCTCCCTCCCTCCCTTCCTCCCTCCCTTCCTTCCTTCCTTCCTTCCTTCCTTCCTTCCTTCCTTCCTTCCTTCCTTCCT
>JAJPUD010000676.1:505510-531981 GCA_023553655.1 Myrmecobius fasciatus | reverse complement strand
AGTGTCCCAGTTTTCCCACATCCCCTCCAACAGTTATCATTATCATTTCCTGTCATCTTAGCCAATCTGAGAGGTTTGTAGTGGTATCTCAGAGTTGTCTTAATTTGCATTTCTCTGATCAATAGTGATTTGGAGCACCTTTTCATGTGACCAGAAATAGTTTCAATTTCTTCGTCGGAAATTGTGTGTTCATATCTTTTGACCATTTATCAATTGGAGAATGGCTTGAATTCTTATATATTTGAGTCAATTCTCTATATATTTTAGAAATGAGGCCTTTATCAGAACCTTTGGAAGTAAAAATATGTTCCCAGTTTACTGCTACCCTTCTAATCTTGTCTGCATTCATTTTGTTTGTACAAAAACTTTTTAACTTGATATAGTCGAACTTATCTATTTTGTGATTAATGATGACCTCTAGTTCTTCTTTGGTCACAAATTCCTTCCCCCTCCACAGGTCTGAGAGGTAAAACATCCTACATTGTTCTAATTTGTTTATAATATCATTCTTTATGCCTAGATCATGAATCCATTTTGACCTTATCTTGGTATATGGTGTTAAGTGTGGGTCAATGCCTAATTTCTCCCATACTAGTTTCCAATTATCCCAGCAGTTTTTGTCAAATAGTGAGTTTTTATCCCAAAAACTGAGGTCTTTGGGTTTATCAAACACTAGATTACTATTGTCATTGAGTATTTTGTCCTGTGAACCTAACCTATTCCACTGATCCACTACTCTATTTCTTAGCCAGTACCAAATGGTTTTGGTGACCACTGCTTTATAATATAGTTTTAGATCTGGTACAGCTAGGCCACCCTCATTTGCATTTTTTTTCATTAATTCCCTTGAAATTCTTGACCTTTTGTTTTTCCAGATGAATTGTTATTTTTTCTAGGTCAGTTAAATAATTTCTTGGGAGTTTGATTGGCATAGCACTAAATAAATAGATTAGTTTAGGTAGTATTGCCATCTTTATTATATTTGCTCGACCTATCCAAGAACACTTGATGTTTTTCCAATTGTTTAGATCTGACTTTATTTGTGTGGAGAGTGTTTTGTAGTTTTGCTCATATAGATCCTGACTTTCCCTTGGCAGATATATTCCCAAATATTTTATACTATCTATAGTTATTTTGAATGGAATTTCTCTTTGTATCTCTTGCTGTTGCATTTTGTTGGTGATGTATAAAAATGCTGATGATTTATGTGGATTTATTCTGTATCCTGCAACTTTGCTAAAGTTTTGGATTAATTCTAATAGTTTTTTAGTTTATTCTCTAGGGTTATATCATTGTTCTTAACACTATTTTTTGGGCAACATGTCTTAAAAAGGGAACTCTTGTAAATCCTAAATTTCTCTTGGAAATTAGTCAGGCCACTTCTCATCACCAAGAAGTCTCTTGTAATATCTGTCCGATTTGTACTCCACGGGCATAAACTTTAAAACTCATGGTCCCCTCCTCACCAGGATGAAGCATCAAACTCAGATTTAAATGCTGGGTAATTCAGCTTCTATTGGGGATCTTTCAGAGTTCGGTGTCCTACAACACTACAACACTAGATTCTGGCCTCTTAGAACAATTTCCGTCATTACTTCCCAGGCTGTCTACATCCAGGCAAAAGTGCTACCCCAGAATAGGGAAGATGAGTTCAAATCTAACCTCAGGTGGTTATTAATTATGTGACTGAACAAACTACTGAATCTCTGCCTCGGTTGTCCTTAACTGTAAAATGGGAATAATAATAGCATCTATCTCCAGGATTATTTATTGTAAGGGTCAAATAAGTTGATATTTTATAATTCACTTAGCACAAGGTTCTTGGAACCACAGGTAAGAGTTTGTGCGAGGTAGGTACCAAAAGTGGATGAGCAGCCCTCACATCAGAAGCACAGGTCCTAGCAGCAGCTAAATAGTATAGCAGATAGAGTATGAAACTTCGAATGAAGAAGATGTTATGAGCCACTGTGGGGCAGAATAGGTGTCTAGTTAATCAATGCTCATGGGATTAGATTGGGTTGGAAAGGCAAACTGTGTAAAGAAGACTTGTGTTGCTTGAAGTCAGGGGGACTTGAGTCGTGGCTCTGCCACTTACTAGATGTGTGATCTTAAGCAACTACCTTTGCTCCTTAGCTCTAACATAAGGAAATTAAGATGGTTTAGATGAGCTCCAAGTCCCTTTCTATTCAATCACTGGACAGTTTTGTGATTCTGTGACTACATTTATATGATTAGCTGGATTCATTGGGAAATGAATAATTCTTAAGGCATATACTTGAATTCAGAAATGTTCATAAATGGATTTGATTCTAGGTACCACATCTAAATAGCAACAATGATAAGTAGGAGCATTTCTAGAAAAAGGAGACAAGAATGGTGAGATATCTAGAAATGATGTCATATGGGGAACCATTATTGGAACTGGGGATGTACCACCTGAAGAAAAAAAAAGATGTAGGGAGATAGGATATTTCCCCCCCCCAAAAAAAATATCTGAAAGACTTTCATGTAGAAGAGGGATTAGCCTTATTTTGGAAAGCTCCAGAGAGACCAGAGGTTGGGAGGTATAAGTTTTCAGCTCAAAAGGAGGAAGATCTTTTTAATTGAGTGTGCTCAATGAGGATATTGAAGAGGGGATTCATACCTACAACGAGAATTTGAATAGCTAATTAGTATAGAGATTAGAACATTGGACTTGGACTCAGGAAGATCTGAGTTGAAATTCTGCCTCAGAAATTTACTAGCTGTAGGACCCTAGGAAAGTTACTTAACCCCTCATGGCCTCAGTTTCCTCATCTGCAAAATGAGGTAAGAATAGCATCTTCCTCCTAGAGTTATTGAGAATGAAATGAGATCATCCACATAAAATACTTTGCAAACCTTCAGTCACTATACAAATGATAGCTACTATTATTAATAATACCTGAGGACCCTGTGATGCTATCACATCACAAATGAATGTAATGAATAATGCTCTCAATGCTTGCCTGGATGTAGACAGCCTGAAGAGTAGTGAAGGAGAATTGATCTGGCTGTTTCTATCCCAAGAGGCCAGAATCCAGTGTTGTAAGGCACTGAACTTTGAAAGATCTACAAGAAAAGCTGAATTACATGGTCATTTAAATCTGAATTTGATGCTTCATCCTGGTATGGAGGGGACCTTGAGTTTTAAAATTTATGCCCTTGGAGTTCAAATAGGACAGATGCTACAAGAGACTTCTTAATGATGGCTTGGAGGTCTATTATCTGAGAAGTGACCTGACTAATTTCTGAGAGGCTTACTTCTCATTATGTTGGCCACAGGGTGATGAATATTCTTTAGCTATAGAAACTTTTGAGGATCACTTGCTAAGGCATGCAAAAATTTTAATCTACATTATTGGAGGGAGATTCACCTAAATATCAAATTACAGATCTTTGAAATACTGACCTATGAGAAAATAACTAGGACACATAATTAGCAGCAACAGTTACAGGATAAGAAAACCCTCATTCTTTTGTTATTACTGGATTAATAAACTGGATCACTCAGCCATTTTTGAGCCACCTTTGTTTTGTCTGTAGAGGTTATATTTTAAAGAGTATTCAACTCTATTTTTCCCCAAAGGAAATTTTTGGAAATCATAGTATTGTAGGAGCATAGATGCAAGTTAGAAGAAACCTTAGAGACCATCTTGCCCAACTGCATCATTTTACATTTGGGGAAACTGAGTCTCAGGGAGGTTAGGTAACATTCCTAAAGTCACCCACAAAGCAAGTATGAGAAGTTGGTTTTGAACTCAGGTTCTCTGACTCCAGATTCAGTATTCTTTAATTCTGTTTCTCTACTTCTTATAGTATCATACTTTTTTTTGTAGGATATCTTAATTTTAGGTGTAATTCATTTCCCTATGCATTCTGGGATAATTTATTTTAATCTTTCTTTTTCTTTTCTGTTCTTATGAATCCTATAGGAGTTTGATTAAAATTAATTAGTTATCCGATCTGTTTTATTGTGATTACTTGTGATTACTTTCTCTTTGACCTGAAAATCTTGAATTTGGCAATCATATTTTGGGGTGAATTAAGCCTATGATTTTTCTCTGATGTTGTACCAAAGATTCCCTTCAGGTTCTGATGATATTGGACAATTTTATGATATTCTGAAATATCATTATGCTTTTGTTTCATTATAGTTTTTGAAGAGTCTAATTCTGAGATTATCTTCAAGACTTATGTCTCAATTGGTATTCTGCCAATTTTATTTCTTTTGACTTTACTCTAAAAATCCTTTTTATAGTCTTTAATTTTTGAGTTGTACCCATTTCATTTATTTTCTTATAATGTTTTTTACTCCAATAAGATTTTCCAGATTCTGTTCTAATTCACTGATTCTCGTGTTGAGTCTCTCATTAAATATTCTAATTTTAGTCCTTATCTCCTCCTTCAATTCTTTTAATGGGTCCAACCACTCTTAGGAATCTTGTGTTTATCTCTCCTCTCTTCCATTTTCTGAGTTCTAGTTATCATTGTAGAATTAATGTCTTCTTTTGGAGCTCTCTCCTGATATTCTCTTATGTCATTTATTCATTCAGCAAATACTTAGTAAGTATTGACAATATGCAAGCACTATACTAGGTACTGGGAATACAGAAACAAAAATCCATTTAGCCCCTCTGTTCAAGAGGCTTTCATTCTCTTAGGAACTAAACAACACATAAAAAGATGAGTGAATGTAAATCATACACAAATTAAATAAATGGGGCATTGAAAGCATACTAATGGCTGGGGGTAATCAGGGAAGTTCCTATATGATACTTTAGCTGAGATTTAGTTACATGCTTTACTAAAATTCAGGTATAATCTGTGGTCTGAAGCCCCCTAAAATGTGGAATAACACGAATGAGATTTGATCCTGGGGCCTGACTTCTATAATATATTTTTTTCTTTTTGACTCATTACCATCATATGGCATTGTTCCAAGAAAATCTAACAACTCAGGCTATGTCTGGGTTTTTAAAAAAAATGGTAAAGAGGTCACTGACTCTCAAATTAGTATTCATGGTATCAAGTGCAAATCATGTATAAAACAGCCATTATTTTACCCAGTAGAGATTGCATAAGTGTCATTTAGTTGGTGTTCTGTCTCCTAGAGTTCTGTGATGAAAAAGGAAAGTATTGGTCTATTTTCCCTATTAACACAAGAGAAAAAGATGTAAAGATAAGAGGGAGATTAGTCATTAGGCTTGACTGGTAATTAAGTCCCCAGGAACCTGATTCAACTGACCCTTGGAACTAATTCCTTTATCTTATTCCAAGATGGTACAAGAAATACCTGGAAGAAGTCTTGTGTTTGCCTCTGGTTGGTTCTGGTATTTGAAGTCTTGGTCCTGTATAGGATTTTGAGTCAAGTTGTAGTTTTCTTATTCAGTTATGGTGAGAACAGGACAGGTTCTACCATCACACCTAGCAGCCTAAAGATCTTCCTATCTAATCCCATAATTTTACATATACTGGGGCTCTAACTATATACCCCCTTTTGTCACTCCAAGATCCATGATACTCAAGAAGTACACACCTCCCCATCTAAGTTTAAATAAACCACATGTTATAGTAAAACAATGTATATTTCCTCATATAACCCCATTTCTTCCAAGATTGGGACAGTTTTCCCAAGGCAAAATCCTGTGACATTGACTCCTGGTTGACTAAAAAAGATCTGAAGCAACAACACTGTATACCTGCATAGGAGATAGACAATTAAGAAAAGGAGAGGGGGCAGGGAGAGAAAGTAAGTCAAGAGAGAGAACTAAGATCTTTTGGATGATAGACTGATTTTCCTAAAGCTGAAACGTGTAGGGAAATCAACCCATAACATGTCCCTGATTTCCACTGGCTACAACTCTAGAATCCACTAAAAAAGGATTCCTTCATGAAATGATTCTACTTCTCCATGATTGAGTTAAGATCTTCTCTCACACTCATCTGAAAAGCTCATTTACTTTGTTGTATTCTTTTATCTACCCTAACTATACAATTTCTCCAATTTATGTTTACTGCTTTGATGAGGTTTATTATTTATGAAGAAATAAAAATTGTAGGAAATAGCTGAGGTAGAGATAGCATGCTAAATATTATCCTCCCCTTGAGATGGGGGCAGAGAGAGGAGGAGTTCTTTTCTAAGGCTCAAAGTATTATACCTGCTTGATATTTCTCTTGGAGATAGAAGAGTTTAAGAGAGACTACCAAAACAGGGCAAGCCTGAATCCTTCCTGCCTATCCCCATTAGACAGTGTCTAATTACAGCCTTTCTCTTGCTTTTCACAAAGGCAGAAATCACAGTCTCCCTTGGAGATGGGATGGGGAAGATCCCAGATCAGCTATCTACTCATGACACATGTCAGCTAGAAGTAAATAAATTACATGACCCATCCCCATATATTCTTTACTGAAAGTATAATATAAGTTAAATAACATGGAATTAAATCAAGCATCAAGCACATTCATTAGCTATTTCCCAAAGCTACTAGCACCCCACATTTTCCCCCAGGGAGCTTGTCTTCACTCCTGGGTAGCTACTCTAGGCTTCTACTCTTAAAAGATAGCAATAAAATATACCTACTACTTGTCACAAAGTATGTGGTTAATGTCCACATTAATAATAATGGTATAGAGCCAGGGAGCATTGTAGAGATGGGTTTTACTTCTTGATCAGGCAAACAGGATGTGGGACCAGGTGTCTCAACCCACTTTTTGGTCTTCTCTCCCACTTTGGTTCTGTTCAACTGATTTGTGCCATTGCCTTGACCCTTCTCAATAGTCTTGCCCTCTTTTCAAACTGGAAATACCAAAAACTGCTCAGGCTTCTTAAAGAGATAATCCCCAGAGGGAGACTGATATCTATGTTCCTCTTACATATACAGAAGGAAACCAAAGGCCAGCCAGGAGAGGTGGTTTGACCAAAGCTATTTAGGTCATGAAAGTGACAGAGTCTGAATTTGAACTCAGTTCTTCTGGCTCAAAGTCCACTGCTCTTTTCAAAGTGCCAAGTTGCTACTATAACAGGACTTTCCTGTGACATCAGGAGGAGGTGATATTACTACACATGCTTTATAGTTTGGCTTCTGTGAGATAATGGAGTTTGCCCCCAAAGTGCAATGAGCTGCCTTGGGAAGTATTAGAGGGAAGTCTGATGATCATTTGTTGGGTACATTGTAGAGAGGATTCTGATTTAGATTTGGGTAGGATTAGTAGGACTTCTGAGGTAACTTCTAGCACTGACATACTGAGATAAATTTCATGAGAATGGACCACGTAGCCAATTTGGGAAGACTTAAGTTGTTTATAAACAATTCCTATTAATTATAATTGGAATGGAATGGAAATTATATCTTCCAGGACAATCCTAGTAGAGAATCTTGATTTATGGCTAATTCTTTCTGATACATAGTTTATTGGCTTCTTTCTAAGAGAATAAATGGAAAGAAAACATGTAGGATTCCACAGAAGGGGTGAGTTTTTAGGACAAAAAGAGAGGGAAGAATAACTAAACATAAAGGAAAATGGAAATTGGCCTGGTCTGAGTCTGGTCAGAGCTATCCAGAAACTGTGAAGAGAGGAGTTAGGGAAGATTATCTTGGTTCAGGCAAAAGGCTATTTGCTGTAAAAAGAGGGGGAATTATATAGATAAATCGCTTCTCGGGTGGTGATATCACTACTGCTATAGTGATTGCAGTCTGAAAAATGAAAACATTACATAGATATGAATAAACAGTTTTTGCAGAGGAGTTGTTTTTCCAAACCAGTTTGTGTGCCAATATGAATCATTCATTGTTAATTTCTCTCTAAAACGTTATGTGTTGCCTTTCAGATTGGCTAAGATGACAGGAAAAGATAATGATAAATATTGGAGGGAATGTAGGAAAACTGGGACATTGATATATTGTTGATGGAGTTGTGAACGGATCCAGCCATTCTGGAGAGCAATCTGGAACTATGCTCAAAAAGTTATCAGACTGTGCATTCCCTTTGACCCAGCAGTGTTTCTATTGGGCTTATATCCCAAAGAGATCTTAAAGGAAGGAAAGGGACCCACATGTGCAAGAATGTTTGTGGCAGCCCTTTTTGTAGTGGCTAGAAACTGGAGACTGAATGGATACCCATCAATTGGAGAATGGCTGAATAAATTATGGTATATGAATGTTATGGAAGGAATATTATTGTATTATAAGAAATGACCAGCAGGATGATTTCAGAGAGGCCTGGAGAAACTTACACGAACTAATGCTGTGTAAAACAAGCAGAACCAAGAGAACATTGTTCATAGTAACAAGATTATGTGATGATCAATTCTAATGGACATAGTTCTTTTCAACAGTGAAGTGATTCCAGCCAATTCCTATAGACTTGTGATGGAAAGAACCATGTGCATCCACAGTGAGGACTATGGGGACTGAATATGGATCACAGTATAGTATTTTCACCTTTTTTGTTATTGTTTGCTTGATGTTTTTTTCTTTCTCATTTTTTTCCTTTTGATCTGATTTTTCTTATACAGCATGATAAATATAGAAATATATATAGAAGAATTGCACAAGTTTAACATATTGGATTACTTGCTATCTGGGGAGGGGAGGGGGAGAAGGGAGGGAGAAAAATTTGGAACAAAAGATTTTTGCAAGGCTGAATATTGAAAACAATCTTTGCATGTATTTTGAAAATAAAAAGCTGTTATTAAAAATAAAATAAAATATTACATGTGATGGGTCCTTTTGTCAATCTGTTGATGCCTATCATAACATTTTTTTATTAAAGCTTTTTATTTGCATAACATATGTATGGGTAGTTCCTCAGCATTGATCTTTACAAAGCTTTCCATTACAAATTTCCCCCCAGTCCCTTCCCCTCCCCTAGATGGCAGGAAGTCCACTACATGTTAATTATGTTAAAATACTTGACAAATCAAATATATGTATACATATTTCCACACTTATCATTGTTGTGCAAGAAAAATATCTACAAGAAAAAAAATCAGAGAAAGGAAACACAATGAAAGCAAACATCAATAGAGAAAAATGTTATGTTGTGGTCCACAAACATTTTTTAAAACATAAAATAAAACAAAGTATTACAAAGAAAACCAATTATGTTTGAAATAAAATTATTAAAATATATTTTAAAAGTTCAGGAACACCAGATTAAGGAACCTTGTATGAAAGACTTGCCCAGATTAGTTCACACTTCTTTAAACATTATTTTCTTACAAATAGTTATTGTCTTTATCTTCCTATTCTGATCAAACCATCTGAGGAGCTTCTGTGAACTGCTGGTAATCAAAACTTTCAAAGGTCAGTATTTACTGACCTTTGAGCAGGGGTGGATTTTATTGTATTGAAAAGATATAGGTGTTGAGTGCCAAGTGTGGTCCTAGGATGATCTGGATTCGCTTGACAAGGTGCCAGATATTCTCTGGGGAAACCAGTGGCCATATCAGATTTAATCATGTAAAAACCAAGGTCAAATAACAGAAACTGTAGAATTCCTAATAACAATAATGGAGCCAGAAAGTAGGGTGTAAATCAGGAACCAACCATCCATTGGAACTAGATAGATTGTGGGGATTGAAGTCTGGATTCTTTTCCCTGACCAGTTACTAGATATCAGGGCAGGAAGAATTCACTCTGAGATTATGAATAATGCTCATCATTGGCCCAGAATTAAGGATGTGGTATTTTGAGCAAAGATCTAATCTCCCTGACCAAGGCAAGGACAGTATGGGAAAGAATATTGGCCAGAAGCCAGAGAAACTCTGATAGGAAGAGAACAAATCACAAGCTTGGGTAAAGAGGCCCAGGTCTTCATTTTCCCTGCAACTTCTGTCTCTTTGGAGGCATTAGTTAAATCTCTCCATCAAAAAAGAGAGACAGCTAAGCCACAATTTTGAGATATAACCTCAGCCAAGGTTCCCAATTGAGTTGGAGTTTGGAGGATGGCCAAGTGAAGAGAGAAGCTTCTGATTACACTTGGGCATAGAGATTTAAATTCTCCAAAGCTGTGTGTCATAAATTCCAATACTGGAGAGGAGGGGAGAGAAAAATTGGAGGAATCAATGACTTTCAAATGCAGCAAACCCAGAAAGAACCAGGTATTCTGCTCCCAATCCCAAATTTCTGATACTTGTTATTTTTGGTCATTAGTTGGTAAAATCAGATTGCAAAGGAATGAGGAATGAATGGATGGAATTCAATAATAAGAGCTAATATTTATATGATATATTCCAGATGTCTCATAGGACAATCACACTTGTTATTACCTTCATATTACAGATGGGGAAACTGAGGCTGGAAGAGGTTAGGAGGTTTGCCAAGGGTCACACAGCTAGTTAGTGTCTGAGGCAGGATTTGAACTTAGGTTTTCATGATTCTAGGTCCAGAACTCTACCTAGTAATGTGGCATAGAGCCTATAATTAGCACTTACTATATGCTAGAGACTGTGTTCAGCATTGGGAATATCAAGATTAAAGCAGTTTACATTCTAATGAGGGGAGATAATTTAGAAATAGGAGAATAATGGCAAGGAAAGGATGTTTTTGTCCAGCAAATGAAAGAGATGGTGAATAGAATCACAGATCAGTTTATTGTTATACTCTTTCCAGAAGTATGTGGTAGTATGAATTTGATTGCTTTTTTCAGGATGAGAGGTAGAAAATAGAGATGGGGAATGGGGTAATTCATGCAAGAAGATGACCAGATGGTGCTTGATTAAACATAAAGTCTGGGGCTGATTAGATATAGTTATACACAAACTTATATTAGTTTGTGTATGGGGATGGAAGGAAAGGTCAGAGTACAAATTAACAATCTCATTTTTTATTTCTGGAACTCTTTTCCACAAGAAATGAGTATAGTTTATGAATAGTATTTTAACACTCTAAGTCATCAATTAGCCATGGATAGATCTGTGCCCATCTTGCTCCCTGATCCAAGTTCAAGTGGAAGGTATCCTGTTTATCTTTCCCCATTTTTACTTCCTGCTTTCTTGTTACGTAAAAACAGGAACTCTAGAAATATAAGATATGGACACAGTACTGATAATCCCAAACCCTACAGGTGGTTGGTGTAGAAACTATTTCTATTTCCCCTCCTCAAAGAATTGCCTCAAGCTAGGACTGTCATAGTGAATCATTGTGACATAAAGTCATATCTGCAATATATTGTCCTTATATTTATCTTTAGCCTATTTTGAATTTCTTATTATTTCTTTTACAATAACCAAATAACCAATAACCAAACTACTGGCATTTCCTTAAAGAAAATTACTTTTTCAAAAGATAAAACAATTTCATATTTATTTGTTTTTCTATCCTAACCTCAGTAGGCATGCTTATCTCCATGGCAATGAAATGCCCCTTCACTTCAGACCTTGAATACATTCATTACTGCTTTGGGCTATAGGAAGACAATGAGGGAAAAAACTGCTCATTTTACAGCCTGTATTGTCACCATATTTAGTGAGCACACTAGATATTCACTGATGATTTAAGTATGGAAACTGAAGCACCAGAGGGCATTTACAAAGCCATGAGGGAACTGGGAATATCAGGTATCCCTTCTATTTCTTCTCCCTGTCAGTCCCTGGCCCTACCTAGGAATATTATTGCGGATTCTTATGACATGAAACTTTTTTTTGCAACATTCTTTTCTTAAGTTTCAAAGCCATGAATCAGTTAACTTTTTTCATACACCATGTAATGCAAGGTCAAGGGCAGAGATAAGAGAAAAGACGAAATAAAAAGAGACAAGGAAGATGATGAGAAGAAAATGTGGAACATCACAAATAGATGTGCTTCTTGTCCTTCTTGTTCCCCCCCACAGGCACCTCAACTTCTGCCTTTCAAAAAATCCATACATAAAGCCAGGTGTCAGACAAAGTATTTCTGTAGTTTTAAAATTTTTACCTTTTAAAATTTCAAAAACTTAGGTTCCAGACAGAACACAGAAATGCTCTTAAATAGTATTTCATGGTAGATTGAATTTTCTTTTTGCTGGTGGTTATGGGTTTTAATTTTATTTACCATCAAAAACATTACTTTCTTGCCTATATTTCCCATTATTCATTTGTCACAGCATCTGAAATAAGAATACATTATGTACTTCTGTGTAATAAGGCACCGAAGCTTTAATAGATTTGCCCTCAAATTCTTTTCACAAACTGTTCTTGTATCTACAACCCAAGTTATTAACTTTTAAAAGTACCTGAGTTGATGAAAATCCTGTTTAGGTTCCTTAAATGGAGTAGCTTGCAGGAATTGTCCAGGGTGCTGAACTATGAAGATGGCCCTACCCTGCTTGAGCAGAGGCTTAAAAGGAGAGGGGGGAAAGATCATCAAGTGATGACTTGCCTCTCATCAGACAAAGGGTTACAAAAGAATTGACCACCATGATGAAGATGTGGCAACTGCAAGGCTCTGAGAATGAATGCAGACAAAGACTTGGATAAGTTTTTGGATTGATTATTAAATGAAATGAATTCTGCTGTTGCATATTTATGAATATTGAATTGTTAGCAACTCAGGGGGACTTTGTAATGAGTGAAAGTGAAGAATTAAGTTTTATATGACCTGAAATGATCTTTGCTGGGTTGGAAATTGATTCCATTCCCTGGTCTTATCCTTTATTTACATAAATATAGAGGTTCATTTTTGAGAGAGAAATAAGAATTAGTAAGCAGAGAAAGAAAGCCTAGATATATGACTTGTTAAAATCACCGTTCATATCATTGTGGAGAGCAGTTTGGGACTACAAAACTGTGCATATCCTTTGATCCAGCAATGCTACTACTAGGTCTATATCCCAATGATAAACAAACAAAAAAAAGGCAAGGGGCAGCTAGATGGTACAATGAATCATGAGTCCTGGAGTCAGACACTTGATACTTACTAGCTGTATGACCCAGGGAAAATCACTTAACCGTGATTGCCTTGCAACCAAAAAAATAAAAGAATAAGGACCTATTTGTACAAAAATATGTATAGCAGCTCTTCTTGTGATGGGTAAAAACTGGAAATTTTGTGGATATCATTCAATTGGGAAATGGTTAAACAAGCTGTGGTATATATTTTTTAATAATAGCCTTTTATTTTTCAAATTAATAAGGTAGTTTTCAACATCTGTCCTTGTAAAACCTTGTGTTCATATTTTTCTCCCTTCCTCCCTTCCTCTCCCTTCTCCTAGACAGCAAGTAATCCAATATAGGATAAACATGTGCAATTCTAAACAAATTTCCACGTTTATCATGCTGCACAAGAAAACTCAGATTAAAAAATGAGAGAAAAACAAGCAAGCAAACAATAGCAACAATAAAGGCAAAATACTATGTTGTGATTGTGGTACATGATTGTGATAGAATATTATTGTGCTCTAAGAAATGAGAAGCAGAAAAACCTAGAAAGATTTACATGAACTGATGCAAAGTGAAGTAAGCAAAACTAGGAGAACATAGCAGACAGCAATTGCAATATTGTACTATGAAGAATTGTGAATGACTTAGCTATTCTCAGCAATATAATGATCTAAGACCCAAAGAACTCATGATAAAGCATACTATCCATTTTTAGAAAAAGAAATGACATTGTTTGAATACAGACTGAAGCATACTGTTTTCACTTTCTTTTCCTTCATTCTTTTTCTTTTAGTCAAGTCTTCTTGTACAAAACTCCTGATATGAAAAAAAATATATCACTGAATATGAATTGTGATTCCATTTGTTCTGGGGTTATGTGTGATGACTTAATTAAGAACACGTGAATAATAAATACTATAAATCTCTATTGTTCCCATGTAGGAATAATAAAAACTATAGTAGAGTCATCACTTGGGCACATAACCATAGAGTTATAAATTCTCATGATCCATTAAACTTTGGCTATACATCCATTCTATTTTATATTATGCTATAATTATTTGCACACATGTCTTATCTATGTTATTAGTCAGCAAGTTTCTTGAAGGCAAAGGATTGTATATTTAAATTCCAAATGTTAGCATTCTAGATAATACTTGGCACAGTATATTGCATATACTAAGTATTTAACGAATGTTAGTGGATTGTGGAACTGTGTACTTACCTGAAAGATTTCAGTGACTTTTCCAGCTAATAAAAGGTACTGCTGGGATCCAGGTCCCCAGGCTTCCATATGTGAAGAAGAGACTCAAGCCCTGCCAGTGGGACTTGTTAAAAAACAATATAAAACTTTATGCAAAGTGTGTGCAAGTTTGCACACAAGTATATTGTTCTTGAATAGATGAGATTATCTTTGGATATAGGCAAATATGGCTAGAGCAAATTCCTCTTAATTTTAGGTTTATTATTAATAAGACTTAGTTTCCTTTCTCATTCTTCCCCTTTATGTTCAACCAGCTTTCTAATATTGATGGCATTACTGACAGGGAACATTTTAGATATTTTTTGGGGGTTGTCTTTTAAAAATATTTTCTGCCACTATTTCTGACGATGGCAGATAAATGAGATTTTATTATTTGATTATCCCATCATCTACTCTACTTTCTCTGTTCCCATTTTCTTTTTAAGAACATCTATTTCTGATATGTTTTACTTTTCTCATATAACATATTGTATTTACAGATGCTTCACATGGTTTTTGGCTACTTATTCCCCACCTGAAGTCAGAGTTCTCTGATTCCAATGTCATAATCATTTCTAGCATGGTTAGCATTGGGACCAAATCAGATTGGGTCATGTACTAGTGCCCATTAACCCCTTTGATGTTTCCATCTGTTCTTCTGGTCTTCTAATGAGATCATGTACATGGGCATCCCCAATAGGATTTGGATGAAAAGAGGAAACGTGCTGCCCTTGAGTTTGCACTCTTTATTTTTGTTCTGACAAAAAGTAAATTTATTTTTCTTTCATTAAGCAAAAGATGCTGATAATAATGATGAAGATAGCAACTTGCATTTTTATAGTACCAAGAAGTTAGATGATGCAGTACATGGAGTACTGATTATGAATTCAGGAAGACCTGTTCAAATCCTGTATCAGATAATTTCTGGAGAAAATAATAGGCCATATCTTACAGGTTGTTGTGAGATCAAAATAAAACAACCTTGAAAGTGCTTATCAGATCTTAAAGAAGTATATAAATGCTAGCTATTATTATTAATTATTTCATTTATTATTATTTATAGACCGGAAACCTGGATAATAAAAGTATTATTACTCCCATCTTATAGATGATGGAATTGAGTATTGGAAAGTTTCAGTGATTTTCCCAGTTAGTAAAAGATGGAACTGGGATCCAAGCTCCTAGAGTTCCATATGTGAAGGAAAGACTCAGTCCCATAAAGGCTCTGCCAGTGTGATTTGCAAATAGGCAATGTGAAGCTTCATACAAAGAATGTGTGTGTGTGTGTGTGTGTGTGTGTGTGTGTGTGTCTATGTGCATATGTGTGTGTGAGAGAGAGACAGAGACAGAAAGAAAGAGAGAGAGACAGAGACAGAGAGAGAGGGAAAGAGAGAGGGAGGGAGGGAGAGAGAGAGAGATTCTCTGACCCAGAAAGTAGTAGTATAATTTTTTAAAAATGAAGTTTGTTGCCTTCCTGTTATGTTGAACAGAAGCACTCAATGATAGAATCTTTTCCTCTTAGCATCTTTAATTTATCCTGATTCCTGATGAGTCTGTTCTTAATGACTTTTCTTAACTATTTTTTTCTATTAATGAAGTAAAGCAATCATTCTTGGGATCACTATTGGCTAGGACCTAGAATTGAATTTAGAGGATAGATATGGTATTGCATGATATTCAGTACGGTAGGCATGTTCAATAAATTATTAGCAGCTCTACTATTCTATTATTTAGTTCTGTCAGAGTTCTCAGGCAATCTTTTATCAAGTCTCATCCTGATGATGAAGTGCTCTTTAAAAAGAGGAAATATGGTAGGGTGTTTGGCCTGGAAACTATGATTCCTGTATCCTGTTGTGTGTTCCCCACTGGAAAACCAATTTCTTTGCCTAGCTATTGACCTTTTTCATTTCCACATATAACTGAGGTTATTTATCTTCTCCTTTTGGCTTCTTCGGTTAAACAAAAAGACGAATATGTCAGTACTAACATACTGTGGAGTTGTGTAAACAGTGTTGGACTAAAGATTCAAGAAACCTTCATTCTAGTCATTTTTCACTCATCATCATTATTAAGCTATGTCATTATTAACTCATCATCATGAACTTCCCATTTCTAGCATTCAATATCCTCAACTATACTATGAAGAGATTGAACAGGATGACCTCTAAGATCACTTTCAGCTCAGACATTGTACGTTTTTGTTATTTTCTGGCAAATGGTTTACACTGGAAACTCTAGCTTGTTTACCACAAGTATATATTGTTAATATTTATGTAGGAGTGAACCCAGGTAGATCGCTCTACTCTGCTAAGCTAAACCATTCTAATACTTCAAGCCTGACTCAACAAGCATTTATTAAGCACCTAGTATCTAGATAATACTATGCTGGATGCTAAGGATGCAAATATGCAAAAGAAATAGTCCTTGCCTTTTAAGATCCTGCCTTCTGCCTTTATAAAGCCCTTACTCCTCAAAATCTCCGTGATAAACCCAACCACTTCAAATCTCTCCTAATTCTGACTAAAGAGAGCTTTAATTGTATATACTATGTTTATATTCACATTATTTACATTATAAATATTATATTTTGTTCTTTGACACTATCTAGTAGTTTTTTATGTATGTTAGTCTTCTTTCCTCCTCCAGATTGTTAGCAGCAACATGGGGCCTTAGGGATCAGTTAGTCCAATTCCCCCATTTTATTAATAAGGAAATCAAGATGTAGATAAGAGAATTAACATATCTGGTTCAGCTGGAGTTAGCTAGTAGTTTAGTAGACACAGTGCTAGAGCTGTGTCTTGGAGTGTGTGATCTGAAGTCAAGAAGAGCAGAATTAAAATCCAGTCTCAGACACATCAGTTGTGTGATCCTGGGCAAGTCACTTTACTTCTGTATGCATCAGTTTTCTCATCTGTAAAACAGGGATAATAATGACCCCTGCCATTGTTGTGAGAATCAAATGAGATATTTTAAAGTGTTCTGTCAACCTTGAAGCATTATATAATTGCTAACCCTATGATGATGATGATGATGATGATGATGATGATGATGATGATGATATCGAGTTATGGATTTAGTGGCAGAGCCCAGAATTCCTGATTTCCAGCTCAGAGTGCTTTCCATGAAACCATTCTGGTATGGTATATATTCATAGCATTGCCTAGCACAGCACTAAAATTCAGAAGATATGGCCAAGTGGAGTGCCCCCTGAAAACTGGAAGGTCATATAATCACAGATTAATCTGACTAGTTGGAATTTTAGATATTTCTCTTGATCCTCATAACACCTCTGTGAAGTAAGTATTCTAGATGTTACACTTGAAGAAATGGAAGCTTAGAGTTTCAATGACTTGCTCAAGATCACACAGTTAATAAGTGACTAAGGCAGGATTAAAACTCAAAAACCTCTCTCACTATGACCAAACAATTTGTAGGTTTGAATCCTACTTCAGACACTTAGCAGCTGTGCTAGTTAGGCAAGGGAAACACTTTATCTTATCCAGACTCTATTTTCTAAAGAGTAAAATGGGGCTAAAATGCAAATCACTTTGCACTAAAACAGATGTCAGGGATTAATTTTATAGTTAGAGCCTGGTAAACACATTGAGGTGAGTATGTTGGTGGATTAACAATTTCTTGTTTAATTATTAACAAACTAATTCAACCCTTTCTTTAGGGCTGATACAGAAGATTTCAAAGATCCCTTCCAGATGCAAAGCCCAGAAGTTAGTAGTTCTATGTCTCTAAAACCTAAGCTCTGTGTGCAGGAGTGTGTAGGAACATATATGCTATTTCATCTGTGGGCAGATATGTCCTCCCCTCAAAGGGGAGTTAGGTTTGTGAGAGCTTGAGCAGCACCTTACTTGAAAGAGATTGGATTCAAGGGAGGGAGAAAGCTGGAGAGTTCCATTTCCTTCCTGAGACAGTCTGAAGGATTTTGATAATGCCTGGGGCTTGTCTAAATTAATCTCATTTTCATTCAATATTTCAGCAGCTTCAAACTAACCCCAGCTCACTTGGGAGATGAGATTTGCCAATTCCTTTTCAGCTTTTTTAGTTTTCAGAGGGAGAAAAAAAAATACTTCTAACTGAATATTGACACCTGAAGAAGGGGCCCTGAGATAAATGTTTATTACCTTAGCAGAGAAGTCTTAAAGGGATGAAAGGAGTCTACAGCCAGGAGAGAATGAACACATCAATTGCTCTGGAAGAATTTAGGGTAAAAGGGATCAGTCATGCTGTGGGGCATAAAGGGAAATGTGAGATAGGTTCAGTTTCAGAAAGAAATCAATGACCAGTCCCCAACAGTGCTACTGCATTTTGAACTTGAGAACATTGTGAAGTAGGATCAAGTAAGGACATTTTAAGAAGAGATTGTGGTCTTTTTGTAGGTTATATAGTATTCATTGACTATGATGAGACTGAAGTGAGCGAAGACATATATTGCTCCTTACCAAACAACTGGGCCAGGCACATTCCCAACAATATTTGTCTCGAATAACTGTAAGTAGATATTAGGACAACACAGATTTGCCCTCCTCCTCCTCCTCCTCAAGGATCTTCAATGGCCCTTGTTGTCTAGAAGAGAAAATATAAGCTCTCAATGTGGCGTTTAAAGCCATCTGCAACCTCCTCCTCCCTAGTTTTTTCCATCTTTTATGGGCTTGCACCCCTTTTTGCATTCTCCATTCCAATTAAACTAAATGTTTCTCTTACCAACCTTCCCATTCCTGCCTTCGTACAGTGGTTTCCTACAACTGGATTGTATTCTTTCCTTATCTCAGTTTCTTCAACTATAAAATGGAAATCATAATAGCATCTACCTCCCAGGTTATTGTGAGGATCAAATGATGTATTATTTGTAAAGCATTTAGAGGCAAGTGCTTAGTACACAGTAGGTGTTATATAATCTACAAAATATAATATATATTATATATGATGCATATATAATATATAATATATTATGTATAATACATATGTGATAATATATATTATATAATACATATGTAATATATATATTTGATAATATAGTATATAACCTCTTGAAAAGAAAAGGTTTTTGTCTTGTTTTTACATATAATTGGGGAAAAATAAAATAATAAAATCTAGGAAAAAATAAAGAGAAGAAAACCCTAAAATCTAGTCTTTTATTAAAAAAAGTTTTAGTGGAAAGTGTTGGAATCAATAGATCTGATTTAAATCCTGCTTTTAGCAGATAACACTAGTTCATTAGCTAGGTAACACTGAGCAAATTATCTTATCTGTAAAGTGTTAGTGATAATACCTGTATTAATCACAACAGAAAGTCATAAAGTTAGAGTTGAAAGAAACCATAGAAATCATTTAGTCCAATGTTGGTTTTTTTGTTTTTTTTCTTTTTTTTTTTTAGATGGAGGAACTGAGGGTCATAAAGGTTAAATCCTGTCCAAAGTCACCAGGGTATCAGTGACAGAACTGAGAAATTAAGTCAGGTTTTAAGACTCCAAACTCAAGGCTTTTCCCTATACTCCAGATACCCTAGCAATATGTAGGGATTATCTGTGATTTCATGGATATGGATAATATCCTTTTACAAATGCAGATAGAAATTTTCTTATGTCTAAGAAGATGATTTCATAAATAGTTAAAAAAAAAACCAAAATCATTCCCTAATGACCATCCCTTTAGTGATAATCCTAATAATTCATGTGATAAATAGCAAATCTATTTGCTGTTACCGGTTATGGTTACCGGTGATGGATGGTCTGGAATTTCTTTATATCACAAACTGAATCTCTGTTATACGATTTTAAAAAAATGCTCTCCCAAATCTGTTTCATATTTTTACTCCGTCTTGCCACTTCTTGTACCTTTATTACCAATTTAATGCGACAGCAATTGTATACAAACATGATATTTGCTGCTGTTCAGTTGATCAGTCATTTCCAACTCTTTATGATCCCATTGACAGTAGCATGTTAGGTTCTTCTGACCTCTACTTTCTCTCAAAGTCTGCCCAAGTTCACATGTACAGTATAAATTGGAGATCATCTCAGAAGGATGGTGATAAGGTAAAGGGGCACTAGGAAAGCCTTCTGGAAGATGGTGAGATTTTGGATGAGATTTGAAGGACTCTAGGGAAGCTAAGAGGTGGAAATAAGGAAGGAGAGATTCCAGGCAAGGGGGGAGAGTCAGTAAAAATGCTCATTTAGGAGATGGAGGATCTTATGTGAGGAACAGCAACGAAGTCAGTGTCTCTGCATTAGAGAGTATGTAGAATGAGATTGGAAACCTAGGAAGGGGCCAGGTTATTAAGGTCTTTAAATTCCCCAGAGGGTTTTATACTTGATCTTAGAGAGAGCAGGGAGTCTTTGAAGTTTATTGATTAGGGAATGATAGGGTTAAAACTGCTTTGGAATAATCACTTTGACAGATGAGTGGAGGATGGACTGGAGTGGGAAGATACTTGACTCAGGGAGACCAACTGGCAGGCTGTTGCAATAGTTCAGACATGAAGTAATGAGGTACATCAAGACAGTGACAGTATCAGAAGAGAAAAGGGAATAAAAGCAGAATTGACAGGACCTGGCAATAAATTATATTTGGGAAATGAGAGACTGAACAGGTGATGCTTAGTTTTTGAATGGAGTGACTGGGCAGATGATGACATTTTCTACAGAAATAGAGAAGTTAGAAAATGGGGGAAATCATAATGAGTTCAGTTTTAAATATATTGAATTTAGGATATCTTTGGAATATTCAGTTTGATGTGTCTGATTCAGTTATGAATGCAAGATCAGAGGTCAGGAGAGAGGTTGTTATTGTTTGTTGTTCAGTCATTTCATTTGTGTCCAATTTTTTTGTTATCCTATTTGGGGTTTTCTTGGCAAAGATAAGGAGTCATTTTCCATTTCCTTCTCCAGCTCTTTTCACAGATGAGGAAACTGAGGTAAATAAGGTTAAGTGACTTGCCCAGGGTCACACAGCTAATAAGTGTCCGAGGCTAGATTTGAATTCAGGAAGATGATTCTTTTTGACTCTAGGTCCTCTGCTCTATCCACTATTAGCTTAGGAATAGACAAACAGAAAATCATCTACTAGGGGAGTCTATCTTCATAGGCTGCAGGGATGTCAGAAAGGATTCGGACTAAAAAGGTCATTAGATTTGGCAATTAAGAGCTCCCTGGAGAGACCAGTTCCAGTGGAACAATGAGGTAAGAAACTAGACTGCTAAGTTAAGAAGAATGAGAGGAGAGGAAGTGGAAACACCTATTTTAGATGGCCCCAAGGAATTTAGGCACAAAAGGGAAGAGATATGGAATGATTAAAGCAGAGATGGATGGATAAGTGAGGATGTTTCTGTGGATGGGGTGGACTGGGGCATGTTTATAGCATTTGGAAGCATTTACTAGATAAGGAAAAATTGAAGATAAACTAAAAAGTAGAGATAAGAGAAGGGAAAATCTGCTGGAATAGATAGGATAGAATGGTGCTACTTAGGTGCTGCTTGTAGGAGCTTGAGGATCAAAGGGTCACCTCCAGGACACAATGTGAGTACTTGACTAGGATGTTAGTGAAAGTGACCACTGCAGTAACTGTGCATTTATGTAATATTTTGCAACCTACAAAGACAGTGACCTACTATGCCATTTGTTGATTCACTGGCCATTGAAACAGGGTGATATAATAGGAAGAAGATGGATTTGGTGTCAGAGGATCTGGACTTAAATATTGATTCTGGGATTTACCACCATCTTGGGCAAGCCATTTAAATTGCCTGAGTCTCTATTTCCTCATCTTGAAATGAGAGAGGTGGAATAGATGAGTTCACCTCTATTTTTCCTGTACACATCACCTCCCACAGGGGACCTTTATTTCCCCAATTGTGAATGCTTTCTATCAGGATCACTGAAATTATTCTGTATTTATTTTGTATATGCTTTGCATCTACTTATCTGTGTATGTATCATTGACCCCTACTCCTACCTAGTGGATAGTAAACTTGAAGTGAGGATTCCTTTTTTGGTATTGTCTATTTCCAAGACCTAGTACAGGGACAACTACATAGGAGATATTTTAAAGAATATTTTTATTCTTTAATGAATAATAATAATAAAGAATAATTGTAAAGAAACATGAGTTTATGTTTCTGTGATGCTGTTTACTTAAAATTTATGTACCCCATTCTTTTGGAAAGAGCCTGGAAAACAATAACCTATCAACCAATGTTTACTGAGGGTCTCCTCTCTATAAGACATGATGCCAGGAGCTGTGTAGAATCCAAAAGGAGTTAAGATGTGTGCCCTGCCCACAAAGAGTTTATGGGCTAGTTGGAGAGGAAATCCATAGCTCCTAGGACTTCATCATTTAACACCCTGAGTTTTAGTTTATTTATCTATAAAATGGAAGGTTGTACTAACAGGTTTATTAAGTCTTTTCTAATCCTAGAACTATGATCATATGATTTTATGAAACTATGACATCATCAACTTTAACCTAGATTACTGCAACAATCTTCTATTGATTTTCTTGTCTTATTTTTTTCTGACTCCAGTCCCTTCTGTGTATGACTAGAGTCAAAAACCACCTCATTTTAGCTCTGGCTTCTTAAATAGGTGATAACAGATCTTAATCAATCAATCAAATTAGACAAAGTCTGAAAAGGCTTTTGAACCAGAATGCTTAAGAACCATGTTCAGATAAACCGAAGAAATAATTATGTCCTAAGAATCATCTGTAAATTATCAAGTCAATAAGATAATTTGAGAAAGTACAGTGAGCATGGAATTCGAGCTGAACAGACTAAGGAAGAAATGCCTACTTTGGGGGAGGGGGAAAGAAGTGTCATATTCAGCCCTGGTTTGGTCTGTTCATGTACTCTCTTGATCAGGGGAGATTCTTTTGGGCTTCAAAGGGTGGATGAAATAGGATTTAACATCTTCACATTAGTGTGCTAGCACCATGACTTTGGGTACAGCAGCAGTTTCCATTTTCCCATTAGTGTCCTTAATAGTATCCCCAGATTAGTTGGAGGTCAAGGACAGATTCTTGACTCTACCAAGATTTTGACAAAAGGGACTACACCATGCCTAAGGTAAACTTATAGAGCACTCCTTTCCCCCTCCACATGGGGGAAAAGGACTTTCAGCAATCAGAAGCTGTTAGTTACATCTTTGACATGTGTGCTCTATAAACTTAAGCCTATTCCCTCCCGTTTGCCCCCCAAACTGGGGGGAAAGGTCTCCATTTTTTAGTCCTTGTAGTCCTTCAGATAAACAAAGTCTCACAGGTATCCCTTCTGACACTTGGAATGCTGACTGACTTGAACTAAATAATTTTTATTTATGTTAAGTGTTGGAACTTCAGGGACATTTTAGTTGTTTATGCAAACAGGATATCTACAATACTATACCAGAGGATACAGATGGATAAACTCTGAAGCTCTATAATGCCTTTCTCCCTATCCTAATTTAGTTATAGGGTTAAGAGCTAGAAAGAACTTTACAGATCATCAAGTTAAACTCTCCTGAGAAAGGTTTAAATCATTTTGGGATCTGGATCTATTAGGTCTAGATTTATATTGTGATTTCATATCTAATAATTTTCTCTGCAACATCCTTATTTCTTCCACTGTAGTTCTCTTGACACATAAGAGTAACTTATGTGGTCCTACCTCCTCTGCCCAGATACACTTTGAAGAAACCTAAGAAGGGATTTTGAAGTCTTTCAAACTCTCCTCTCGTACTGACATCCCTGCTGAGACTGACTGATCATGAAGGCATGATACTAAGATCCATTCCCCATCCTGCCTCCCCTAACTCTGCCAATATAAACTAATGGGTAATTAAATACATCTCCTATGGCCCTGTTGTTCCTATGACTTTAAGAACATTTTAATTGGATTTTTAATTGTTTGGCTGGGGTTTGATGCTCTATGGGAAAGAACCCACATTTATAAATTGAATAAATATAAACAATTGATAGACGGAGGAAGAATGATGCAAAAAGGAAAAGGTGGGTGGGTATAGGGGAGAAACCATTCCTCCAATAAACATAATGATTATGCCAGCATCACCCTATGTGGTACTTTTTCAGACTCCAACCTCTTCATCTGACCAGGCAGGATACAACTCACCCTGCACCCCCAAGTCTCTGAAATTCTTAGGAAAATTTAGGAGAAGCAAAGGAACCATTTTGTAATTAAAAAGCCTCTTTCCTTGAGAACAGGAGTGCTAATACTGTTTGCTAATGTTAATAAATGCTTGTTGCATTGGATTGGAGAGCACATCTGGTTTGTCTTAATCATGGGTTAGAGTGAAAGTGATAATTTTTTTTAACAATAGGGGTCAGCCTGCATTTTATTCTGCCCCCAGTCCTTAGTGAATGAATATAGAATAAGATGAGCCACATTTAAAAAAACAAAAAAAGGATGTATATATGTGTATGTGATATGGGTGGGATGGGGGAGAGAAATTGCCTTCCCATCCCCATTTTTCTTACTATGTCTCTTAAAGTGATGCTTAATTAAGGCTGTCTATGTCTTGTGTACATGATCCCTCCGGACGTGGCTGCAGCATCAGGGCTGGATTGTATTCTTGGTCTTTCACTTCAAGATATTTCTAAAAATCCTTCCAGGTAGCAAAGGACTTTGTCTGGGATGGAAGGAGCCTTGAGCTCTTGACAGATGACTGGCAGCTCATTTGCCACTTGTCTCTCATCTGGAATCATATCCAGGACACATTCCCTAGAGGCTTGTTAGCCCACACACGACAAACACACATACACACACAAACACACATACTGAACTATTGAAGTCCAAGCAGTGCCTAAGGAAAAATGCTGTGCAGGAATGGAGTGAAGGTTGGGGAAAGATGGCAGGTTTTTATACCTAGAATCATCAGGGCAGCTAGGTAGAACAGTGCACAGAGCACCAGACCTGGAGTCGGAAGACTCATCTTCCTGAGTTCAAATCCAGCCTCAGACAGTTACTAGCTGTGTGATTCTGGGCAAGTCATTTAATCTTGTTTGCCTTCGTTTGTCCATCAGTCAAACAAGCTGAAGAAGGAAATGGCAGACCTCTTCAGCATCTCTGTAAATAAAACCCATGGGGTCCTGAAGACTCAGATCAACTGAAATGACTGAACAACAACAACATACATACAATCGGTCCACAGAATGTGGAGCTGAGAAGGAGGGAACTACATACTTTCCCCATCTTTTTACACTCACCCATCATACTCTTTTGTGTTTCTATTGGGTGGTTTCAGTTTTCTTGAGGTTATAAGTACCTGGAGGGATTTTGTTTTGTTTGGCTTATTTTGGTTTTATTTATTTGTGTTCCTGGGGTTTAGAATGATGCTTGGCACTCAGCAGGTGCTTAATAAATGTTTATTCAATTATGGAATTGAATCGTCTACTTTTGAGATTATCTCTCCTATACATTTTAATCTGATTTCATCTGGATATAAAATGGTAGAGGAGGGAGGTTGAGATACAAAAGGGTGTGAAGGAATATGTTTGATTTGCCTTTGGTTCCACCCTACCTAATGAAGCTCTCATTGGTGGATTTTCAGGTAACAAGATGGATTTCTCCCCCCCTCCCCCACCTCAGAATGAGTACTCAGTTCTTCAGGATTACAGGAAAATGGAACTATAAAGAGTAGGAGTTCTTAACCTAGCAACTATGAAGTTGTTTTCGTGTAAATTTCTTTTATTTCTCCTTTTTATCTTCCCTCCACTCCTAGAATTGACTGTCATTAGATATAGATACTAGATATAGATATTTAAAAAATTATTCCATACACACTTCTATTTATCACTTTTTCCTGGATTTTGATAGCATCTTCTTTATTTGTCCTTTATAGTTAATTTGGGTATTTATAACAGACAAAATAACTTATTCACTCAAAATCATTCTTAAAACAATATTATTGTTACTAATATACAATAGCCTCTTCTTTCTGATTATTTCATTCTTCATTGTTTCATGTAAATCTTTTCATGTTTTTCTAAGCTCATTGAGCTTATTCATTCATTCATTCACTTATTTATTTGTTTGCTGAGGCAATTGGGATTAAATGACTTGCCCAGATCACAGAGCTAGGAAATGTTGAGTGTCTGACGTCAGATTTGAACTCAGGTCCTCCTGACTTCAGGGCTGGTGCTCTCTCCACTACACCAACAATCTGCCCTGAGCTTATTTCTTATAATACAGTAATATTCCATCGCACTCATATACCACAACTTTGAATTTATTTTCTTTTTTTTAAGCTTTTTATTTGTATAACATATGTATGGGTAGTTCCCCAACCTTGATCTTTACAAAGCTTTCCAATACAAATTTTACCCCCAGTCCCCTCCCCTCCCCTA
>JAJPUD010000676.1:477368-500510 GCA_023553655.1 Myrmecobius fasciatus | reverse complement strand
TGACTGATTCTTCAAGTCTTAGTGAGTCATTCACTTGCATTTGTTCAATTCTTATTTTTAAGGTGTTGTTTTCTTCAGTTACCTTTTTAAGTTCCTTTTGTAACTGGCCAATTTGTTCACTGCACTCTTTTTCCACTTCACTAATTTTATTTTTTAATAAATTGGTGTCTTTTTCATATCTCTTTTGCAGAGCATCATATCCTTCTTGCAAGATACTGTATCCTTCTTGCACTGATTTCAATTTATTTTCCCATTTATCCTCCAGCTCTCTTTTGAGGTTCTTTATGCAATCTTCCAAAAAGGCCTTTTGAAACGGGGACCAGTGATGGTCGCTGTTTTTTTCTGGATTTTTGTCTAAAGAAACCTCTGTATCTGAGGTCGTTTCTTTGCCTTGATAAAAGCTGTCTATGGTGAGAGCTCTCTTTTGCTTCTTCATCATTTTTTTTTTTTTTAGACAGAGTGGATATCTCTTTAAGGTAGGGGAAAAAAAACCTCGGCTGAAGACGCTTTGCCCTGGGGCACTTCGGCGAGTTGATTTAAGGTGCTGGGCAGGTGGGGGCTAGGACTAAGTCCGAATTACTCCTTAAACAAGGCAAGTCTGCCAGAACACCTGTCCCCAATCAGGGCAGAGTGTCCCGAGTGCCTCAGATAAACTCCAGGTGTTTGGAATTTGGAGTTTGGAGTTTGGAATTTCTTCCAGGATGAGCCGAGCTGAGTCCCACCCTCACTTCCGGCCTGCACAGTTGTAGTCTATTTATCTCTCTGTCCGAGTCCGACTAACCTGATATGAAGTTCTCCAAAGAGCCGTGCCCAAATATTTCTGAGTTCGTTGACTTGAAGATCAGTTCAGAGGCTTATTTTATTGTTGATTTGAGAGAAGATCGGAGGAGAGGCAGAAAGTCACCTTTTCACTCCGCCATCTTGGCTCCGCCCCCCACATGGCTGAATTTATTTTCTAAAAAATATTTTGATAACAATTTCAATACAAATAGTTTCCTTTCTAATCTTATGTTTTTCTTAACATTTAAAGCCATTGTTCTGAGAAGGGATTTTCTTGCTTTCACCAGACTGCCAAGTGGGTCCATGACACATTAAGGTTAAGAAATCCTAACCTAAAGAAATCTCAGAGTTTCCTGTGCCATGAAAGGCAAGGGTCCCCTTCCCTCGGGATCCCAGATTACTCCAGAACTGCTGGCTCTCATCAGCTCCTGCTGAGTAGTCTCTGCATTTTATTGATCTTATGGAGAACCCAAAGTCTAGAAAACACAATATCATTTGTTCTACCATTGTAGCAAGGCTGTCTAGTTTGTGTAACTCCCAAGGAAAACTGAATAGGTACATCTGTAAGTATCTTTTCTTCCTATTCTCCAAGGGAGACTTTCATTCTTGGCAAGTAGAGAAGCAGGAGATAGAGGGAGGGCAGGAGCTCTCTTCTAAGAGAGTTGATGTTGGGATAGAATGAAGTCTATCTGCTCCTTTAAATGTTATTAGCCTAGGGCCCAGTTTCTTAAACTGTAGTTTGTGACTTTATATGGGGTCTTGTAACTGAATGTGGAGGTCATGAAATTATGATTTATAAATAAATATTTGATTTGTATACCTATTTTATATACCTAAATACCCATGGTCATATAAAAATTTATTGGTTGAAAAGGGTTTGTATAACCAACTCCCTAAGAAAAAATCTCCAGGGCCAGATGGATTTACATGTGAATTCTACCAAACATTCAAAGAACAATTAATTCCAATACTATACAAACTATTTGAGAAAATAGGGACAGAAGGTATACTGCCAAATTCCTTCTATGAGGCCGATATGGTGCTGATAGCTAAACCAGGTAGGGTGAAAACAGAGAAAGAAAATGATAGACCAATTTCCTTAATGAATATTGATGCAAAAATTTTAAATAAGATATTAGCAATGAGATTACAGAAAGTCATCCCCAGGATAGTACACTATGACCAAGTAGGATTTATACAAGGGATGCAGGGCTGGTTCAATATTAGGAAAACTATCAGCATAACTAATTATATTAATAACCAGACTAACAAAAACCATATGATTATCTCAATAGATGCAGAAAAAGCATTTGATAAAATCCAACACCCTTTCCTATTAAAAATACTAGAGAGTATAGGAATAAATGGGCTTTTCCTTAAAATGATCACTGGCATCTATTTAAAACCATCAGCAAGCATCATATGTAATGGAGACAAACTAAAACCATTCCCAATAAGATCAGGAGTGAAACAAGGCTGCCTACTGTCACCATTACTATTTAATATTGTATTAGAAATGTTAGCTTTAGCAATAAGAGAAGAAAAAGAGATAAAAGGAATCAGAGTACGTAATGAAGAAACCAAATTATCACTCTTTGCAGATGACATGATGGTATACTTAGAGAACCCTAGAGACTCAACTAAAAAACTACTAGAAACAATTCACAACTTTAGCAAAGTTGCAGGATTCAAAATTAATCCACATAAATCACCAGCATTTTTATATATTACCAACAAAGTTCAGCAGCAAGAGATAAGAAAAGAAATTCCAATCTATCTGCCAAGGAAAAGTCAGAAACTATACGAACAAAACTACAAAACACTTTCCACACAAATAAAATCAGACCTAATCAATTAGAAAAACATTAAGTGCTCATGGGTAGGCAGAGCGAACATAATAAAAATGACAATACTACCCAAACTAATCTACTTATTTAGTGCCATACCAAACTCCTAAGAAATTATTTTACAGATCTAGAAAAAATAGTAGCAAAGTTCATTTGGAAGAACAAAAGGTCAAGGATTTCAAGGGGATTAATGAAAAAAAGGGCAGATGAAGGTGGCCTTGCTATACCAGATCTAAAATTATATTATAAAGCAGCGGTCATCAAAACCGTTTGGTACTGGCTAAGAAATAGAGCAGTCGATCAATGGCACAGGATAGGTTATCAGGACAATCTAGGCAATAACCTTAACAATTTAGTGTTTGATAAATCCAAAGACCCCAGCTTTTAGGATAAATACTCACCATTCGGCAAAAACTGCTGGGAAAATTGGAAACTAGTGTGGAAGAAATTAGGGTTTGACCCATACCTAACACCACATACCAAGATAAGATCTAAATGGGTTCAAGATCTAGATATAAGGAGTGATTTTGTAAGCAAATTAGAGGAACGTAATATAGTTTACCTCTCAGACCTGTGGAGATGGAATAAATTTATGTCCAAAGAAGATCTGGAACTCCTAATTGAACACCAGATGGATAATTTTGATTATATTAAGTTAAAAAGTTTCTGTACAAATAAAACTAATGCAGACAAGATTAGGAGGGAAGCATCAAATTGGGAAATCATCTTTACATTTAATGGTTCTGATAAAGGCCTCATTTCTAAAATATATAGAGAATTGTCTCATATACATAAGAATTCAAGCCACTCTTCAATAGATAAGTGGTCAAGGGATATGAACAGACAATTTTCAGATGATGAAATTAAAACCATCTCTAGTCATATGAAAAGTTGCTCCAAATCACTATTGATCAGAGAAATGCAAATTAAGACAACTCTGAGGTACCACTACACACCTGTCAGATTGGCTAAAATGACAGGAAAAGATAACGATGAATGTTGGAGGGGATGTGGGAAAACTGGGACACTAATACATTGTTGGTGGAACTGTGAACGGATCCAGCCATTCTGGAGAGCAATTTGGAACTATGATCAAAAAGTTGTCAAACTGTGCATACCCTTTGACCCAGCAGTGTTTCTATTGGGCCTATATCCCAGAGAGATCTTAGAGGAGGGAAAGGGACCCACATGTGCAAGAATGTTTGTGGCAGCCCTTTTTGTAGTGGCTAGAAACTGAAGGGATGCCCATCAATTGGAGAGTGGCTGAATAAATTATGGTATATGAATGTTATGGAATATTATTGCTCTGTAAGAAACGACCAGCAGGACGACTTCAGAGAGGCCTGGAGAGACTTGCATGAACTGATGCTGAGTGAAACGAGCCAAACCAGGAAATCATTATACACAGCAACAACAGTATTACATGATGATCAATTCTGATGGACATGGCTCTCTGCAACAAAGAATTGTCTCAAACCAGTTCCAATTGTTCACTGAAGAAAACCATATACACCCAGAGAGAGGGATATGAAATATGGACCACAATGTAACATTTTCATGCTCTCTATTGACATTTGCTTGCATTGTGTTTCCTTTCTCTGATTTTCTTTTTTTTCTTGTAGATAGGATTTTTCTTGCACAACTTGTTAAGTATTTCAATATTATTGACATGTAGTGGACTTCCTGCCATCTAGGGGAGGGGAGGGGACTGGGGGTAAAAGTTGTAATGGAGAGCTTTGTAAAGATCAATGCTGGGGAACTACCCATACATATGTTATACAAATAAAGAGCTTTAATAAAAAAAAAAAAGAAAAGGGGTTGTAAGTGGAAAAAGTTTAAAAGCCCTGGTCTAACGGATGAAATTTTCACATACAAACTAAACTCTTAATCCCTTTTCCTTCCTTCCTTCCTTCTTGTGATTTTTGAATTTCTTTTTTTCAAATAAAAATATTATTTTTCCAAATACATGTAAAGAAAATTTTCAACATTTTATAAAATGTTGTGTTCCAAATTTTTCTCCCTCATTCCCTTACCTTTCCCCTCCCCAAAACAGCAAGCAATCTGTGCAATTCTTTTAAACATTTCCACATTGGTCATGTTGTACAAGAAAAATAAGATTAAAAGGAAAAAAAAACACAAGAAAGAAAAAAAAACAAACAAACAATAACAACAACAATGAGGTAAAAATATGCTTTTATCCACATTCATTATCCATAGTTTCTCTAGATGTAGATGGTATTTTCCAGCCCAGGTCTATTGGAATTGCCTTGAATCACCACATTATTGAAAAGAGCCAAGTCCATCACAATAGTTGATCACTTTCTTTTTTTAAAATTTTTATTAAAGCTTTTTGTTTACAAAACATATGCATGAGTAATTTTTCAACATTGACCCTTACAAAACCTTCTGTTCTAAATTTTCCCCTCCCTTCCCTCACCCCCTCCCCTAGATGGCAGGTAGTCTAATACATGTTAAATATATTAAAATATATGTTAAATCCAACATATGTATACATATTTATACAGTTATCTTGTTGCACAAGAAAAATCAGATCAAGAAGGAAGGGGAAAAACAACCTAAGAAAGAAAACAAAATGCAAGCAAACAACAACAGAAAAAGTGAAATTGCTATGTTGTGGTCCACACTCAGTTCCCACAGTCCTCTCTCTGAGTATAGATGGCTTTCCTCATCACTGAACAATTGGAACTGGTTTGAATCATCTCATTGTTGAAGAGAGCCACGTCCATCAGAATTGTTGATCATTATTTCTTAATAGGGAAGAAGGACCCCAAGCTTTATATTCAAGACGTGACCCCCTTCTCACCAAATACCAGTTACAAGAAAATAGAAAAGAAACCCATTTATTCAAGTCAATAGCAAGACAGAAATCAGAGAAAGTATGCTCATGAGAAAGCCAGACAATACAGAGCAAGGGAGTTCTCTCATCCAGATCAAGATAATTCAGAGAAAGAAAGCCTTAGATCTCACCCAAAGGAAAAATTCCCTTAAGTCTTCAGTATAAGCAAACTATGGATGGAGACATGATGGAGACTGCTATCTCTTCTTCCCAAAATTTTTTTTTCTCTTTAGTAATCTGAAGTAATCTTTGTGGTTGGTATCCATATTCTTTCTCAAAGTGGGAAGTCAGAAGATCCCAGACAGACTGACCAGAGCAAAGAGACCGAAGAAATATCTCCTTTTGCCTGTTTCTCCCTGACCCTTTTGCAGGTGTGGGATACTGATCTCCACAGATAAAGGGAGAGTCCCATACCAATAGGCTTTGGGGCTCAGATTATACCATATTATTGCTGCATGGTAGTAGATAGTTTTAGATATTGATTCAGATACATTTGGCTCACATCTTGATTTTTATTTACCCTTTATAGCTATGTAACCCTAAGGAAGTCAATTAACCTTTTTGTGCCTCAAGAAAGCAATCTGCCTGGTGAAGGGATATCCCCACCCTGTGGAAGTCAGAGAATTTTCAAATTCTAAATTTTCAGCTGCTTTTCCTAATCTGGTAAAAATCTAAGAGCTTGATTTCATTAAAGTTCAGAATCATAGATTTAAAGATGGAAGAGACCTTAGAACCGGGTTCAACTTCATTTTACAAATTAAGAAATCAAGGCCAAAAATTTGATTACTCTCATGCAGATTGAAAGTGAGACTCATGTCTTCTTTCTCCAAATACAGGTTTGTTTATAGCTACATTCTTATAAAAAATTTACAGTACTTAAAAGCAAATGCAATTAGTACATTTGTAATTATTTTTGGATAAATTGTGCTTTTAAATTTAATGTACCAAGCATGGTTATTTTATGAGCAGACCTAGTCATAAATACATAATACAGTTTTATGTTACTAAGCTAACAAAATGAGTTTAGATCTGTAGTAGGCACTAAAAATATGTATTACATATACTTCAGTTACACTTAAATTTATATTTAGGCTTTTAAAGTGATGTTTGTATTTTGGTTTTGTGTTTCAGAATCTTTGGAAAGTGGAGTAACTCTCTATATTACTCTGGCCTTAAGTTTTTCTGAAACTATTGACATGTTCTCCTCCCACCCCTAAAATAAACAATTTACTTTTCCTCAACTCCTTATTTCTAGAATAAAGTAAGCTATGTTAGATTAAGGCAGATATTCCTAACCTAAGGTCCTTGAACTTTTAGAAAATATTTTGATAATTGCATTTCATTATAACTGGTTTTCATTGTAATCCTATGTATTTTATTTTGTGAATTAAAAAACATCATTCTGAGAAAGAAAAGAAGGTAAGAAACATTTGTCAAGTGCTTACCATATGCCAAACACAAATACAAGCAAAATTAAAGATGATTCCTGCCCTGACACTTTCAGGGTTTCCTGTTCCTGGTCCAGTGTTTCTGGAAAATATGGCAACTTACAACTTTAGGGGATCCCTCAAATAGCTCACTTTCTAATGAGAGAAAAAACCATACAAAAGGGAGTTAAAAGAGTTGTGGAGGATGCTGATGGGCAGTTGGGCTGGTGGTAGAGAATGAAGGTAATTCTTCAAGGGACTTGCTTTTGAAGATTGGAGGATCAGAGGTGAGAGAGAACCAAGGCTGGTTTGTTTGGCCCTTTTACAAAATACATTCTCTAGAATTTACTATTAAAAGGAAGGGGGCTGGTCTGGCAGAGGGATATTTCAGGGTGAGAAAGCCATGAAGCTGTTTAGATATTCCATAGCCAGGAGAACCCAGATGCTAAGGGAAGTTCCAGGATGAGCGAGCAGCTGAGATAAGGTTTTAAAGTTTGGAAAGTCAGGAACAGAGCTAAGAGAATGAGTTCATAGACTTCACCAGACTACCACAGGGCATATGACAAAAAAGTTAAGAGTTCTTGGACTCGGGACAGTGGGAGTAGGATGCAAGAAACCAAGCTGCCAGTACAGATGTTTTCTTTAAGTCAGTATTTAAATTCTGCACATGTATTTTAGTGTACACAGCTTATTGCTCAGATAGTCATCTGCTTATAACTTAAGGAAGAGAAAGAGAGAAGAAAAGGAAAATGGAGAATGATGAGGAGGGGACAGAGGGAAAGAGACATGACACAAACAAAGACACACAGAGAGAAGAAGCAGCAGAAGAATAAAGGGGAGAGAAGGAAGAGTAGGAAGAAAGAGACACACAGAGACAGAGATGAGAGACAAAGGCAGAGAGCAAGAGAGAGACAGACAGACAGAGACAGAGAGAGGAGAAAAACAGAAGGAGATGGAAGGAGAAAGAGGTATGAGGATCAATGTGAAGAAGAGGCGACAGAAAGATCCTGGGAAAATGGAGTGTTCTGAATCCTTCCCTTTAGCTATCTTAAGAGGAAATGTAATTTCAACAAAATTATTCTCCAATTTGATCTGCTTCTTAGCATTGTAATTAGCAGTCAGTGGGTTGTGATTTCTATCTAAATGTTTTTTCTACAATACATTTGCCTATCTGTCAGACACTGAAAACAAACATAGCTCCTCTCTTATGGTAGCAGCTGCAGATAGGGAAGAGGGGGGAGGATCGGAGGCCAGCTGCTTCCTCTCTCAAGCAGCCTTGACAAACCCTTAGAGGAGGTAATGTGGTCCCAAATGGGAAACAACAATGACAATGCAACAGGAGTCCGGGAAGCAGAAGACTGAACTTTCAGTCCTGGATGTACCTGCCCTTCCTTGAACAAATTGCTCATTCTCATTGAATCTATTAGTAAAAATGTGGTCTTAGAATCAGGAAATTAGAATGCTATAATTGGTAAAGACTTTAGAGGGCTAGATCATAGGATTCAGGTTTAGTTGGCACCTTAGAGATCATCCAGCCCACTCCCCTCATTTTACAGATGAGGAATCTGAACCAGAGATGGGAAGTGAGCTTCTTCTTCCAGGAATGCTATGAAGTCCTATAATAATTACAGTATGAAGCAAGTGTAAGGCTGGTTATCCTGGCCCCTATGCCTGGAATACCAGGTCTATTTCATTTTCACCCTTTCCCCAGAGTTCTGTGGGACCCTTAAAGGACATAGTGGTACCTGGGCTCTCTGCAACAGACTCTATTCCCCAAGTAAGGGGAAGTCCCTTGCACTTGACTTCCATTTATTTGTTGTTCAACTGCCACGGACTCTTTATGATCCCATTTGGGGTTTTCTTGGCAAAGAAACCAGAGCGGTTTGCCATTTCCTTCTCTAGTTCATTTGACAGATGAGGAAACTGAGGCAGAGTTACGTAGGGTCACACAGCTAAGAAGTATTTGAGGCTGGATTTGAACTCACAAAGGGGATCTGCCTGATTCCAAGCCTAGCACTCTATCACTATCAGTCACTAATTGCTATTAGCCACTAATAACCAGATTTACTTTTAAAAGGAAATACGTCAGAAAGCATCACAAATACACATGTTTTCTGTCCCCAAGTGTGGGAAGCATGTTCCTTCAGCTAGGTTCCCACAGAGCAGAAGGCTAGAAATTAGGTTCAAATGTAATTGGGACACCGTTAACAAAATAAATAAGAAAGCAACACAACATAGAAAATGGGGGAGTCAACATGAGTTTCTCCTTGAGGTTGACACTGCAAAGAGCACAGTTCTAGGTCCAAGTGTAAAATCCTGGAGACCAGGCCCTCTTTGAGCTTCTCCAGACTTCCTTGAGGACAGATGATACTAAACAAGCACAAATACTTCCCGAACCCATTTCTCCCAGATGAGTTAAAACAGAAAGCCACAAGGAAGAAAATCCTCCTGGCACAGGCTCAGATCAAGGTGCCCGGGTTATGGAAGCCCTTGGATCTTTACCCTCAAGATGCATTCAGTAGGACAGAGCCTGAAGAGCAAGAAGAAGAAAAGAGGGATGGAGGTGCCATCTTAGCTTCACCAGTTTTATCTAGTCAATCAAGGCAAGAGACTGCCTCAGCCCATATGGCAGAGAACCAAGCATGCTGCCATTTTAGGAGGTTTGGACAAGTCGCCCTAGAGTGCCTCCAAATTAGGGCCAGTTCCAAAGGCCTCATTAACACAAGAAATTCCTATTTTCTCTGGAGAGGCAGCATAGCATGGAGAAAAACATTTTGGACTGGGAAATCAGGAGAGCTGCCCCCCCTCCCATCCCACCTCACACATTTCTGGGCTTCTCATTGTATGCAAAGGGCCAGTTAGCATCACAGTGTGGGGATGGAGTTAGGAAGACTCTTTGATGAGTTCCCATATGGCCTCGGACACTTCCTAGCTGGGGGACTCTGGGTAAATCATTTCACCTGGTCTGTCTCTACTTTGTCAAATGAGCTGGAGAAGGCAATGGCAAACCCCTCCAGTATCTTTGCCAAGAAAGCCCAAATGGGGTCACAAAGAGCCAGATAATTATAGGCAAATCCCTCACTCTCCCAGAGCTTCCATTTCCTCCTTCTTAAATGGGAATAGTATTATTTTATTTGCTCTCCCTCCCTCACAGGGGTGCCAGTGGGGAAGGTGCTTTTGCTCACTTTAAAGTGCTACAGAAAATGTGTTATTATCATAGCTCACAAGGCTTTCTCAGATGTGAGTGTTAGGTAGGAAATGAAACTCAAGGAGCCCAGAATTACGACATATCCCTTGTCATAATATAGAAATAAATCTCGTTGATCGCTGCATCGGAAGACTCTGTGCTATGCGATCCGTGACATTCACTGCCAGCTCCCACTCAGGAAAATGAAGCTGGGGGGAATTTAGGGTCCTGCCGGGGCCTCCAGGAAGGCTCAGCTTTGCCCCACTGGGCGCCTAGACGCAGAGAGCGGCCCCAGCACTCCGCGCGTGCTTGGGGGACGCGCCCGGGAGGGGCCCCGTGGCGGGGCGGGCCACGTTGGCTTGGCTTCCCTGCGGTTGCCCCGGACGACCGTCTCCGCCAATCAGCGCGCGGCTTGCTGGGCTGTGGGCGCGGCCCGGGTTGCCCCGGGCAACTTCAAGCAACAGCTCGGGGAGAGAGGTCGGCGGGTGAGGCAGCGGGGCGGTGGGGAGCGAAACTGGGACCCTGCGCGCCCCCTGCCCCAGCCCAGGCGCCCCCGCCGGCCCCGGAACTTCACGCCCGCTGCTGCTTGTGAGTGCTTGGGGAGGGGCGGGGGCTGGTGGCTCCGGACTGAGAGATGGGCATGCGGACCCGCAGCCGGCGGGGCGGGGGAGACGGGCCGGGGTCTGCCGGACTTCTCCGCGCCCGGGGGCGTGTGCGCGCGCGCGCGTGTAACTTGCCTCACTTCCACCCCACCCCCTTCTTTACTCAATCCTTGACCCTCTCTTTCTGCGCTTAGCTTTGCTTTGGGTAGATGCGGTGAGGGTCTGCAGACCACCCCACGAGGACCAGGAGCTCCTGGAACCCGGAGCCGGGCGAGAGCAAGACTGCAGGCTCCTTGAGGGCAGGCCCTGCAATCAGAGGCTCCGCACTTGGGGCAGAATTCACGCCCTGCCCCTTCTTAATAACTTACATTTACATGTCGTTTATTATACACCAAATGCTTTATTAACTCATGCACTCCTCACAACCCTGGTTCTAGGAGCTCTTATTATTCCCCTTTTACAGATAGGGAAACTGAGGCAATGTGACTTGTCCAGGATCAGTTTTATCCCCTGCAGGGGCAGAACTCCAGGGCCAAGTTCAGCCTGAGACACTTTCTAGCTGTGGCATCCTGGACAAGTCCCTTACTTTTTTTTTTTTTTTTTTTTTTGCCTTTTTGAATCCTGTATTGTTTCACCTTGTAAATAAACGACCTAAAGTTTGCAAAGTATTTTACATTATTATCCCATTTATCCTCACAACTACTGTCTGTGGGTCAGAGGTACTATCCCTCTCCATTTCACAAGCGGGGAAACTGAGGCAAACTGCGTTTAGATGACTTGCCTGGGTCCCAAGATCATTAGTGTCTGATTTGAGTTTATAGCCCCAGCCTGGCCATCTGTACATTTTGATAGTGGCAAGGGTGAAGGCACAGATTGTACGGTTACCAAGGTGACGTGCAACATGACACCATAGCTGTGAGGGGTGGCTAACAGACTGTGGGATGCCCAGGACTCGGGAAGCTGTGACAGCCCAGAATGATGGGCACAACCTGTGCACTGTGATCTAGAGACCAGACGAGTCTGCCTCTGGATTGGAGAACAGTGATAAGCATGCAAGTAATAATGGTGACAAAGACAGAGCTCTGTAATAGAGCCACGCATGAGAAGATCCTGTTGTTGTTTAATTGTTGACACCCTTTGTGGTCTCATTTGGGGTTTTCTTGGTCAAGATTCTGAAGTGCTCTATTTTCTTCTCCTACTCATTTGACAGGTGAGGAAACTGAGGCAGTGACTTGCTCAGGATCACTCTGCTAGTAAGTGTCTGAAAGCTAGATTTGACCTCAGGAAGATTTAGTTTTCCTTTCTCCAGGCCTGGCGTTCTATCCACTGTGTCACCTAATTCTGGAGAACAACTTATAAGTATGCTCAAAGAGCTATAAAATTGCGCATACTACTTGATGCATCGATACCACTAGTAAGCCTGTATCCCAAAGAGGACAGTGAAAAAGGAAAAGGACCTATATAGGTGCATACAAAAATATTTATAGCAGTTCTTTTTGTGGTGGCAAAGACTTGGAAATTGAGGGACTGTCCATCTTTGGGGCATGGTTAAATAAGCTGTGGTACATTTTTGTGATGGAATACACTTGTGCTATATTAGATACAACAGGGAAGTTGGTTTTAGAAAAACTGGAAAGACACGAACTGATGCAAAATGAAGTAATATTTAAAGATTGACCAATAGCATATGAGTTATTCTCAACAAGATGATTCAGAAGGTCTTATGATGAAAAATGCTATCCATCTCCAGAAAAAACTGAGGGGTCTGAATGCAGATTGAAGCATGCTTTTAAAAATGTTCTTTATTTTTTTTCTTCTGTTTTCTTTTGCAACATGGCTAATATGAAAATGAAGCATACTTTTAAAAATGTTCTTTATTTTTTTTCCTCTGTTTTCTTTTGCAACATGTATAATATGAAAATGTTGTGCATGGCTGCACATGTATAATTTATATAAACTTGTTTGCCTTCTCAAGGGAAGAGGGAGGGGAGAAGAAGGGAGAGAATTATTGAACTTAAAATTTTAAAAACTGAATGTCAAATATTTTTGTTTACATATAATTTTTAAAAATTGTTATTTTTAAAAGAAGAGACTGGGTGAGTTGAAGTTAGAATGATGACCTGAACTAGGGCAGAAACTGTGTGATTTGAAAGAAGGATGGATGTGAGAGATGTAAGACTGGTCAATCAATAAGATATTAGAGTACTAGGAGACAGGAATCAAGGCTTCCCCTAAGGTCGTATATCTGGGTGACTGGAAGGATCATGGTACTGTCTAAAGAAATATGAAAGTTGGAGGAAGGATAGGTTTTGGGGAAATATAATGAGTTCAATTTTTTAACATGTGAATTTATAATGTCCTATAGGACTCTAATGGAAATTTCAATTCAAGACAGTTGAAAATGCAGTACTAGAGTACAGGAAAGATACAGGCTGAGCATATAGATTAAAGCATTGTCTGGAAAGAGATGATAAATGAACTTATGGGACAGATGAGATGATAATGGGAGAGAATCTAGAAGTAGAAAAGAAGGGATCCAGAACAGCCCCTGTGGGATCCCCCCCTTTAATTTAGAGAAAAGAGGACGATGACTAAGCTAAGAAGAAGGAGGAGGAGGAGGAAGAGAACTCAGAGTAGAATCCAGAAGCCAAGCCAGGGGAAAGAGTTTCTGCAGATATTTTGATCATTAGTGTCAGATCAAGAAAGATGAGAACTAAGAAAGCTTATTGCCTTTAGCAGTGAAGATTTCTTTGGCAACAGACTGACAACTGAGTGGGAGGTGAAGAATTGGAGGCAAATAGTGAAGGTAATTCTTTATGGAAATTTGGCTTTGAGAAGCAAAGGAAGCATAAGAGGTAGGTTGGCTTGATGGCAAGGTCAAGTAGAGTGTTCCAAGAATGGAAGAGCGCTGGGCTCATTGGAAAGGGAGCAGGACGATTGATTAAGGGCAGATGGAGTAGAGAGGAGGACTGGACTTGGCAAAGGTTTGCTTTTGAAGAGCAGAGAAGAGGTTATAGGAGAGAAAGGAGAAAGTGGAATGGCGCTTGTAGAGCCTGTGATAGACAGTCACCCTAGAGAGGATAAAAATGTCTCTGAGTAGTTCAGATCAGATAGCATACATTGGTAGGAAATCAGGTTGACATGGTTCTGTGACTTTTTAAAGAAAGTATATGAGGTAAGCTAAGGTTGATTTGATAAAATGTGAATGACAATAGATTAAGTGGCTGGTTAGTGTGTGGTTGAGCTAGTGAAGCATGGGGTCACAACTGCAAAGGGAGAGAAAATAGAGAGGGAAGGCCAGAGCAAAAGTTTGGAAAAGATTGGCAAGTGAGGAGGAATGCAGAGATTGGGGGGAGACTCATCGAGGCAAAAATTAGCTTTGGGAGGTTTGTATCAAAAGAAAAGATTGAAGGATAAGTGGTGGTGGTAAAATTGTTGAACTGTGTATTGATTTATAGTCTAGCAATAGAGAAAATCATAAGCTTGTCATCTAGATGGACAGTGATCTTATAAAGGTCGTTGATTTTAATAGTATTGTGGGAGATTTAATGATTATATTCCGGAGACCCGAGGAGCGTGACCAAATTTCAGAATATAGTGGGATATAGGCAGTATTACAATTATATTCATGGATATAGGATTTCATTTATATGAATGCATTCTCTTACAATGCAGATGTCAACTTATTCCTACTTGACCCTCCTGTTTTACTTTTGTCCAGGGCTTCCTATCGGGTAGTTATAAGTAGTCCTCCTGATATTCTGGGAACTCTTTTTCCTTTTTCTTGACATTAGGAGCATGCCATTGGAGCATATGATTTCCACTGGACATGTGATAGCTCATATTTTTCCATTCATATGTTTTCTTAATGATTTTCTTTATGCTACTTCTTCATAATTCTTTCTTTTGGTAATATGTTGCCACCTGTTCATGCCTCTTCACTACCATTTCAGTGATCTTTAATTTCAGTTCATTGAAGAATGTAGTAATCCTTTACTCATTATCTTATGAAAATGCTAGAAGAATATTGATTTAAAATATCTAGACCTTTGTTTCAGGGAAAAGTTTAGAGTCATTAAAATAAATTTATAGTTTCCCAAGGGTAATTCAGACTTTTCCCCCTCTCTTTTTATTAATTTCATTTTTGAGGACCAATTAATTGTTCATTTCCAGTGTTCTTCCGTGACAACTACACTGATGAATGAGCTCCTGCATTTGTTAAAAGTCTTCACAATCTATCAATTCCTACTTAGATATCTTATTGTAGTTTGGAACTGATCTTAGGATGTAAGTTTTTTGTGCATTCTACCATATCGGAAAGGCTTCAAATATCATTCCCACAATATATCAAGAGCAAAGCCTAGCCAAATACAGAAAAACTCCAGTGGATTGGATACTTGGTGATGAATTCTTTGACTTTTGCAATAGATAAACAATTCTATCTTATAGAGATCCTAGCTTCCTTCAAAGCCTTCCCTGATTACTACAATGACTGGGACTCAATCACAGGATTTCAGAGTTGAAAGGCAAATCAGGAACTATCAAATCCAACCAATACCTTCAAAACAACCTCCACTATAACATTTCTGATTCTATGATGACAGTGAGAGAGTGGTAAAAAAAAGAGACAGGAAGTAACTGAAAATTGTAGTATTTGGATGACATAAACATTAACTTTGCTACTGTGAGATCTTGTTCAGTGGTTCAGTGAATATACCACTGGAGAAACTGAATTTTTTAAATCTTGGCATTATTATCATAAATCAAGCCAGAAAACAGAAGGAAGTTCTGAATAGGTTGCCCATGAGAGGAGAAGTTGTTGCCAAAGTTGGTTTTATTGTGTATGCAAAAGTATCAAGAAACATTATTTTTGCAAATCAATTGATCATCTCTAATTGTAGTACTCATCATAAGCATTTGATAAAAAACAGTGAAAATAATTTCATTTTATATGCTAACATCTGTTGCAGAAGAGTAAAGAGAGAAGTCCAAGTTAAATCAACATATACTTTAATGCTGATGACAACTGGTGAAGTTGGCAGTTGATATGTCAGAAAATATGATTCAGAAATTCTCTAGGCCATTAATAAGTAGAGAAATTAAAATTCTTAAATATCATCTTGTGCTTAGATTTGTGAAGATGGAAAAAAAGATAAATGCTATAGGGAATGTGGGAAAATAGCTGCACTGTTGCACTATTTGTAGAGCTGTGAACTAGTATATCCATCTTGGAAAGTAATTTAGAATATACCATCCAAATTATTAAACTATATATGCCCTTATCTCTGACCTACTGCAGCTAAGTTTGTACCACCAGAGATCAAAGAAAGAATTAAAGGACCTATATATACAAAAATTTTTATGGCAGCTCTTTTTGTAGTAGCAAAGAATTGGATTAGGGAATGGTTGAACAAATTAAGGTGTAGGAATGTGATAGAATACTATTGTGCTGTAAGAAATGATGAAGAGAATAATTTTGGAAAAAAAGACATAAGGAAGACTTATATTAGCTGATGCAAAATGAAATGAGCAGAACCAGGAAAACCATTTACATATTAACAATATAGTAAAGATAATCAACTTTGAAAAACTTAGCAACTCTGATCGATACAATGACCAACCACAGTTCCAAAGGCCTCAAGAGGAAACATACTATCCATCTCTTGACAGAGAGCTGATAAAACTCAGATCAAAGACTGACGCCTATATTCTCCTCTTTCTTTTGTTTTATTTATTTTCTGAATGTGGCTAATGTGGAAATTTGTTTTGCACAACTGTATATATTTGTAATGGGTTTTGTTTTTCTTGACCTTCTTAATGGTTGGAAAGGGGAGGAATCATTTGGAACTGAAAGTAAAATAAAATTGGATTTCAAACAGGAAAAATATGGTCAGGAATAAGGAATAGACAGGCCAAAAACTTGTAGACCACAAAGTCTTTTTGTAATACAAAAAGTATTAAGTACATATTATGTGGCAAGCACTGAAAGGCAAAAAGATAGTCCTTGTTCTCAAAGAGCTCACAATCTAGGGGGGAAGATTACACATGAGTAATTATGTACAAACAAGATAGAGAAGGGGTTAATTGGAAATAATCAATGGAGGGAAAACACTGCCACTGAGAGGAATTGGGAAAGGCTTTTTGTGAAAAGAGACTTCATGGGAGAGAAGCCTGGAAAGGTAGGAAGGGACCAGATTATGAAGAGTTTTGAATGTCAAACAGAAGATTTTACTTTGAATCTGGAAGTGAAAGGGAACCATTGGAGTTTATTGGGTGGGGAAGGTATGATATGGTCATAAGTGAGCTTTAGGAAGCTGAAAGAAGGATGGACTATAGTGGAGAGAGATTTGGGGCAGAGAGACTAATCGGGGCCTGTTGCACTAGTCCAGACATGAGCTGATGAGGGCTGGGCCAGGTTGGCTGGTGGAGATAGGAGTTTAGAAGTTAGGAGAAAGGTCGAGATGGCTAAGTCAGTATAGGGATGATCAATGGAAGTTGAAATGATATGGATGTAGGGGAAAAGAGCCCTGGAGGACATTTGTGCTTAGGGTCATGGTCTGCCCAAAGATCCAGCAAAGGAAACGTTGGAGTGGTCAGACAGACAGGAGAACTAAGAGAGATGGGGAGCAGCACGAAGAGCAAAGCACAAGAGGTCAGTGGGGTGAAGGACCAAGAAAAACCTTTAAATGGTCAGCAAAAGGCTGTGACAGCCAGGGATGGTAGCAGAGCATTTGACAATATCTATTCAGAAAACAGAAGCAATGAAGGGGAAAAACAGTTTAAACTTTAAAAGAGACTCAACAAAGCAATGAACTGGAGGGCTGTTAAGGATGAAATGAGATTTTGGGTGATTTTAGAGAGATGTTTTGGTTGAATGATGAGGTGGGAAGCCAGACTGTAGAAAGGGAGAATTAGAGAAAAAGATGGGAAAGGCAGATTAGCCTTCTCAAGGAGTTTTGCCACAAAAGGGAGAAGACATAGGGTGATGGCTGGTGGGGTTGGATCCAGGGAGAGTTTTGTGGATGGCAAGGACAGACATATTTATGGGTCAAAGGGGAGCAGCCAGTAGAGAGAGATTGAAGAGGGACAGCAGGGACAAGCTGCTAGAAAAGACAGCCTGGAACAGCATCACTTGGGAGACAGAAGGGTTGGCTTTGGCAGAGAGAAAAGCTACTTCTTATGGCTGATGTGGCAGAATTTGAGAAGAGATGAAAAGGAAGGAGAGGGGTTCTTAGCAAATGGCTTAGATTTTTTTCTGATGAGGAAATATGAGGGTGGGGAGAGGAAAACATAGAGGGCTAAAAAGGATTTGGAAATGCTATTGTGGTGACTCAATTAGGGAGGTGCTACTGTGAGGGCTCAGTTGAAATTAGGTGACATAAATTTGTGGTGGACCCAGTTAGCATGGTTTTGTGATTTTGTCCATTTTTGCTCAGTAGCTTGTGAATATAAGAGTGTAGAATAATCCAAGTCTGAGGCTTTGCAAGGTAAGATTGATGATAGGATAAGGATCCAAGGGACTTGGGAGAAGAAGACAGTATGAAATTGGATTGTTTCACCAAGGGATTAAGATGGGGAAGGCCAAAGAGTGCAGATGATTTGGGGATGATGGTCTGGCAAAGAACTGAAAGTCAGAGACATTAGACTTCTTGGGGAAGATGAAGATTGAGTTTGGGATTAAAAGGTTAGAAGGAATTCAGAGTTCATGAATATACATGTGAAACATTTGTGGATGATGGTAAGATCCAGAGGATATGACTATTGCTGCATATAGCTGAGGTGGAGTGGAGGAAGAAGTCATGGGAAATGAGTAAGTTGAAAAACTGGGAGGTTAAGGTGTTAGAGGAAATATCAATATATAAATGAAAGTCCTCTACAGTGGGGGCAGGAGTTGGGGAAACTGAACTCATTGAAGAAAAAAAGAGGAATGTTCTCATGGTCAGTGGATAACTGCCACTAGAACTGTGACTAGGTGGTAGCTGTGGAGTGATTAAACCTCAAAGGAGAAGGAGTGACTGAGAAATGATGACATGTTCTTATGGTCAATGAATAAAGCCACCAGAATTGTGACTAGATGCTAGCTATGGAGTGATTGAACCTCAAAGGAGAAGAAGTGACTGAGAGATGATGAGATGTTCTGATGGTTAGTGGATAACAGCCACCAGAACTGTGACTTGGTTGAACCTCAAAGGAGAAGGAGGGATTGAGAAATGGTGAGATGTTCTGATGGGTCAGGGGATAACAGACACCAGAACTGTGTTTGGGTGGTAGCTATGGAGTGATTGAACCTCAAAGGAGAAGTGACAGATAGTAAGAACTTGGATATGGGGGAGGGTTTCTAATTCTCATGACTCGGAGTGAGTGAAAGCACCAATGGTACTGGAGAGGGGGGATGGATGGCCTTGGGTCATCAGGACAGAGCCAGGTCTCCATGACAGCCAAAAGATATGGGAAAGGGAAAGAATGAAGATGGAAGTTTGTCACACAGGCCACATCTTTACCATCATGAGACTGACTGGAAAGATTAGGCTACAGGATCACACTGCATTTAATTTTTTATTAACTGAAAAAGAGCATTTGAGGCAGCAGAGCAAAATGCTTTTCAAGGCTGAGTATCTTGTATATATGCCAAAATTGTACTCATTTTCCTGACAGTGATAACAACAGAAATAACCTTGTTTGATGGCCATTGAATTGTTTATATGAAGCCAGACATGATGGAGGTTCACTATAGATGCTCACCTCTGACCTGAGAAATCCCATCCTAGAATTGAGGTTCATGAGGGATTCCTTATAGATAATGGGATCAACTGCATGATACTGTATTATGCTGATTACATCATCAAGTAATGCATGTGAAAACATCTGCAATAATTTCATTTAAAAAATCTAGCCAATTTCCTATCCTCTCACTTATTTTTCTGAATTGTAGAATAGATATGAGCCCTGAAATAGTGGAAAGAGCAGTTAGTTTATTAAATGTTCTGGGTTGTCTTTGGAAGCCCATCCATACATGTACTTGATTTAATGGTGAAAGGACCCTTGATTTCACATCTTGGATATTTCTTCCATGAACATAGATCATGAAGCCTTTCACGTCAGAGTCAATGACCACCCTGACTCCCTCCTCCTTTTCTGAACTTAGTCCCTTAGCCAGCCTGGTTCTTGAATGGCAGACTCCTGTTGTTGAAGGCAGCCAGGAAAATCAGGAGGTGGAGGTGAGGAGGTAAAACATTCACAGGAAAGGATGGTATTGTATGTAAGGAAGAATAAGTAGGTTGATGTCAATGTAGAGTGTATGTGGGAGAAGGAGAGAGGAGCAGGAGGCATTCCTACCTTAGAAAATTAGGAAGGAACTAGAGGGACTTCTCTCTGATTCAAGAAATAATAACGAACCCCTGGAGTCTGATGAGTGGGGATGTGGAAAGGGAGTGACATGGTTAGACATTCACTTTCGAAAGTCACTTTGGCCACAGTGTGGAGCATGGACTAGAGTTAGAGGAGATTCTTGAGGCTGGAGCATTGGAGGCAATATGGGTTGTAGCTTGTAGACTCTGTACTTGGAAGGGAGGAGTTATATAGGAGGGAGTTTTTCAAATTATGATGGCAGTCCAAATTAAAGAACTGTGCTTGAATCAGGGATCTATAAAACATCAAATATATTGTAGTGGTCGCTTGTTTTTTAAATAATCCACCCAAGTTTTCCTCATTGGTTTGGGAAAAATTAAAATGCATAATTAAAATAAATTTCAAGGTTAACTTATTTTTATTCAAATCCCAAACTATTAATAACATGTGTAGCTTTTAATAATAACATTGTGGTAAACATATTTCAAAACCAAAAAGGCAGAAATTTGTGTTCATGAAAGCCAAAAATGACATCATTGCAAATACCAAAAATTTTCCTGGGTAATTAATGATGGAGATGCATATTAAATATATCCTCTAAGATTTAGTTGGGAAATGGAAAGAGAAGAACTTTTTTTATTTAATTTCTATTGATATCTGATCCATGTCACTGTCAGAAAGAATTGAAGTTTAATAAAAAGGAATAACAGGGGGATGTAATCTAAGAACCCCTAATTAATAACCTCAGCTCCACCAGACTAAGCTTCTGTAATAAATTGTAGGCTGACAGTAGCTAAATTATAAAATATTACAGAGCAATGAAAAGGCAATGTACTATTTCCCAACATGGCTAGGTTAGGTTAAAACAACCGACTTTTAGTGATAGAGGAAAATGAGGGTAGTATTTGAATTTCTGTAGCTGCTGTTCATCATTTTTTGTTTTATACCCTGTTTGTATTTGCAATTACACAGATGGTTCCTAAGAAGATAATGTGTTCTTAGTAATTAAAACCCATTGGAAGCAACTTTCCCTCCAATTACATTGAACAGGATTTTGAAATACCGAGTCCTTCAGAGGAAAGGTGCTATGCAAACCACAAAGTATTATTGTTATTATAGACTGCCTTCTATACCACTCACTCTACACCCTTCAACTTGACTACTGCCAAGTGGTCATCTGGCTAAAACCTATGCCAGAACAGGTCCTGTTCCACACACATTTCCGGTCCCTTTTGTCTCATATTTTGTTCTTGCCATAAAAAAGCTATGGGACTAGACTGGCTCAAAACAGATCATTTTGGACTTTTTGTGCAAGTTACAACAGCTGGAGTATAGATGTATCATCTCTTTCTAAATCCAGGGATAACACCATGGGATGGGAGAATGTGTCTCATGTATCTTGTCTTGTATATGTATAATGTATAATGTCTTGCATAATAATGAATAAATTTTTTTAAAAATTAGGCATTATTTGTTTTAAGTAATAGTCTTATTGGCCCTACATCTGTTTTCCCTGATGTTTTCTGTACATGAAACTAATGTCAGCAGTTTTGCACAGGTTGCAATGAAATGTTTCACATTTTCATCTACATAGACTAGAAAACCGACTTTAAAGTCTAGTGAGACCCCTGAGAAATCAGTTTAATTCCCTTCCCCAAAAAATTCAATGGAGGAGTTTTGTTCTGTAAAGCTCTGAGGATAAAAATGGTTCTCCCTGAAAGAGACCGGTTGTCTCTTGACCTTGAAATGCTGAGCCACCATGCAGTAAAGTCTCAGAAGTGTTAATGTCACATCTTCCCCATGGAACTCAATTTAATTCAATAAGTATTTAAGAAGTGCTTACTCTGTGCCAGGCACCAGGTGGGCACCACAGGGCAGTGTAGTATAGTGTTTAGGGGACAGGACTTGGAGTCAGTGAGCCTGGGTTCAGATGCTACTTAAGATCCTGACATGATCCTGGGCAACTCACTTTGCACCCCTGTGTGTCTCTGACGATTGGGGTTGATGTTCATCCTAAATCCACAAACCTACACTGGGTATAGAGAATACCAGAGAGAAGTGTAATGAGGCAATCTCAGTCCTCACAGCATGCAGATTACTGATCAGAGTGTGCCCAGATAATTAAGGATTGGGCAAGATGGGGAGGGAGAGACTTTCCCAAATGCTGGGGGTCCGATGAGACTTCCCAGAGGAGGTGGTGACACTGAGGGAAAGAGGGAGCAGGGAAGCTAGAGATGGAGTAGAAGGTGCAGGGGACAGGCAGTTCAGAGCTAGATTGTGCCCCCCAGCCACTCCCTGCTGGAGAGGCCCATTGTGGCTGAACCTCTCAAGATGTGGGTCCTCTGCAAGCATACAAAGTGATGGACCCAAGTTCCTAAGCTGGCTTTTCATGTTTCTAGGTACAGTTTTTCTTTTTCTACCACAAGCAAGTGGTTATTTGCCAGTGTAATTAACCATCTGTACCTTATTATGAGGGCGCAGCTGCCTAATTATGCTCAGAGGCATAGACCAGCAGGTTAAATTACTTATCTACACAAAACCTTTATTTGTGACTGGGGACACTGCCCTCTACAAATTAGTCCCTAAATTTAACCAGTTCGGTCTTGAATCACTAATCCTCAGTCTATTTTTCTCCTCATGGACCTGAATCGAACATAAATATATGGAGTTGTTATTCTCACAGCAAGGATGATTCATCAAGGAATTAGTAAAAGGTGAATAATTCAGAATATTGGGTCAGACCTGCTTGTTACTAATTAAGGACAGATTGAGAACCAATTTCAAATTTATTTCAAATTATTTTTGGCCTATTTTGGAAAGATGGTGTATCTTTCTTTATGTACATCTATTTTTGGACATTTTAAATTTCATAATTCTAATTTTTATTGAATTTGAAAACGACAGACTTAATAATAGGTACACATGGAGGGGTATGCCTTTTGATGTCCAACATGTTTGAATTGACAACTATGAATATCTTTTGTGACTTGTAATACTGAAAATGTTTTTCTAAGTAATAATTCTAGAGTTCCCCATTAATGAATTACCCTGATGACTCATCATGGCATGAAGGTACCACTTGGGCATAGACTCT
>JAJPUD010000676.1:414095-477358 GCA_023553655.1 Myrmecobius fasciatus | reverse complement strand
CTAAGTTGTGGAAGTGTTGTGATCTCTGCTGGCATCAATGTTAATTAAATCATAGATCTTTTAAGAAATCAGAAGGAAAGAAAAGGGATTGAGAAAGCATTTGTTAAGGACCTACTATGTGCCAGATACTCTGTTAAGGCATTTTACAAATATTTCATTTGTGTCCTGAAAGGTGGGTGCTATTATTACATTTGTACCCTTATCTCATGTGATCCTTATATTAAATGCCTTGGGAAGTAGATGTTATTACTACCTCCATTTTGCACTTGTTGAGGGTCTTACAGCAAGTCAGTGTCTGAGGCTGGATTTGAACTCATCTTCCCAACTCCAGGCTCAGAGCTCTTTCTTTCCACCAAGCCACCTAGCAGCTCCTGAATTATAGAGCAGTGGGGTCAATTCTAAAGGAGGATCCCTGTTGCCTGCATACTAACTTAGAAAAACCATCCATTAACAACATTTTCATCCTATTCTATTTTTACTTATTTTGCTAATATTTCCCAATTACATTTTAGTCCAGTTTGGGTTGTACATCAGGAGTACTTGTGTTAGACACCTCGGTTTTGCATGTATTACTTTGGGAAAAGAATTTTTGAGGGGAATTTTTTGTGAAATCCAAAATAAATCAGCCATGTGACAATAATTCTTTAAAAAAAATTAGGCATTATTTGTTTGAGTAATAGTCTTATTGATCCTTACTTGCATCTGTTTTCCCCAATATGTTTTCTGCACAGGAAGCTTCCTTTAGTTTATTAACTTCCCTGAAACTGTAGGGATTAAAAAATTAGATAGAAGGGGAATCATTTGAGTCTCACAACCAACCCTGGAGGGAGGAGTTGTCTATTAAATGCAGTTATGTTATCCTGATAAAAGAGCTTTGGACTTTGACACAGTATAAAGAAATCCCAGGATCAGCTCTGTCATTAATAGTGGGTAACTTCTGTCTAGCCGGCACAAAGATGGGAGTGTATTGGATGCTCTCCAAGGTACCTTCCAGCCCTGACATTGTAGGGTTCCTTTAAGAAGTCCTATTTGGGAGTCAATTGTGTTGTTGATGATATTAGAGGGGTGGGAACACAGATAATTTACTGAGTTGTATTAGACATTGATCTGGCTCGATGATGTATTATTTATTAAATCATTTTTCTGTTTTGAATAGTTTCTATTAAAGCAACTCCCTAGGAATTTCCCTGGCAGTACTTGCCACTCAGATAATGGAAAAAAGAAAAATTGCTGTATTATGTGCCAGGCCATTCAAGTGTATAGCATTGCAACCCTTCCCTCCCTGCCCCAAATGTTCTGCATCAGATTTGTGATTGCATTGGTACAGAGAACTTCCAGTGAGAAAACTTCTTGACCTATTCAAGTCGGCACCTGCTTGCTCATCAGCTAGTGCTGTCTCTAGAGAGAGAAGTGATGAGTGACTTGATCAAAGCTAGGCACCCAGAATGTGCTGGAAATGTAATTGAAATCCAGGTCTTCCGATTTCTCAGATTGCTCTAATAGTTGTTTATCATCTTCCATTGGTTTTGATTGCTGCTTTTGGTTATAAAAGCTATCTGATAGAAAATAAAATAATTACATTTGACATTTTAGATAAAAGAGCATTGTAGCATTAAATCATAGCCACTAGCGAGGGTGCAAAGTTCCAAAAACAGGATTGAAAATATACCTGAAAGTCTTTAGCTTTTTGAATTGTGGTCCCCTAAAGGCTGGGTATAGTTTGAGACCCATGGTCCTGTATACTATGGCTGCTGATTAAAATTATGTGAAAGGCCCATGCAATTAAATTCAGTAAGTATTTATTAAGCTTCTATTTTGTGCTAAGGGCAGTGGTAAACTCTAGGAGACACAAGGATAAAAAACACATGGACTCTGCTCTCAATAGCATACAGTTTAGAGGGGAATACAGTTCAGCATGGAATATATTAAGTGCCATGTGGTGATGGAGGGCACTTTTGTGAAGAGTCCTAAGAATACTGGGACTTGGGCAAAGAGGATTTGAGTGCCCAACTAGCTTTATTATTGAGTTGCTAAACATTTTTCCTTTACTTAAGTCCTGTTTTAAGGGCTTTCTATCAGATGTACAGGGTCAACCAACTTAAACTTTTAAAGAATAAGTATCTTTAAGTAGTTCTTAATTTAGTTTCATTAGGAGAGCCAGTTAAATTTTTTTTTAACTTCAGTGTCCTCTAAAGATGAACCCCAGTCTTCCCTATTCCCATAATATGTTTCAATGGGGGGATTCCTTCTGACTCTACAAACTGTTAGCAAGGTAAAAGTCTCTGTGGTTCCTGTTGAGGCTCCAGCCACACCCAGCTAGCCGGAGGAATCCCCACTTGGTGTTTCTGGGGAGCAAGCCAGGAGGTATCTGCTTCTTACAGGTTAATCCCCAGTCCAGAGTATTTCTTCAGATTTCATATTGTACATGGAGGACCCTATTCTGCCCCAAATCTAATTGATTTTTCACCAGTCTGTGTTTGCCCTGAGGCACAAATTTGTTCTATTTGTGGGGGAAATTAGGAGAGCTTGAAATTTACCAACCTACTTTGCCATCTTCCTAGACTTCTCCCCTATATTTCTTTACATTAGTGATTGTTAATAAAGTTGAGCATTTTTAAGTAATTATAAACAATCTGCATTTCCCCTTTCAAATTTTCTGTTTCTGTCCTTTGATAATTTTTTCGTTGTAAATTAAATGTTAACTTTGTGTGAATTTTTAACAGTTCTTTACATCTTTTGTCAATATTTTATCATGCTTATTGTAAACAGATTCAATAATTTTTAAACAATGACTGCCCTAGTTAAGTAATAATAGGCTTTGTTCACTTTGTGAATGATTTTGCTTTGGGGTGAATTCTTTGGTTATGGAAAACTGAAACAAAAAACCCCAAAGAATCCTTGGTCCTATGTAACTCCAGGAATTCAGAGGGGTGGAAAATGGGACTGAAGGCTCTGAGGATCACAGAGTCCCCATTTACTTTGTACTGTTTGAATTGCTGGTACTTTAAATTTTATGTTTTGTCCCATGACCAGTTGATTTACCACTGGACAACTGAAACTTATCAATATAGACATTACTGCTATTAATGAAACTAGAAAAATAAAGATGTTATAACTATATGGAAGGATGGTTTACAGGGTCTCATAATTAAGATTTTTCTTGCTGGTGTTTTTTGTATTCTTTTTACTTAAAGAATGTTTCCTAAAAAAAAGAATATTTCCTGATCTTGTCCACTCTAGAAAATATTCTCTGAGTGCTTGAATTTAATCTCTAGGTTTTTTTTTATTGCTTTCAATATCTTTTTAAGATCTTAATTAATCCAATAATTATATGTCTTGCATTGTCTTCCAAATCCTCTACTTCTCTTCATCTAACTTCTAATAACTTTTAAGTCCTTTTTCAGTTGTATTACTCTGGGTTTGTTCTTTAATTTTACTTTTGAAATATTTTGATTTACTCTTGTTATTATTTTGTTCCATGAAGTTGCCATTGGTGAAGTCTTAATTATTATTAAGATGAGTCTTAATTATTATTTTGAATTTTCCCTAATTGTTTCCTTGTCTCATCTCCAGTTTTTTAACCACTTTGAAGTTCTCTTTTAATATATGCATTTTCTAATTTTATTTTTTCCTTTGGTGGTATTTTTGCTTCAACTTGGATTTCTGAAGTTTTATTCCTTAGGTCTTTTACTCAAATACAATATTCATATATAGATCATTGTATCTATGATCTTTTGATTTAGATGTTTCCTCCAAAAATAAATATTAAAATCTTTCCATTTCTATATATCTGCAACTTCTTGATGCCATGATGCAATCAATATTGCTTTGGAGATGTGGGAAATATTTTCTTATTCCATTGTAGAAATCTTGGGAGAGGTCATTTGATTCCTCAGAAGTAAGTAGTAGATAGAGAAAGACAGAGAGACAGAGGGAGAATAGAGTCTTCTTAAAGTATATTAAATGTGTTACCAATCATCTATTTTTTATTTTTTAGTTCCCAGGTATGGGGACACACAGCCTTTGCACATACATGCTTTTTAGCAAGAGGAAAGGATACAGGCTCATCTCCTTGAATGCATTTTGGACTAAAATGGTGCCCAGTACAAAAGATCATGTAAACTCCCCTGATTATCCTTGTTACATTTATGCAGGTGTGAAAGTAAGATAAATAGGTGGTTTTTTTTTTTAACATTTTCTTGGTCACCTTTTATCAGCATTAATATGGTATAAGTTATTTTCTATGCTTTTGATAAGTTTTTCTCTTTTGGATACTATATAAATTGGTTCCTGAATGTCCTCACTGTTGCATAACTATTCATGTATCTTCTCTTTATATTTTTAGTTTTAGATGCTTTCCTTGTTTTTGTTCTCATTAGTATCATTTCTACCTCTTCTTATATTCCATTTATTTTACCTCTTTTACCTCTATATCTAGTACTGTCACATCCAAGTTTAGTTGTGGTAGAAAAGTGTTATTGCTCATCTGTGGCTGTTCCAGAACTTTTCTACCCTTGTCCTCAGCTAGTATATTGTTGGTGAAGGAATACCCCTTTTCCAACTCTAATGGGTGGCCAATCCACATGGTCATATGCTGCATTAATTTTTTAAATTTCTTTAAATATTTTCCAATTACATACAAAATTTTAAAAACATTTTTGAAAATATTGATTTTTTAAATTCTTTCATTCCTGCCCTTTCCCTCTCCTTTGAGAATGTAGGCAATGTGAAGTCATGAAAAATATATTTCCATATTAGTCATGTTGTAAACAAACACACACACAAACCTCAAGAAAAATAAAAAATTTAAAAATATGCTTCTCTCTGCACTCAGAGTCCATTAGGTTTCTCTCTAAAGGGGGATAGCATTTTTCATCATAAATCCTTTGGGATTGTCTTGCTTGGTTAATTGTCTTGATCCGAGTAGCTAAGGTTTCCAGAGTTGATCATTATTATGATGTTACTATTATAGTTGAACTTCGTTTCAATATTGCTGTTACTGTGTATGGTGTTTTCCTGGTTTTGCCCACTTCACTTTGCATCACTTCATATGAGTCTTCCCAGGTTTTTCTGAAACCATCATTTCTCATTTCTTATGTTAAAACAGTATTCCATCACAAACATATACCGCAGCTTATTCAGTCATTCCCTATTTGATGAGCATCCCCTCAATTTCCAGTCCTTTGCCACCACAAAAAAGAGCTACTATAAATATTAATACAGATAAATACAAAATACAAATAATACAAAATAAATACAGATAGGTCCTTTTCAACTTTTTGTTAGATCTCTCTGGAAAGTAGAATTAAGAATGGTATTGCGAGGTTCAAGGGTACACACAATTTTATAGCCCTTTGTCTGTAGTTCCAAACTATTTTCCAGAATGGTTAGACCAGTTCACAATTCTACCAACAATGCACTTAGCGTCCCAATTTTTCCACATCCCCTTCATTTTGGGTAATATATTATGCATTTTTCTTTATTTTCATCTTAGAATGTCTTTGCTTAGTTGCCTCTCTCACCAAGATAATCTTTAAGCTTATTTTCCTTTTCACTGCTTGTCTCCATTTTATGTGGTGATGAGCTTTTATAATAATTTCTGTTCTAATCTGTTGTTGCACTTGGTAGCCACATACATATATATAATTGAAGCTTTTTATTTTCAAAACATATGCAAAGATAATTTTTCAACACTGACCCTTGCAAAACCTTGTGTTCCAATTTTTCTCCCTTCCCCCACTCCCTCCCCTCGATGACAAGTAATACAATATAGGTTAAACATGCTAAAAATAATGGTCATATATTTTTATTTAGCTAGTATTTCTAGTGTTTCTAGTTAAGCTATTTTTTAGACTTTTTTGGTTTGCTTTCTCATGGCAATTAGCTTAAATCAGTTAAACATTTTCTAAAAATATTAACATCAATGTTGATATCCATTATCCACTTTTTATGACCACCACTTTGTTAACAAAGTTCAGGATTGAGTAGTTGCATGAATCATTTTTCATTATTTAAAAAAAGTGGTTTCCACATTTGATAGTCTTTCAGTAAACATTTATTAGGTACTCAGTATGTGCCAGATACAATGTTAAGTGCTAGGGATACAAAAAGAGCCAAAGACAGTCCTTCTCCTCCTATAACTCACAAAGTAATAAGGGAGACAAGAAGCAAGCAAATATGTAAGAGCAAATTATACACAGGATAAATAGGAAACAATTAAAGGGGGGAAGACATTAGAACTGAGAGGGATTGGGAAAACTCTGTAGATGGGATTCGTGTAATCCCCTCAAAAGATACTTTCCATCTAGTCTGTATTTATCTTATATGCTATTTTGCTATTTCTTCAGTTAAAATATAAGTTGAGAGCAGGGCCTACTTTTGCTTTTTCTTTGTAATCTTAACACTTTGCATAGCACCTTTCCCCATAAGTGCTTAATACATGCTAGTGATTGATTATTAATTTTTCCTTTAGTATTTTTTTTTCATCTTTGCCCTAACAAATTGGCAATTGGCAGCTTGACTATACAGAGATAGATGATTCAAGGGTGATTCTGCTGAATCAGTAATGAGTTGTTTCTGGTTCATTAAAATATAATCAATTTAATTTTTTTGAAGTAATTTCACATTCATCATGTTGATTCTTCCCAGTGGCCCCTTCATTAGCCCCGGATCTCTGCCATCTCCCCCTGCTCTCTATGTTCTGGAATCTTGTGCTGTCCTGCAGAGGCCATCCGCAGATGAAATTCATACCCTCTGCCTCCTAACCTGACTCTCTCATACTGTATCTTTACTTTCTCTGGCTCTGGGCCTCCCAAAGCCACTACCTGCAGCAAGGTTGCTCTTGAATAGTTTATTTACCTGTTTCCCCTTCCCTGCCACTTGCAATAGACCTTTCTCCAGCCACTAGTACTCTTCCTGAACTAATTTTTTAATGGTTGGAATCCTCCCTTCCTCTAGTGATTCTCAATGTCAGGCTATGCTTGCACAAACTTCAACTGCTTGCTTCTTCTCATCTCCCTCAACCACACTCCTCAAATATCGCCCTCCTGATGCACCCATTTTCCCCCTGTGTTCTCTGGAATGCCTACTCCACAATTAATAGCCTGGTTTTCTTCTGAAACCTTTTCTTCCTCTTCTAGTCTCCCGGCACTGATTGAGATCTGGCTCCCTCCTGACAACAGGGCATCCCCATTTGCTCTTTGCCATATTGACTGCACTTTTACTTATATACCTTGGTTCACTGATCATGGTAAGAGGGGCAGAGATGGAATATTCCTCGGTTCCCATTGCCATTTTTCTGACTTTATGACATCTCATAACTACCTTTCCTTTTTTTGGGTTTCTGCTTTTCAAATTAATGACCCAGTCTAAGCATTGGATACTATATCTGATGAACCCCCCAGACATGATCCTTGTTTTTACCAATGAGTTCCTGGTTCACAATTTTCTCTTTACCCCAATTCTCTCCCTCATATTAGGAGATTTAAACATGCATTTTTTTTTTGGTGAGGTAATTGGAATTAAGTGACTTGCCACACAACTAGTAAATATAAAGTAAGGCTGGATTTGAATTCAGAGCTGGGACTCTATCCACTGTGCCATCCAGCTGCCCCCAACATCCATATTCATATTCTCTCAAATTCCCATTAACTCTGTTCCCATGACTAGCTTCTCTATTTTGTCTCAGTTACACACAGCAATAGATGACCTTCTTGCCATCACAAGTGTTTCATTCCTATCTGCACAAATCCTAAAATTGCTTTATCTGATTATAGCCTTTGACCTTTCCGGCTCTGCCCCTGCCAAAGAACTTCAACCTCACCATGATCTCCCTAGCCCTTGTTTCCTTCCTAGGCCTCTGTTATTTCCTAGGCCTTCAGGGTCACAAGGAGCTTCCCTCAACAGCCAAAACAACTTGTGTCTTTTTCTTCTGATCATAACTGGCCAACCTCTCACTTCATGGAATGATCCATTATTAATTCTTGAAACACAAGAACTTTATTTTTGTAGAGTTTGGTTCCTCTTCCTCTTGTATAGAAAATTCCTCATGTTATTATTTAGCCCAGCAGGCCAAGCTATGAATCCTTTAACTTTTTTTTTTGGTCTTTCTTTTATTTCCTCATACTTAGCACAGTGCCTAGCATATAGTAAGTGCTTAATAAGTGCTCATCAATGGATTTCCTCCCTTCCCCCCATATACATATTCAGTCATGTCCCACTCTTCATGACCCCATGGACCAGAGCATATTCATCCATCCACAGGGTTTTCTTGGCAAAGACATTGGACCACTTTGCCATTGCCTTCTCCAAGTAGATTCAGGCCCTGGGATCCCTCAACCAGTAAGTATCTGAGGTCAGACTGGATTTCTTGATTCAGGCCCAGCTGCCTCCACATAGTGAAAGCACCATAGAACATAGAGCATCCAGCTGAACTATGCAAAGCTTAAATTATTTAGTAAATCTGTAAGTTATTGAAAGCAGAGATTGTCTTCTGCAGTATCTAACACTGTACCTGTTGGTGCTTAATAAATGTTAATCGACTGGCTGAACAATAGGTTGTTGAAATTTGCTCAACTGAGTTTGGTTAATATTTGATATATTCTCATCGCTTCTTAATTGTAGCTAGCAGCAAAGAACAACTGATCTATAAGCAGATATTCTAACTATCTAATTAGGTAATTGTTTCTCCTCCTTGATCTCCAAATACTGCTTTCTAATCCCTAGTTATTAGAGTCCCTGGTCCTACCAAGGGAGGAAATTTAATAATAGCAAACAAAAAGTACAAACCCACAAACAACTCTCATGTATAAAGAAGCAAAAAGAATTTGATCCAAGAGTAGATACCCCAATTAGAGCTGAACACCATTTTTCCCCACCTTGCTGAGCTCTTTCCCTGTACTTTCTTTATTGTTGGGACTCTTTGTCCCTACCTTGAATGCAACCCGATTTACTTAACAGAGAGAAGAAGGCAGAGGAATACAAGAAGAAGTAAGCCATCTAATTAGATTAAGCTGCTTTGAATTGTCTGGCCACTGATGTATAAATATCTTTCTTTAGTTTTCTGGAAACTGAGTTCTCCTTGTTTCCTGTGGGGTGGGGTAGTGAGTGAGCTTTGATTTATTCAGCAGACAGGAAAAAAAAGCAGACACAAACACACAGGACCCAAACACTAAAGAGAAAACTAAACAAGAAACATAGTGATCAAATCAGATTCTCCAGCCTTGTTTCACCTTTCCATTGATAGAAATACCTCCAATTGCTTTCCTGCTAGAAGGCTGTGATGTCCTGTCAAACAGCTATTTCCTTGCCCTTTACACAGACCTCAGGTCTCAGGAAAATAGGGGTTCTGGGTGTTGCCAACTTCCCCTTTCTACCCATCGCTTGGGGTCACCATGCCAGTCCTGACTAAATGTGTGGGTTTTTTTCTTCCAATCCTACCTCATCTCTCATGAATCACTATAATATGGGGACAGAAAGGAAGAAGCCAAACTTTTCCCATAGCATCTTGATATAGCAAAGGTTCCCCTCTTCTGGCATTCCATCGTGGCTATGTCTGACTTCCAATCATTTGGATTCAGCTAAATAGCTAGAGAGACATGGTGGATGATGGTTTTCTGCCTTGACGTTGGTTTTTAAGATGTGGCCTTGGTTCTGGCTGGCTGATTTGTTTATTTGTGGAGTCATCCATACCGTGGCACCTAATCCAGGTTCACCTGAGTTCCTTTGACTATTGTAGAGACCATAATCAGAATTGCCAATGATATGAAAAGTACAAGCTTTACTTCCTTCAAGAGGGATACAAGTAGTAAAAAGAATAAATTAAAATGGAATATTCCTGACTACAATAAACATTTTAAGGATCTAATATAGGAAGAGTACCAAGAATGATTTGCAAATTAATTGACATAGTCCCTGCTCTCTTTCCTTATTTGTGAGGATGAGTGAGAGGGACAGGATGTCAAGTGTTTGGAGGCACATGTTAGCTCTGAGATAACTATGATGTCCTAGATTGGATCTGTTCTGGGTAAAGGTGCTTCCTTGTAGTTAATTTCATAAGACCATCAGAATGTCTTGGTAGGATAAGGGTCTAAGCTAGTGGAAACCTTGCTTTGAGATGGAAGCACCATTAAATTCAGTCTGAGAGTATTGTCTCTATTTATACCTTCCTCCCTGCAAGCTACATTTCTTTGGCCTTTTCCAAACTCATGGCATGCAGGTTTCATCCATTTCCTCCATAATTCCTATCATTGATACTTCATTAGAAGTATCATCATCTGGACTATTCAATATTCTATTCATATTCTATGTATGTTCAGAATACATGTAAGTTGTTTATGCATCAAGATAAGAAGCTTAGTGTAAAGAAGGTTATGATAATGATAAAATAAAAATATGAGGAAAAGATGAAAATTCAAAATATTTTCTTAAATATTATTTTAAAGATTATATTGCAAACATCAATAGAATCAATTGAACTGCAGTAAATCTGGGAAGGAACAAAAAGATTGAACAGCCTACATATCAACCTTCCAAAAAGGCTTGTACACTTTTAAGACAATGGACAATAAACTCCTTATAATAGAATAGACATACAATGAATCTTAATGTCCATTTAGAGAACAGGTTTCTTATTCCATTTTGGGTTTATCAATCTATTTAATGAAGTTGTCTGTTTCTAGAAAACATTTCTCCTTGGAAATTGAGTCAAAAAGGGTCTGTTCCTAGATCATTTATTCACTGCCTTGGAACTTTGTGTGTATGTGTGTGTGTGTATGTGTACATGTGTATGTGTGACACATACATATACCTTACTTAGAATTTTTCTCTCTTCTCCAGCTTCAACATAATGTTAATTTTCCCCTCAAATGGCCTAACTACTCAGATCTTCAACCTATTTACCTTCCATGGCCTACTCCTGTCTCCCACCTAAGCTACACACAAGATGGCCATACCCTTGATCTTGCCAACAACCACAAGTGTATCACTTCTGTGTGTAAGAATTCTGAAATCCTCCCATCTGACCAGAATCTATTGGCTTTTATTTCTCCCTCTGCCTTCCCTTACAAGACCCTATTCTTTGTCCACACTGTGATTTCTAGTCAATTGATCCCCTAGTGGTCTTCCAGACCACCTCTTTTACTACTTTGACTATTTTATGAATCAATTCAATTCAACACTGTTGTCCTCTCTTAAATCCTATTCCTTTATCAAATTGCTGGTCATAACTCCATTATTTACCCCCTTTGTGCTCACACACATGTTGCTGAATAAAGGTGGAGGAAAATCACACCCCTTTTTTGATTAAATCCACTGCAAATGATGTTATACAACCTCAATTGGGTCCCCACTGCTGCTTGGCAATCTTACTATATTTCTTATCAGTTTGCCCTCCCACTCTGCACAATGCTTATCCCAAACTTTCTTATCCCTCCTTATCCTTTCCTTTCCCTCTATTCACTCTGCTAAAAAACTTACGTTATATTTTGTTTAAAAAATTCAGCCCAATTGGAACTGGTTTGAGACAATTCTTTGTTGCAGAGAGCTATGTCCATCAGAATTGATCATCATGTAATATTGTTGTTGCTGTGTATAATGATCTCCTGGTTCTGCTCGTTTCACTCAGCATCAGTTCATGCAAGTCTCTCCAGGCCTCTCTGAAATCGTCCTGCTGGTTGTTTCTTTTTTTTTTTTTAATTTTTTTAAATTTTATTTGCATAACATATGTGTGGGTAATTCTTCAACAATAACCCTTACATAGCTTTCCGTTACAAATTTTTCCCCCAACTCCCCACCCCTCCCCTAGATGGCAGGATATCCACTACATGTTAATTATGTTAAAATATTGGCAAATCGAATATATGTATACATATTTCCAAACTTATCATTGGTGTGCAAGAAAAATCTTATCTACACAAACGATATATCAGATAAAAGAAACACAATGTAAGCAAACATCAATCAAGGAGTATGAGAATGTTATGTTGTGGTCCACATTTCACATCCCTCTCTCTGGGTGTATATGGCTTTCTTCAGTGAACAATTGGAGGTGGTTTGAAAAATTTCATTGTTGAAGAGAGCCATGTCCATCAGAATTGATCGTCATATAGTACTGTTGTTGCCGTGTATAATGATCTCCTGGTTCTGCTCATTTCACTCAGCATCAGTTCATGTAAGTCTCTCCAGGCCTCTCTGAAATCATCTTGCTGGTCATTTCTTACAGAACAATAATATTCCATAATATTCATATACCATAATTTATTCAGCCACTCTCCAATTGATGGGCATCCTTTCAGTTTCCAGTTTCTAGCCACTACAAAAAGAGCTGCCACAAACATTCTTGCACATGTGGGGCCCTTTCCTTCCTTTAAGATCTCTTTGGGATATAAGCCCAATAGAAACACTGCTGGGTCAAACTGCAAATGCACAGTTTGATCACTTTTTGAGCATAGTTCCAAATTGCTCTCCAGAATGGTTGGATCTGTTTACAGTTCCACCAACAATGTATCAGTGTCCTAGTTTTCCCACATCCCCTCCAACATCTGTCATTATCTTTTCTTGTGATTTTAGCCAATCTGACAGGTGTGTAGTGGTACCTCAGAGTTGTCTTAATTTGCATCTCTCTGATCAATAGTGATTTGGAGCAACTTTTCATATGACTAGAGATAGTTTTAATTTCATCATCTGAAAATTGTCTGTTCATATCCCTTGACCACTTATCTATTGAAGGGTGGCTTGAATTCTTATATATATGAGACAATTCTCTATATATTTTAGAAATGAGGCCTTTAACAGAACCATTACATGTAAAGATGGTTTCCCAATTAGATGCTTCCCTCCTAATCTTGTCTGCATTTGTTTTGTTTGTACAGAAACTTTTTAACTTAATATAGTCAAAATTATCCATCTGGTGTTCAATTAGGAGTTCCAAGTCTTCTTTGGACATAAATTTATTCCATCTCCACAGGTCTGAGAGGTAAACTATACTACGTTCCTGTAATTTGCTTACAATATCACTCTTTTATATCTAGATCATGAACCCATTTAGATCTTATCTTGGTATGTGGTGTTAGGTATGGGTCAAGCCCTAATTTCTTCCACACTAGTTTCCAATTTTCCCAGCAGTTTTTTGCCGAATAGTGAGTACTTATCCCAAAAGCTGGGGTCTTTGGATTTATCAAACACTAAATTGTTAAAGTTATTGCCTAGATTGTCCTGATAACCTATCCTATGCCATTGATCGACTGCTCTATTTCTTAGCCAGTACCAAATGGTTTTGATGACCGCTGCTTTATAATATAGTTTTAGATCTGGTACAGCAAGGCCACCTTCATCTGCTTTTTTTTTTTCATTAATCCCTTTGAAATCCTTGACCTTTTATTCTTCCAAATGAACTTTGCTACTATTTTTTCTAGATCTGTCCAATTGTTCACTGAAGAAGACCATATACACCCAGAGAGAGGGATATGAAATATGGACCACAACATAACATTTTCATGCTCTCTATTGAGGTTTACTTGCATTGTGTTTCCTTTCTCTGATTTTCTTTTTTTTTCTTGTAGATAGGATTTTTCTTGCACAACTTGTCAAGTATTTCAACATTATTAACATGTAGTGGACTTCCTGCCATCTAGGGAAGGGGAAGGGAGTGGGGGTAAAATTTGTAATGGAAAGCTTTGTAAAGATCAATGCTGGGGAACTACCCATACATATGTTATACAAATAAAAAGCTTTAATAAAAAAAAATTCAGCCCATTTTCCATGAGTTCCCTTTTCTTCCCTTTTCCTCATCTTTTATCACCCAGGTACCTTCTGCCACCATCTCCTCCTCCCCTCCTATTTCACATGATGAAGTGGCTTTACTGCTTACCAAGGTTAATCCTCTGTACCTTTTTAAGTGATTCTATTCTATCCCAAATCCAACAGATTGCTCCTTCTGTCATCCCTACTCTTTGATTTATTTTCAGTCTCTTCCTCTCTACTGCTTGTAAGCAGTAGGAAATTAGCCAGTATATAGGTAAGCACCTGGCATATAACAGGTGCTTAATAAATGTTTGTTGGTTGATTAATATACTTACATACACATATATGGACATATAGACATACATACAAATGCACAAATGAATAGAAATTGGATTTTTTAGTGATAACCTTTAAAGGATTAGTAGAATTTCTGCAAGTTAGGTATAAAGGCATTCCATGTGAATGATACAGCATGTGCAAAAATATTAAGAGTGGGACAACATAATTCTAGACTGGAAAAAAGATTATTCTGTGATTTCTTATGTTTCACTCTAGGCAGATGATTATTTGCAAGGTTTTCTAAAGAATCTGAAGGTATCAAGGAGGCAGTTTGAAGTGAAACTGGGACTCCTAAAAATTTAAGATCCCTGGGATTGCTGCTTCAGCCAATTAAAAAGTGTTAAGAGTGACCTAATATAAAATCTATTCCAAATTCGAGTAAATTTTTACATACATAAAATTATATTTTAATATATATTACATATTAAATAATATTACAATACATACATACATACATATATAATATATAAGTAAGATTCCTATATAAGAAAGTTAGTTTCCCTTGCAAGGAAAATCTATAAAATAAAATCAAAATTTGTGTGATGCAGCAAATTGGATGAAAGAACAATTAAATTTACATATTGTAGGAAATGAGAAGAAGCAAGATTGCACAACATTTCCATCTGCTCAACTCTGTGGCACAGTGCCACAGAGAAGGCATTTTGAAATGGGCAATCTCACCCTATCTTTTTTTTTGCTGATTCAGTGAGAGGAATGTATAACTATTCTGCCTGCTATTTCAAAATATAAATTAAACCCTTATTGATTTAGTGGCAGGAAGCAAAGCAAAGACTCTTAGTTACCAAAGTGACAATGATTTTAGCAGTTTGTTTTTCCAATAATAGATATGATTATGTGGTTGTTATTAGAGTATTATAACAATGTATACATTATTAAATTATTTCTATTGCCTTTAAAATAAAATGTAAAATCTTCTGTTTAGATTTTAAAGACATAGACAGTCTTGCCACTTACCTATCTTTCTAGCCTCATAACTTCCTTTCCCATGGTGCAACCTGGCCAAGTTGACCTTTTCTCTGTTTCACCCACCTTCATTTTTTAACCTGTCTCCACCTGTCTGGAAAACTCTGCCCCTTTCCCTCTGCCTCAGAGAGTCCCTTTGTTCCTTTTAGATGGCTCTCAAATACCACTTTCTATGATTCCTCCATTGTTAGTGTGCTCCTCAAACTTCCTTGTAATTAAGAATTTTATATTACATATATGTCCTTGTCTCCTTGGTCACTGTAAGCTTCTTACAGTTGTAAAGATTGTTTCCTGTATTATCAAATATCCAGGCACAACCCTCCCCAATCCCTCTCCCCCCATTAAAATGTAATCGAGAAATATTTAACAAATTGAAACATAGAAAATTTTAAGTCATTGATACAGTCTGCAGGTGTCTTTATATGCAGTTTAGTGGCCCCCATTTATATTTGAGTTTGCACCACTGATTCATTACATTTCCACTCCCAGATCTAACACAATTCCTGCCAGAGAGTAGTGACTTAATAAATGCTTATTTGCTTGATGCTTCATTTAAAAATGATGTATAATTTTAAAAAATCATGTTTATAGCATGCATGTTTCTTTTTTCTTTTTAAAAATTCTTAGTATTTTGTTTTCCCCAATTACATGTAAAAACTATTTGTATCATTCATTTTTAAAACTTTGAGTTCCAAATTCTCTCCCTTCCTTCCTCCTTCCCCTCCCCCATTCAGAAGGCCAGCAATTCAATATAGGTTAAATATTTGTAGTCCTAGAAAACATATTTCCATGTGAGGTTGTAAAAGAAAACAGACAAAAGTAAACATCAAAGAAAAAGAAAGTTAAAGTATGGTTTCAGTCTGCATTCAGACTTTCATCTGAAAGTTCTTTCTCTTGAGTATGGATCACATTTTTCATCATAAGGCCTTCAGAGTTGTCTTGGATCATTGTATTTCTGAGAATAGCTAAGTCATTCACAGCCGATCATCTTATAAAATTGCTGTTACTTTGTACACGGTACATTTCACTTTGTATCTTTCCAGGTTTTTCTGAGAGCATCCTGTTCATCATTTCTTAAAGCACAATAGTATTCCATCACAATTTGTTCAGCAATTCCCCAATTGATGGGCGTCCCCTCATTTTTCAACTTCTTGCCACCAGAAAAGAGCTGCTATAAATATTTCAGTATATATTGATCCTTTCCCCCTTTGTTTTTTAATCTCTTTTTGGACACAGACTTAGTAGTGTCACTGCTAAATCAAATTTAGCCCTTTGGGCATAATTCCCAATTGCGCTAAAGAATGGTTGCACCAGTTCACAATTCCACCACCAGTGCATTAATGTCACATTTTCCCACATCCTCCAACATTTGTCATTCTCTTTTTCTGTCCTATTGGTCAATCTGATAGGTATGAGGTTGTACCTCAGATTTGTTTCAATTTGCATTCATCAAATCAATAACAATTTAGAGCACCTTCTCATTTGGCTATTGATAGTACAGCATACATTTCAGTGAAAATGACATTGATTGCTTATTAGTCAGAAGTTTGCAAAATGGGTATCCTTGGATGGTTTACACATGAATTGTTTATTTGTGCAAATTCACCCAAAGAATCCTCTTGTTCAAGTTGTATCTTACTTTATTATTATTATTTGCTAAGATACTGGAGTAGTTTGCTGAGAAAATTGAGGCAAACAGGGTTATTAAGTACTTGCCCAGGGTCACACAACCATTAAGTTTCCAAAGCCACATTTGAACCCATGAACTTCCTGATTCCAGGCTTAGTACTCTATCCAGTGTACCGCCTAGCTGCCCAAAGAATTCCCAATTCCTCTTAATTCTAATGCCTTTTCCTCAGTTGATTATTTTTATTTATCCCATATATAGCTTGTTTGCATATATCTGCTTCCTCTTTCTCTCCCCTATTAGACTATAAGCTCCTTAAGGGCTGGGACTACCTTTTGCCTTTTTTTGGTTTCCTCAACACTTAGCACAGTGTCTGGCACATGGTAAGTACTTAACAAATCTTTATTGATTGACTGACTGAAATGAGAATTCATTATATGAAACAAGAGGCCCTCCCCTCCAAATTCCTCTATCCTATAACAAAAGTATGGCACATTATCAGTACCAGAGCCAGCTGCATAAAAATGTTATTATACTTTGGTAGGACAAACATGAACTTTAAAAAATTAGCTTGTCTTCAGTGTCTAAATGAACTCATCTGACATTCTAGAACCATTAACAAATGCTCTTGGAAGGCACTCTCCAGGATGTTACTGAAATTATCCATGCCATACTATAATGCATTTAAAGTAATAAATAGGCTGCAGTGCATTTTAAAGAATTCATTTTGGTCAAGGGACTCTGTTCACAACAGACAGCAAATCTGTTAGACTTGATGCTTATGTCACCAGAATCCTGGAATTGAGAGTGAATTCTACTTAGGCCAGAATTTCCCATTTGTTGCTCTGAGTCTGATATTTTCCTTGGGTGTTTCCAAAATTTAAAACAATTCAAAGAGTTTAAAATCATATTAAGGTGACAGAAATGATCATGCTCATTACCAAGACTGGCTTTGTAGGATTTAAGCATGCCAGTCTCCAGCTTATTTTATGCTTTAGCAGTATTTTTGTACCTGAGACCGGCCCCTTGGGACTCCAACATACCACAGTGGTAGTAGTAGAAGGGGATGTAAAGAGACATAGGAGCATCTTTCTTCTGCTGGTCCTGACACAAAACATAAACTATTTTCAGTTATAATAGTGGAGATGGTTATTTTATGGGAAAGGGGATAGGCAGATGTCAACTGAGGGATTGGGAGAAGGTTTCATCACAATTAGGATGAATGTTTTGACTAAAGCAATTGCCTTTCCCCTTATTTCCTCTTTTTAAAAGCAAATACTCTGGGAAAGTGAGTCTATTAAGTCTTTAATTTCTAAGGTAAATTGAGTTTTCTAGGTCTGGGCAATGAAAGAACATGTGTATGGGGGTCAGGCTGAAAAACTCTGCCCACATGATTGCTTTGTGTAGTGGCAACTCTAGTAGTTTGCCTGGATTGATCTATCACCTTATATCTCCTTGACTGGCAACATTCATGGCTTAAATATGGGGTAAAATTCCACAGATTTTTTGGCCAAGGGTTATCTCTAATGCAAAGCTTTTTGCCCTTTCTTGTGCCATGGACCCTTCTGGCAATGGTGTGGAAGCCCATGGTGCACTTCTCATAAAGCTTTTAAATATATGAAGATTGCAAAGAAATCTTAGAGTTGTCAGCATATACACACATACACACACACACACACATATGAAACAAGTCCATAAACCTCAAGTTTAAGAACTCCTGATAGTGTTATTTTGAGTTAGCACAGGGGCTGGAAAACAAAGTGTTGTTTTATGGGAGGTGAAGGGGAATAGAGCTTGTTTTTAATCCAGAAAATTTTATTGGTAATTATTCTGTGTTTTTCTCTGCTAATGGAAGTTGCACCTGAACCCATTACTTTCCTAAGTCATCTATACTTAGAAATAACAGTTAAGAAGCTAGATAGCAGGTCCTAAACATTTTCCAGTTAACCAATAGTAAATACATCTGTAGTACAACTTTACACTTCTAAATAAATGTATAATTAAGTTCTTAGTTATCCAAAGCAAACTTTGAGAATGAGGCTTCCTTTCAACACTTTGTTTTTAAGTTAAAACCTTTTTTCTTTATACTTGTAAGGTTCCTAAGGTATTTTTTAGTTTATCTTCCTAAAACATAATATTAGCACAAAATCTTACTGTCCCGTACTAAAAAGCAGAAGGTGTCACTTATCAATCAAGTTGCATTTACGTGCATTGCTCATTTATTCAGCAAATGGTTATTGAGTGGCTCCATAGCTATGGCTCTGTAGGGGACAGAGAAGTATCAGTGGAAGTCCCCACTCTATCCTTTTCAGTTTAGTGGGGAGGATAAGACTCATACATAGATAAATATAACAGTTGGCAGAATGTGGAAGAATGGAGAGACACCTAAAGCACAATTATGACATAGAGGCAGGGTCACTTTCTTCTAGAGAGAGATTTCATGAGGGAGATGGCATTTATGAGCAGTATATGAAGGATGAGAAGATACAAAGGAATTAATTGGCATAAGATTACACAAAGTCACAGCATATGCAACCTATGCTGTAAGTGTTCAGTTGTGTCCAACTCTTAGTGAGCCCATTTGGGGTTTTCTTGGCAAAGACACTGGAGTGGTTTGCCCTTTCCTTCATCTCATTTTACAGATAAGGAAACTGAGGCAAGCCAGTTTGAGTGACTTGTCCAGAGTCACATAGTAGTAAGGATCTGAGGCTGAACTCAAGTCCTCCTGACTCCAGGGCTGACACTCTATCTGATGTGTCACCCAACTACTCACCCCCAGCCTGTAGCCAAGACCAGCACACAATCATGGTTTAGGATACAGATTTTCTGTGCTGTTGGTGAGCTCATTATTGTGACTGAGGAATGAGAGAAGCCATATATTTTGGTTCTCCTAATGCCTTGTGCTATTTGGATATGCTGAGTTTATTTTTTTCAAAGAATATTATTTTCTTTCACAAATTGTAATGGTAATACATTTTGGAAATTATCATATATATAGCACCCACTGTAGGTTCATCTTTCTAATTCCCATTCCCATTGGCAAGCTGGCTCCCCAACGGGCAGCCTTTCAGGGTGCTGTGATTAGCCTCAGGGGCTAATATTTCTCAGATGTATTGATGAGCCTTCATTCTTTGTATTCTCTGTATTATTAGCTATCTAGACTTAATTTGCTTTTGGGAAGGTATTAATGTAAGAACAGTTGGCACAGGATACCTCCCGCTCCCCCAGCTGAGGCACACTTGTACATGCATATTTCTTGGGAAGATGGGTACAGACTTAGAGAGGAGATGTAGTCAAAATCAAACTTTCTAATTATTGGAAGTCTTCTACCCGCATAGAGTTTCACGAAGTTCCCCTTGGTGCCTTTCTTTGCTGCATCTGTCTTGTCCGGAGGGCCTCTTTAAGCTCCTGACACTGACCTGAGCCACTGCTGCTCGGGCACATTGCTTTCTCTAGTGGACGTTATTATGGACACTGGAGGGACTAGTTCTTCTGACTATTGCAAAGTCCACAAAACCAGTGCCTGGTCAGTGGGGGTATGAGGGTAACCCTCCCTCTGGCTCCTTTGCCTTCTGGTATGGGCTCATAGCTATATTTCTTCAAAGTATTTCTGAACCTGGAAGTGCTTCAACTTCATCCTGAGTGTGTTTTTTGCTGAAACAAGAGTTTTATAACTGGCTTTCAGTGTTCTCCATTGTCCCCCCAATTGCGACTGATCCTTTTCAACCAATCACAAACCCTTTGTGGTGTCCTCAGCTTTTTCATCCATGATCACATTTACTCAATTTACCCAAATTACCCCTTTGATTCATTTGAGAAGTATGGGCCTTCTGTGTTTAGTTGGGGTGATGGACTCCCACCCTCACATTTTATTTAATGTGATTTAAATGTCTATAATACATATGCATCTCTGTATATACACATATTTCCTTTCATTTTTGAGGTTCTTTTTTTTTTTCATTTGACCTTTGGATGGATGGCCATTGGCTTTTACCACACCTAGCCAAGATTAGACATAATTTATGATAAGGCTTTACTTTCTTATGACAGAGTCAAAATAATTCTTTCTATGTCTTATTGCCCTACAGATGGGCAAATCTATGACTTTCCAAGATGAGCCCTTCAAAACCTGTTTAATTGTCCCAGGAAAGAATTGATCAGCCCAGAGTGATCAGACCTAGGAAAAGAAAGAGAGGGCAACAGAAGGGGGAAGACTGCAGATTGGGAAGAAAACAGTGCTGTGGGGGAGGGGAAGTGAAAGGCAGCACAGCTGAATGGGAAGGACCACTAGGTTTGAAGTCACAAAATTCTGAGTCTGAATCTCACCTCATAGTCAAGTCCCTTATCCTCTCTAAAACTCATGTGACAGGATATTGGGTAAGGGAGCAAAACTAAATGATTTCTAAGGTCCCTTGTAGCTCTAAATCTTAAAATTTCATCAAGAAAATTAAAATTGTTATTCTATAATGCCTTGAAAATTGGATAGGAATACTTCCATGATTTCCCCTTTCTCCCCAATATAACAATAATTTGGTTTTTGGTAATAAACAAGCCTTTCCTCTCTATGGTGGACTGCTATGGTCCGGGCAGGAATTTGAGAAGTATACATGGTGAATAAATAACTTTCTATTTGCATTCTCAAATGGAATTGAACCAGAGCTAATGTGGCTGCTGATAGGAGCAGCCTTCCAGAAGGAAATATTGAGAAAAAATTCTTGTATTCCCTTAAAAAAACCTCAAATAAGAACAAAACAACCCAACAAACCCAAACCCAAAACCCAAACCCATTTTTTGAAAGAATGAATATCAATTATTTAAGAGCTATGGTACTTACTGAACAATTGTCTAGCACTGTGCTAGGCTCTTTAAGGTGTAATAAAATCCTTGTGTAAATACAGAATACTACAGATGGCAATGAAATTTCTCCAGATTGTGTACTTAGAAATTACTTGGAAGGATAAAAGATCTTTACTTGCTTGGAGAGTTAGCCCATCTAGCAAAAGCGGCAGTTTTTGCTTGGCTTTTTAGTAAATGGAAGAACTCAAGTAAGTGAGAAGAAAAAAGAATTCAGGAAAGTATATGATTTAGTCATGCCAGATGAAGGAAAAGTGAAAGGAGTCACAGAGAAAGGAGATGAGGGTATGATTATTTTTGTCATTATAGTGATTAATGTGACATGTACACAGCCCCACCACATCTGGATACATTCATATAACTTAATAATACACATCAGGAAATCCCACCCACAATGGGCAAGAAGCTACCCTGAAATAACACAGGCACGTGACCCCAAAATGTTGGTGGCAGTTGGCGAAACTTGAGGGAAAGCTAATTGTGCAGCTGAATATGCTGTCCAAGAGGACAGAAATGGAGGCAGCCTGTAGTGGGGACCAGAGATTATGTTGAGGTCTGGCTAGTCCAAAGCATCATGTCTCCTCACTGTCACAACCAAGGTCAACTTGCTTGTTGGTTTGAGCTTGGTCTTTTAAAATATCTTGTTAAGGTGAACCCCTCCCTATCACATGACCTCAGACTAAGTTACAAAATAGTCATGAAATCAACAAAGCTGATTTGTCACGGTCCCGTTATGTAGATTCTACTTTTAAAAAAGTATCATTTAAAAATGACTTTTAGAATTGTCTCAAACCAGTTCCAATTGTTCAGTGAAGAAAGCCATAGACACCCAGAGAGAGGTATATGAAATGTGGACCACAACATAACATTTTCATGCTCTCTATTGATGTTTGCTTGCATTGTGTTTCCTTTCTGTGATTTTCTTTTTTTTTCTCTTGTAGATAGGATTTTTCTTGCACAACTTGTCAAGTATTATTACATTATTAACATGTAGTAGACTTCCTGCCATCTAGGGGAGGGGAGGGGACTGGGAGTAAAATTTGTAACGGAAAGCTTTGTAAAGATCAATGCTGAGGAACTACCCATACATATGTTATACAAATAAAAAGCTTTAATAAAAAAAATAAAAATGACTTTCTAAAAAAGTGATCACTCATTTCATACTGTAAATTTATTTGTTTATTGGGGTGGGAGGGTGGACAGCAGTGATTGTTCTCCTGGTTAATGAATCTGCCTAGTAATTTGAAGGAAAATGTACAGGGTAGAACAATCATAGCTTATCCACATGCACAGAGGCAAGAACACACATGTTTTAAGGAATGATGAATTTTGCAATCCTTCATCATAAATGTCAAGGGCAGCTAGTTGACACAGTGTGGCCTAGAGTTTGGAAGACCTGAATTTCAAATCCAGTCATGTAACCCTGTTTGCCTCAGTTTCCTTAAGTGTAAAATGAGCTGGAGAAGAAGAGGACAAACCATTTTTACCAAGAAAATCCCAAATGGGGCCTTGAAGAGTTACAAATGACTGAAAACCAACTGAACAATGACAATAATGGATGAGGGAAAGGAGAGAAGGAGGAGGACCACCTGCCAAGAATTTTTTGGTGCTATTTAATTTGTAAGTGAGAGTTTGATTCACTCTCTGAATTGACTTAGGTAATAAAACTTTGAAAATGTCCATGCTAAATAGTAGGTTATGACTTGCTTATAGAAAAAAAAACATCCTTTTAATAGACTAATCAGCCCCTGAATGGAAGACCTTTTTTCTAGCAATCTGGTGTCCTGTGTTTTTCTAGCTGGCATTTTTATAGTGTGTTAGGGTTTGCAAAATGCTTTCTCCCTGTAGAGAGGCAGACTAAGAAGTTAATAGAGAGCTCTGGGTCAGGAGGAAGACCTAGCTCTGTGATGCTACAAAGTCAATTTTAACCTTTCAGTGCCTCAATTTATTTATGTGTAAAACAGAGATAATAACAACACTTACTTTTTTTTTTTTTTTGCTTTTTGCTGAGGCAATTGGGGTTAAGTGACTTGCCCAGGGTCACACAACTAGGAAGTGTCTGAGACCAGATTTGAACTCAGGTCCTCCTGACTTCAGGGCTGGTGCTCTATCCACTGCGCCACCTAGCTGCCCCCCCAACACTTACTTTTAATGGATGTTTTGGGAATAAAATGAGATCATATACTCAGAGCACTTTGTTTACTTTAAAGCATATTGTAAATGCAGGACATTATTGTACATGTTAATTAATATTATATAATTAATATTCTCTTATTTGTATCTCACTATACCTGGCAGAGCAGATGCTATTATTTACAAATGAGGAAACTGAGGCAATGAGAAGTTAAATAAGTGACCTGGTTCTTTCTAACTGGAAGTGCAGTACTCCGTCTACTGTGGTACATTATGTGAGTCTACAGTGGAGAACCTGCATCCATTTCCTCCCATTCTCAACCATCCCTTAAAGTGCTACTCCTGCTGAACTTGTCCATGCTTTCTAAGTTCACTTGAGGTTGTTAAATTGAAGCATTCCAATGAATAATTTCAATTTCAGCCCTCTCAAGTGGGAAAAGGGTTACTTTGGATGCAGCTGTCAGGGTTTAGGTTGCCTAGCTCCATGTAGGAAATGTTTTTTTAAAAGTGACTTAATAAATTATGCATCCCATTTCCTTAGTAAAAATGGGGAATTTTCTTTTTAAAAATCTGACCCCAAACTACTTCTCTGAATATTTGAAAGGAAAGTTGCATGTCAGGAGGCCTGACACTCACTATTGCTAACTAGTTCCAGAATCCTGAGGAGTGATCTGACCAACCCCTTCACCCTGGACATGAGGAAGCTTTATGCTAAGGTGAAGAGGTTGGTCTAGAGAGCTCTATGGCATCCCTACAAGCGTGAACAATTATGTGATTTGTTTGACACTGTCAGAGTGATAGGCTGCATTTGTATGTGTTGAGTGCTCCTGCCACTTACTGCTGTCCTATAGCAGGAGCAGTCTGCATTCACTTGTGTGCTGACTTCTTTAAGCCTTTAGGAAGGCAGGATGTCACTTAATTAATTATTCAGTGAGGGAGTGTCATGCTTATTTTGTTCACAGGAAGATGCTATACTCGTTTCTGGCCAAGCCATTTCACTGGAATCTTTTTTGGGGGGAGGAGGGACAGAAGATAAGTCTCCATTCCCAACAAAATATGTGGTCCTAGGTACTGAGGAAGGTGTGGAGAGTTAAATATGGCTTCAATGTATTAGGAAATTACAGAAAAACCTATGATCATTAAAAAAAAAAAAGAAAAAAAAACTATGACCATGCACCCACCCTTGATCTGAACTGTCTTTTTTTCAACTGGTGACTCCCTTGCACACTCATAGGATGCCTAGTATATTAATCATAGCAAAAATGTCAGGAAAATTGTTAAACTTGTGTCCCAATCTCTTCCTAGGAACGTTCTCCCATTTGTCCTCCAAGCTTGTCTTTCAAGGGTTCCAAGGGCCTCTTGGCTCTATAAAGGTTGTAGAAAAGGCTGAGGGGGGAGAGAGCTAAGGAAAAGGGAAGAAGTGGCCTCTGGATTAGTTCTAGATTCTGAACTAGGTAAGTGAAAGCAAGGCGAGTAGCACAAGGAATGGCTTACTTTGTCTGGACTCAGTAACTACTATGAGTTTTCCAAAGCTGCCATTTCCTCCTGGCCACCAGTCCAGTTTCACCACTGTGTCCTATCCCTGACCAGCCCGGAGGAAGGTAGACGCTCCTGCTGCCAGTGGCTCAGAGTCTGACTCCCAAAGCTCCCCAATGCAGCTCCCACTGGCCTCTCTTCTCCCTGCTCACCTCAAAGAACACAAAAAAGTCCAGATCCATGGACCTGGCCATACACCTTGTCCTTCTGGTTCCTCTGGGGTGACTCTTGCCTTCTAGATGAGTCCCAGGCCCCTAGGAAAGGAAAATGGGAATCATCAGAAAAACAACTCCTGGGTCCATGGGGAAAATTGTAATTCAGACAGACGAGAGGGTGAGTTGTAGACACTACTTAGATGACTTTTAATGAATTGTGTGATTCTAATTTCATTTTCTCCAAATAAGAGCTTATGGTGTCTAATTGCCACTTCTTTTCTTTCCTTAATATTTGTAAAGTGACTGACATTATTAACATTTAACTGTTGCAATTTTTGTCTAAAAAGATATACATATTGTCAGGAAATTTTATTCTAGTTACCTTCTAAAATTGTAAATTTTAATCCACTTCTTTGGGAGGGGGGAAGCATTATCAGAGTATAAAAAGCACCTGAGCAATTTTTTCAGCATGCGAAAAATTACATTTTTCTTCAAGCTTGGATAATTTAGAAAGGGTCTGGTGGAAATTCATCAGCTTTCAGAGATTCAATTAAGGAAGGATTTTTTTAAAAAGCAGAGAAGTATTCACGAATAATGTGATCCTAGGTTTGACATCCCCCCACTTTCTAGGAGAAACCTGAAAGAAAGCATAAGAAAGCAGTGCTTCCACGACCATGTTTCTAACCTTGTGACTACAGCACTATGAACTTGACAGATTGGTCAACTATGGACCGCTGGTTAGATTAAGCCCTGGGAATGCTCACTACTGATGGGCAATTGTAGTCACCTTTTCCAGGTCCTCATCCGCCTTATGCTTGACAACTATAGGTGTCCCCTAAGGTTCTATCTTGGACAATTTTCTTTCTCCAGCCTTTTATTGGCTTCCTCGGGTTTAATTATCATCTCTATGTAGAGAACTCACAGCTCTATGGGTCCAGCCCTGTTTCCTCTGCTGAGTTCTAGTTACATATTTCCAATGACCTAATAGACATTTTGTTATTATTTACTGTTAGATATAGGCCATCCCCTAGGTGCCTTAAAATCAACCTAAAACATTATCTTTTGTGCTAAACCTACCCCTCTTCCCCATCACTGCTAAGGGAACCTTCCATGACTCAGCCTTGTAACCATGAGGTCATTCCCAGTTTGTCATTCTCACTCACTTTACATGTTCAATCAGTGGCCAAACTTGAAAATCAGCAAATGATACAAATTAGGATCTTATTTGATTTATTCTATTGATTATCTAGACTTAAGAAAACAATGGAGAAAATATGAAGGCACTTAAAAGTGTGTTATAACATCCTGGCTCCCACCCCCTGGAGAGGCAGTAGTTAAACATTTGTCAGTGTATCCCTGGTCCTTGGTTCTCAGGAGACACAGTTGGTTGCATTAGTGAATTCTCAAGTGTTTCAGTTTTTTTTACATTGTTGCTGTCCTTGTATACGTTGTTCTGCTCACTTTACTCTGCATCAGTTCATACTAGTCAGAATTTTCTGAAGTCCTCTCTTTTGTTACTTAGTATGTGCACAACAATATTCCATTACATGCATGTTAACACCAATTATTTAACTATTTCCCCAATTGACCAAGAAGCAATCTAAGGTTCTAGAAGTTTGTTTTTCATCTCCCTCCCTTCCATTACTCCCTCTTTAGGAAGTTCAATTTGCTGATAGTTAATCCTTCCTGGTATTATCCTCCCTCTTCTCCAGACATACAATATACTTTATTTTCTGTTTAACTTGATGTATTTTGATAGTAAATTCTTAATGTGTTTTCAAATCTTGTTGGTTCATTTTGCAGAAGAGTGAGGTTCATTTAATTCATGCGCTCTCTATCCCTTTCTCCATGATTGAATATTTTTCTTCTTATGTAACCCAATTATGAGAAACAGCAAAAATCTCTGCTTTATTACTATAAGGTATAGTATTCCTTCTATTCTCCTTTCTCTATCTCTATAAAACTCTCAGAAAAGAGGCAAGATCTTGTTTTTTCTTATTTAGCTCCCTCTATAAATTTTTAAATTTAATTTTATTTATTATTTTTAAATTTAATTTTATTATTTATTTAAAGCCCCAGTGACTTTTTTATTCTCTTTTTTAGTTCCATATTCTCTCCCCCATTCTTACCCAGTGAGAAGGCAAGGAAAACAAAACCCAGTACAAATATGTATAATCATGCAAAATAAATGTCTTTATTACTTGTGTTCAAAAAAAAAAGGAAAAAAATACCCTTCAGTCTGCATTCTGAGTCCATCACTTTACTATCAGAATAGATATCATGTTTCATCATGAAGTCTTTGGAATTATGGTGGGTCATTGTGTTGATCAGAGTTACTAAGTCTTTCAAAGTTGGTTATCTTTACAGTGTTGCCCCTACTGTTTACATTGCTCTGCCAGGTCTGCTCATGTCATTTTACATTAGTTCTTTTTTCCCCCAGTTTTTTCTGAAACCATCCTCTTTGGCATTTCTTACAGCAAAATAGCATTCCATTCATGTAGCATAGTTTGTTCAGCCATTCCCTCAGCTTCTAATTCTTTGCCACCACATAATGAACTGCCACAAATATTTTTGTACCTTTTGGTCCTTTTCCTCTTTTCCTTTGGGTATTCTTTTTATTCCCATTAGAATGTTAGTACACCATAATATATTTCCTTCTAATTACTCAAATAAATTTAACTTTTTAGATTTTTTTTTTTTGCTGAGGCAGTTGGGATTAAGTGACTTGCCCAGGGTCACACAGCCAGGAAGTGTTAAGTGTCTGAGGCCAAATTTGAACTCAGGTCCTCTGACTTCAGGGCTGGTGCTCTATCCACTTCACCAATTAGCTGCCCCTTTTAGATTATTTTTAATCCTTGTGATTTTATTTCAAAGTTCCTAGATTTTTTTTTTTCTTTATCAGAAATGCTTTAAAGTCCACCTGAAAATCATCAGGAGTGCGTTAAAGATTTTTTCCCATCTTTGCTCCCTCATGTAAAAGGTTATACCAAACTTTTTGATTATTAAGTCTATATCTTGTGTTTCAAGATCTCCTTCTGTTACTAGTACAAACTGCTAGGACTTGGGTGATGCTGACTTTGGTGCCTTGGTATAAAAACTACTTCTCTTTGGATGCTTGAAGTATCTTTTCTTTGTTATAATTCTGGATTTTGACTATGACATTCCTGGGAATTTATTGTTAATATTTCTTTCAGGAGAAGGTTGGTAGATTCTTTCTGTCTTAATTTTACCCACTGGTTATAACAGAGCTAAATAGTTTGATTTTTATTTATTTATTTATTTATTTATTTTTTTGCTGAGATAATTGCTCAGGGTTACACAGCTAGGAAGCGTTAAGTATCTGAGATAAGATTTGAACTCAGATCTTCCTAACTTTAGGGCTGGTGCTCTATCCACTGTGCCACCTAGCTGCCCCCTATTTATGATTTCTTAAAACATGATATCCAGACTTATATGTAAAATGGATGTATTTTTACAAATTTTTTACATATACATAAGTATGTATGTGTGTATATATATATATATATATCATATATATATCTTTTAGGAAGTTCTGTGATTCTTAGATTGTCTTAAAATGACCTTTTTCTATATCACCTATTTATGATAGTAGATGTTTTACATTTTCTTCTATTTTTCTATCTTCTGATTTTGTTCTAATATATTTCTTCATTTCTCATGGAGTCACTGTTTTTTGTTTGGGTCTATTCTGTTTTTTTCCCTCTCTATTCTGTTTTTAAGGAGTTTGTTACTTGAATAAGGTTTATCACTTTCTATTCTAAACTATTTATCCTTCAATTATTTTTTAAAAAGAGATTTTATTTCATTATTTATCGTGTAATTAATTTTTTTCTATTCAGGTCATTTTTGTGGAAAGACCATTTCTCCTCTCCCCTTTTTCCTATGAGTGTCTTTTTATTTTTAAATGTTAATAGAGTTAATTTCTTCTTCTTTGGAGGGATTGTTAGATCTATCAATATTTTTATACTAGTTGGTATTTTCTTTGATTTATTCATATTTCTTGTTTTAGTTATTAAATTGGGTTTTGTGGCAGGACCAGTCTCCTTTCCCTGCTGAGCTTTTGGGTTAGATGATCAGCTCTCCTTGGGGTTCCTTCACTAACATCTGCCTTCCCTGGTTAGACCTCCCCAATCTCTGAGTTTCAGAACATTGGATCTTTGGGACCTTTTTTGGTGCCTCTTTACAGACCCTTTGCTTGGGGTGTACCAATTTGAATACTCTAATGCCCTGATGTGTGCTACTAGTACCTTCCTTATTATCCTCAGGCTTCTGGCTGGCCTCATGCAGTTCTGGGGTAGAGTTATTTACTTACTATAATTTCTTGTTGGATATCTCTGTCACAGTCTGGTGTGAACTTCAGAGTTTTGTTGGAGTAGTTAGCTGGGAGTTAGGTGGTCTGCCTCTGTTAAGGTGGCTTTCAAGCAAAAGTCAAAAATCAGAATATTCTAGTTCCTTTATTTTCTCTTTCCTCTCAAGAACTCTCATTTCTCTACATTCTTTCTAATTTTTAATCCTTTGAATATATTTTCCCACCCCCTTAATTAACTAATTGTTTATCCATGCAAATGGAGAAGAGCAAAATTTTAGATAATTCCCAAATCAGTTTTATTTAGTTTAGGAATTTGTTCTCCAATATTTTAACAAGATGAAATATGAATAATCATCCTGTTGGTAGTCAAGAGCTGACTGCATGTTTTCAAAGTAATCTGCATTCTTCCCCTAGATAAGCCAAGAAAATAAATCAAAATGGCAAGTGGCAAGCTTCAAGCACACACGGGTCAAACAAAGTTGGTACGAATGCTCAAAGGATTCCAAGGCAGCAGGATCCTGGCACCAAAGCTGGTCTCAGAAGAGGAAGCCAACAAAATGGTAAAGTCTGCTCACTCTTGGGATCATATGGAATGTAGATTTCCAAAAGAATCACCTGGTGTGTTTTTGGTGCTCTTTGGTTTTCTCAGATTAGTAGATTAAGAATTAGTTCACTGATTAATATTTATTCAGTGGCATATTGAACAACTAGCAGCTGGTTAGGAGAAAGAAGTGATTTTGGAAAAGTTTATGAATTTCTTCAGCCCTCAGAAGTTCTTGAAATCTTAAGAGTAAAGAAAAGTATTAAGAAATTTGGAACACTGCAATTTATCATCTGAAATAAAAATATACAAGCAACCAGCTGGGGTTTGATAACTTTTAGGTCACATTGAGTGGCAGGTTATTTGGGATGGATAATAATAAGATAATAGGAAACATTTTGATTTTCAGGGGGAACTTCCAAATCACAAGAAAGCACAAATCCTGGAAAATACATGCCTCTTTTTTGATTTTTAATTAGATTTTCATTTTTATGATTCTAAAAATGAACCTAATAGTAGAAAAAAAACTATAGTTCAGGGGACATGGATCATGTTATTTTTAGCTTATTTTGTGGTATATTCTAATAAAATTAAGAAAAAAGAAGAACCAGCTTTATCTGGTCTTCTTAATGGTATATCCTCAAAATAACCCCTGAACTTAACACCCCTAAGAGATGCCCCCAAAATGGATTCTTTTTCTTGAAATTATATTAATCCAGATTCTAGTCTAACATTGAAAAGCCTGTCCTGGGGTTTTGCAGGAGTCAATGTTGAAAACTGTGCATATATTTTGAAAATAAAAAGCTTTATAAAAAAGAAAAGTCTCGTCCTCGTATATAATTTTTTTAAAGCTATAATGAAAAGATGTCCCAATGCACTTATGGTAGATTCAGGCACTAACAGGAAATTTTGAAGGAAAATAAACTCTTGGGGAAGACATTGATTTTAGCCCAAGGCAAAATAGATCAGATAAATAATGTACTTTTCAGTGTTTAAAAAAACCAATTTGTGTCAGATAATTCTTGTTACTTTTAGCAATTATGGATATGAACTCAACAGATATTAATGCTCACTCTGTGCTAGATAATTAAGAGGATACAATGATAGTTCAACACAGTCCTTGCCCTTAAGAAACTTCTCATCTACTACTATCTAGACCAATGCTCTTTTCCACTTGGCTGAAAGCCTAAAGGGTCTCTGTGGGAGAATCAGCAAAACCAGCTGGACATAGGGACATATCCACTCATGAACCATGAGTCACTTTGGGGTGGGAAGGCAGGATTATCTATCACCAAATCAAAGGAGTTCTGTCAGAAGGTAGCGGAGGTGATAAAAGATCATGGAGGCTGAGCCAATCAATACTCAATAATAATGGAATAAGTGGACTGCAGGATCTGAGGCCAGAGTTTTGATTTGTCTAGTTTGTCCCCAGAGGGCAGGCTTAGGACCAGTGGTTAAAAAAAAGTTACAGTGTGGGGGAGTTTGGTTTAACAAAAAGAAAAACTTCCTAGTATTTCAAATTGTCCCAGAATGGGTTGGGCTGCCTTGGACATTCTCAGTGTACTGCAGGTCTCCAAGTAGAGGCTGGATGACAAATGTTGGGATGTTATAGAAAAGGGTCATTCTTTTGGGAAAGACCACACTGGAAAACACTGGAAAACTGACAGCTCAGGGACTCAGTGATTCTACACCTTAGCAGTTTCAGGTTTAATTCTGTTTCATTCAATAAATTAAGCCCTTCCTTTTTGGTGCTATTCACTTTTCTTATGTCTTTTTTAAAGCCTTTTGCAGTTCTTTATAAAATCCGTGCTCTGAATAAACGTTGTTGTTGTTCAGTCGTATCTGACTTCCCCATTTGGGGTTTTCTTGGCAGAGATACTGGAGGGTTTTGCCATTTCCCTCTCCAGCTCATTTTACAGATAAGGAAACTGAGGCAGGCAGGTGAAGTGACTACACAGCTAGTAACTGTCTGAGGCCAGGTTTGTACTCGGGAGTCTTCCTGGCTCCAGACCCAGGGCCATGTGCATTTCACAAAACCCCACATGCTGTAGAAGGAAACATAAAACTCTTTATGGACTTTGCCCTTTGGGGTTGGTGGGCTAGTCCCAGCCACATCTTTACTTCCCCCTCTTTTAGTTGCAGTTTCTACTGTAGACAAGCGTGGATGTATGAGCACCCCAGAAATAATAATTATAAAACCAATAGTGATTATAAGCATGAATTTTTCATTGTTTCTGTCTGAATGAAACTGTGTTAATTTGGTTATTTTCATTCTAATGATGAACTCTGTTTTTTATTGTTTTTAGTTGGTCAGCAAATGTTTATTAAATGTTTTGTGTGAGCCAGGCTCTGGGATTGCAAAGAAAGGCAAAGATACTCCCTACCCTGAAAGAACTCTATTCTAATGGGGGGAAAACATGAAAATAAGTTTGTATGACTGACATATGGTGCAATGGAAGCAGTCTCAAAGGGATGGCATCAGCGGTGGAGAATATTGCTGCCTGTTTAGTTAATTAATTTAATGTAAATGTTAAGTGTAGGTCAGAGAAGGAACTTGGACCAATGTCTTTTCATGGGTGATCAGATAATATCTAAACTTTTAGGGAGACTTTTAAAAAATCAAACATATATTTGAATAACAGAATAAGCGAAGTCCTTCCTTTTTTGGTGCTATTAATTTTCTCGTGTTTTTTTAAAGCCCTTTTGCAGTTTTTTATGGGGCAGCTGCTGAGATTAGAAGTGGAAGGGAGTCCTGAGCATGTGGCTTTCCCTTCATAATCACAATTAAATTTTAAGAGGGAAAATAAAAGAAAAAGATCACACATGCCACTTCATATTACCCTGCAAGGAGCTCCTAAGTGCAGGAGCACTCTCTTTTGTATAATTTATTTTAAATATTTCATTAGAAAATGCAGTGGAGTCCTAAGTCAGTCCTGATAGCTGCAAACACATGATTCATGGTGGGCATGAACAAGAAAAACCTTTCTCAGGGTGGTCCTTGGTGGCCCCTTCAGCACCTCTTATTTGTAATTCCAGCCCAGCCCCTCTGAATTCCTGAAGGAAATGTCCCTCTCCACAGAAGAACGCCTGTCTTCGACTCGAGTGATGTGCCGGCCACAGATCACCGAGCTTTTGGATATGGGAGAAACAACTCATCAAAAGGTAGCTCACCATTTCCCAAGGATCCCATCTTTTTTTCCTATCTTAATTTTTTTATTTATTCTTTAAGATATCAAAATATCATGGGAGCAAAATTTAACCCCTTGATTTAAATGTAGTTTTTTGGAGGAGGTGCTCAGGGTCACCCAGCTAGGCTGAATTTGAACTTCTGCTCTCCTGAGTCCAGAGCCAATGTTCCATCCACTGCCTCACCTAATTTCCCTTCAAATGCACTTTTTAATACTTCTCAGAAAGCCCTTTGGCATCATGGAGGTATCTGGACTCTAAATGACGTTTTATTTATTTGAAGTTTCAGGAGCCAGGTAGAATACTAGAATAGTCATGCCCAATGAAGTAGTTTTATCTGGGAAAAAGGTGATTTCTCAAGACCAAGGGAAAAGAAGTATTGATACCAGAATATTATTCCTTTCTCCTCAGTCTGGTTTCCATGTCTAAACCACAGTTTTGGAGCACTCAAAAAAAGTGGTATTTAATGCTTTTCCAAACTCCAATAAAATTGTGTTGCCATCAATCTTAGAAAAAGCTAGATTTCAATCTCTTTGAGTGAAACCTGGCATTTACACAGTTTTGTGTGTGTGGCAGAAATTCAAATACCTGTGGAGTGAAATGTTGTGCTTTGAATAATTTATGTTTTTGGTCTTGTGAGAATATTGCTCACATTTGTGCTCATATAGAGCACCTTTCGTCAGAGGACCCTAAGACAGTGCACACATGCCATCTCTTATCTCACAACTCCGCAGGGATCTGGAGGGATCTGGAGTATGCTCTCTCTGCACCCCCTTCCTGGTATCCCCCACCCAGTCTGAAATTGGAGAGGAAGTCAGGACTAAAGTTAAGTCTAGAACCCGATGACAGCTAAGGTCCTTGGATGAAAGGAACTTGGACATTATATCCATAATGGATTTGGGAAATGCATCATGGGCAGGGAGTGCGGAGGCTCTACTTGGAAGGCTTTCAAAATGCCATTGAATTCAAATCTGTGATTGCCTGTGGTATCACTGTCCTGGGAGTGAGGCAGCAAGGAGGCGAGAGTGCTGGGTCTGGGGTCTGCAAGACCCGAGCAAGCCACACCATGTGACAGCCCCAGTGTCCTCCCTGGAAGAATGGGGACTCATAGCAGCTCCCACCTCACAAGGAGATGTTGGTCAAGCGCCTAGCACATAGTAGGTGCTATAAAAATGCGGGCTGGTATTGGGAATGTTGGTTGTGCAGCCTTGCTTGCCAAGTAGTTTTGTGGGGGTCTGAAGTCTTATCTAACTATATGATCTGCCCTTGGCTCAAGTCATCCTGAGCTTTCTGTGTCCTACTGTTCCTTCTTTCTGGTTCCTGCACATACTCCTGTCTATCCAGATTAGAGTTTTATGTCATCTTTTCTGCTGATTTATTCTGAGTTCTCATTCTTGTATGATTTTGTCTGTTATTGGCCTCAATTTCCCCTTCCCCCCAAATGTCTGATTTCTTTCTCTTGAATTCCAGGCCTGAAATAGGAATTGATTGCTGGGCATCTCTCTTTGAATTTTGTCTTAAAAAGCTCATATCCAGAATGAAATCTTTTCTGTTTTCCTGTATCCATGTCTTTCCTCCACAGGTCCTTCTTTCTCTTGTGGGAAGCCCTCCCAGCTCCCAGTTCTAGAACCACTCTTGTCCATTCTTTGTCCTTCAAGCCCCATCTCCAATCATCTGCCAAAAGCCAGATGTTCTGCTCCCCCACTTTCTGTGACTCCTGTATGACTCTGGCCTGGACCATCACAGGTTCTGCATCCTTAGCATCCATTCTCACCCCTCTCCCACCTGTCTGAACACCCCCAAAGACTCTTCCTGAGGCTCAGGCCTGACTGAATCACTTCTGTGCCCAAAGTCTCTGTAGCTCTCATGATAGGACACCTGGGACAGATTGGCTTCTGTGGTTGGGCTCAAGCCCATCTGCCCATCGTTACTTCAGGTGAATTCTGAAGTGGACTCTGCATTGCCCCCAGATGTTAATCTTCCCAGTCTCTGGCCCTTTGTATGTGCTCCCGTGGAGGGCAAAGGAGCAATACAAGGATGTGCTTAAAAGAATTTGGAATAAGTCATGTGCTGTAGGAGACACAGCCCTGCAGATGCCGCACTCGGGGAATGAAGCAGAATGGCAGTAGCTTAGAAGCACGAGGCGCACAGATCCCAGAGGTTCACATGGACCATTTGTGCCCGACCTGTGGCAGAGCCTTTGGAGCTCTGAGCTGCCATGGGCGGACACGCTGACCATTGACCCCAGGACTGTTCTTAGAGAATGGGGACAGCCACCAACAAGTCACGTTCAGTTCTCACAGTGTCATCTCAGACCCCTCCTTTTCTCTTGTGCTCCAGGAGTTACTTTCTAAAGGGGAAAGAAAACAGGTGAAGGGGAGCTGGAACTGGGATTGGGGGAGGGCACTATGGGACTGGGGTGGCTGGGGTGTATGTGGTCAGCCTGAAGAAGGAGGAGAGGAGCTGAGAAGGAAGCACACCTAGCGTGGGTGCCTCATGGAAAGGTGGTCTGGCCTGGAGCTTCAAGGTCTCCTCTCTGAGCCCTTCTCCAGCCTCTTCCTTGAAATTACATTATTTCTGAGCATATATTTTTGTAGCCTTTATCTAGCTTTATTTTTTCAGTTTAACCTTTAAATAATATATATTTTCCCCCGTTTACCTTTTTATGCTTCTCTTGAGTCCTGTTTGTAGATTAAATTTTCTGTTTAGTTCCGTTTTTTTCAATAGAAATGATTGAAAGTCTTCTATTATTATTTTTTCAATAAATAAAAATTGACTTCCTTCCTACCCCCTTTCAATTGAAAGAAAGAAACAATCTTTTGTAACAAAATATATACTCAAGACAAGTTTCTGCTCCAAAGGTGTCCAAGAATCAACACCCCAGCCTCCCCTGAGCCCATCCCTCTTTAGCAGGGAATGGACAGTTTGCTTTCTCTTCCATCCTCTGAGCATATGCAGGTTGTGTTCCCCTAGGACAAAATGAGTTTCCCAAGAACTAGGGCCTCACACTGTGATTTATAAGGAGAAGGTGCTTAATTAAGGTTTCTGATGGGAAGTGTTTGGGTGCATCTCTTCATAGTGACCAAATGCCCAGGGATAGGCCCCTGACCCACAGCGAATGGAGGCAAGGATATACCTTCCTGTGCCCATCCCTCATAAAACTGTTTCCAACTGCTGCAGAAAGAGAAAGCCTTTGCAAAATGAAGTTGCCCCAATGCTGTTTCCAACTGCTGCAGAAAAAGAAAGCCTTTGCAAAGCAAAGTTGCCCCAATGCGGTTTCCAACTGCTGCAGAAAGAGAAAGCCTTTGCAAAATGAAGTTGTCCCAATGTTGTTTCCAACTGCTGCAGAAAGAGAAAGCCTTTGTTAAATGATGTTGCCCCAATGCTGTTTCCAAATGTTGCAGAAAGAGAAAGTCTTTGCAAAATGATGTTGCCCCAATTCTGTTCCTAATTGCTGCAAAGAGAAAAAGAAAACCTTTGCAAAATGATGTTGCTCCAATGTTGTTTCCAACTGCTGCAGAACGAGAAAGTCTTTGCAGAATAAAGTTGCCCCAATGCTGTTTTCAGCTTCTGCAGAAAGAGAAAGCCTTTACAGAATGAAGTTGTCCCCAAAGTGTATCCAAATGAATAGGAAAAGCCATTTTGTTTTTAGTCAACTCTTAGGCATCCTGTGGGCAGAAGGAGGAAAACAAAACCTTCTTTCAAGCACATCCTCTTCATGCCTCTCATTTAAAAACTGGATTGTTCAAAGAGAAAATGGATGCACAGCTGAGCCACAGCCTTTATTATCTATTGTGGGCTGAATCCAGGAGCAGTGTTGAGGGGGGGGGAAATACAAAAGAAGACAGGACTCCTATTGTTGCAGCATTTATAGCTTAGCATATTTTTCAGGGTCTGTTATCTGAGCAGTCTTCACATTATTATTTGCCCTAAAGAAAAGACAATTTTATATGTATTTGAACATATAAGGAAGAAGTTCATAAAATGGCTTTTGGGTGTGGATGTAGGTAGCATGGACCCTTGGGGCTCTTCAACTCTATAATGAAGCTCATTTCTCAGAATCATGTTCATAAATGCAGATAAGAGAAAATACAGGATGATAAAGGAATCCAATTAGATTGAAATAGTTATTTAAATAGAGATATAAAAATCTTTCAGACCTTAGTTTCAGAGTCACCACTCTTAAGGGTTAATTAACCCAAACCACTTAAACTAAAAGTTATTTCTCACAATAACTTCATGCCATATTCTAGAGGATGATCATTACAGAGCTATAGATTAACTTGATTCATATGTGTCTTGGCCATTTTTATCGGCACATTTTGAAGTGAGGACTACTTAGAAAGGAATTCTGAGATTGTTAGAGATGAAGACCTTGGGTCAGTGAAGGCCTCTGGGAAATTAAGAGGTGGCCATATGGGCTCCCCCCATTCTAATGCACAAGGTAGAGATGAATGCTTGGATTTCTTTAAAGCATTAGCATGACTCAGATGCCCACTTGGGATCTTGGGAAAAGCTGGAGAAAACATGAATTTGTGGGGAAGGATGTTGGGTGATGTGGTGGATAAAACAGTGGCCCTAGAGTCAGAGGGGTTCAAATGTTGCTGACTTGTTAGCTGAGTGACTCTGGTCAAGTCAATTTACTCCAAGTGCCTCCAAGACCCCCAGCCACCCATGTGATGTCACCTTTGGGTGAATGGCACTGCCTTCTCTCGACTGTGGCTGCTTTGCCAGCATCCTCAGGGATACTGTCGGCAATAAGGCAGATTCAGAGCTTTCTGAAGTGGAAACCACCACGATTAGAATTTGTAGAAAACCGAGCCCACAATACTTTCCAATTTGTCCTCGTTTGACCACATTGGAGATCTTCAGCAGATCCTCACACGGCTGTTCTGTTCTCTCCCCACCTGGACTGGAGGCATGGGAAGCAGCCGCTGGAGGAACTGGGAATGGACGGCCCGCAGAAGAGGAGACTTGGGGGGCAGGGCTGTCCAAAAGGGTTAAACTTCTCAGCCCCAGGACACAGAGGAATACTTCATTATAATGCAAGGAAATTTTTCATAATAATCAGGGTTTGTGTTGTTTAGTTGTTTTCATTCATATCCGACTCTTAAAAAAAACCCATTTGGAGTTTTCTTGGCAAAGACACTGGAGTGGTTTGCCATTTCCTTCTCCAGCTCATTTTACAGATGAGGAAATTGAGGCAAACAGAGTGAAGTGATTTGCCCAGAGTCACCCAGCCAGGAAGGGTCTGAGGCTGGATTTGCACTCAGGGAGAGGAGTCTTCCTGACTAAAGGCCCAGCGCTCTATCTACTGCACCACCTGGCTGCCCCCTCATAATCAGAACCATGAACAAATGCAGTGACTGATTTCATTAGAGCCCTGTGAGGGAAGGCTGCATCAGCCACTTGTCATGGATGCTCCAGAGAAGATTTTTATTCAGAACTGAGTGAGACTAAGTGGTCTCCAAAGGGCCTTCTGCTCGAGACCCTGGGAAGTGGGGGAGCACTAAACAGCCTCAGATCCTTCTCACTGGCCCTTTAAAACACACATGCACACACATGTTAACAGACACACCATACACAATACACACCTCATTCATATATACATATACACATCACACAATACACCCAATCTCATTCATATATATATACACACATATCACACACACACACAGTCTCATTCATGTATACATACACTTATACACACACCACACACAAATCATTCATATATACAGACGCACATATACAAACACATGTCACAATACACAATCTCATTCATGTATACACACATATTGTACACATGTATATAGTATACATATGTACAGATACGTAATAGGGATGGTATGGAAGCCTTCTTGGAGGGGGAAACTATCTTTCCTTTTTACTGGGAACCTTTTAGATTGTGGGTTCTTCACTTGGAAGCAGGGACACCAATTAGGAGCTATTGTGAAGGTCTAGGCCAGAGGAGTTCATTTCAATTTTGGCATTTTTCAGCTCTCATGTGAAGGCTTCTTCCCAGTCCCCTTTCTCAAGCAGCATAACTCCTGGGTCCTAAAGTCTCCATCAAGATGTGACTGATGCACCAGGAGCTCTGTACCCATTCACATCCACCCATCTATCTCCTTAACCTCAGTCTGCTTTTCTCCTTACTTGACAATACTTGTATCGATCATAGTGACATATAGCACGTAATTCCCTACCACATTCCATAGGCAATGCACAGCATTATGCTGTGAATAATGCTGTACACCTAACTGACTATTCAGCCACCTTGTGAGATGCTTTTGGTTTCCATGGTCTTCCTGTTGCCTTAGCAACAGTTGCTGCTTCTGGAAGAGGAGAGCCAAGGCAAGGACCTTTTGCTTTCTCGGCATCTTGAAGGTTCCTGCATCAGCTTCTGTGGGGCCAGGCAAAAGGCAGCTCCTTGCTCTCTCTTGCCTTGGTTTGGAACATGGCTGCCATAAGTCTTGGATCACTCACAGCCTGCCTGATACCCTGGAACTAGAAATGGGGAAGAGAGAGATTTTATTCACTCTCTTAGCCTTCTTTATTTGGAAAGAGTTTTCCAGTAGTTTCTTTTGGTTAGGGATTCACTTGTTCTCATCCTTCTGTATTAATGTATTGATTTTTAAGGCGGTAAATTTATTTGCTAGTTCTCACTATTAATGATGACTGTTAAGCTGGCTCTCTGTTACCAAATGTCATCCTTGAAGGTTTCCCAAAAGTTTAACCCAAGTGCTCTTCAGAGGCCTTCTCATGGTGTGGACATGATCCTGGCTTCCTGAAATATGATGGGGCCTTGCAAGGTAGGATGATCTGGTGATGGACTGGGTTTAAGACTGGAACAGCTCATTGCCAGGTAAACTAGAGAGTAAAACAATGATCCATGTCCACTTACTAAATTGGAGAGGAGTCGTGATGAAGGCCAATGGAGGTGGCCCCCACAGTTTGCAAACCTCAGTTTCTTAAAGTTGTAGTTTAAGTGTTGGAATGGATCAACAATTCTTTTCCTTGCTCTGTGATTTTTAGGCGAATCTTAAGAATTTTGAGATACTTTTAATTTTTCAGTTCTCAACGGTTGATCTCGATCAGACCTTATTCCAGCCCTTCCCATCGGAGATTGTATTTCAGAATTATGATGCCTGTGAAGTCTTAGAAGTACCACTGATTCTTAGGAACAATGACAAAGTAAGTCCTTTTGGTCTTTCCAGCACATGTAATAAAAGTTGAAAACAGGTCCGATTATACTTGGGAAGTATGAGGAAAAAGTATGAGAAACAAATGTTTTGATTGGTATTAAAGCAGGAGAATTTAGTGCCTTTAAACTTATAATTTAAAGCCTTAGATATTTAAGACTGGTTGGGTTGGTATTGTTTTCTTTACAACTATAGTGGAATAACTAATAGAGTTTATATAAAAATGCAAATTGGAGAATCCTTATGTTTCCTTTAAAGTTTCAAACTATATTCAATGAATCATGGACAAAGTAATAGTAAGACACTATCAAGTTCTGCAAAATCTAATATTGTTTTTATGAAGAAAAACCATTTCTATATTTTATTTTTTTCTACATAAAATACATTACTCATAGAACTCTTACTTGGACCTCCCTCAATTTTAAATAATCTTCAAACTTTGTCTCTGAGCAGGAACTCTAAATCTAGTGTGTCTGTAATTTTAATTTTGGTAACTATTTCAATATGATTGGCTTCTTTTGTAACTGTATGCATTTTACTGTATACATCTGAAAATAGGTTTCCAAGAAAGGGTGCATAGGCTTCAATTGACTTCCAAGGAGGCCTGGTCTGTAGCCAGTCAAAGAAGGATTCTCTGTACTGTGTGTGTTAGACATCCTGGGGGTTAGTCTAGCCCTTACCTTCTCTGTTTCTCAGAAAAGTGCTTCTTTTCCAAGCTTACTTTGTCTTCTTTAGAGTCAAATTAGACAGTATTTCAAAAGCAAATATTAAATGTCCCAGGGCTCTGCATGACACCTGGAAGAAATGCTACAAAGAATAGAACAAGGTCAGTGTGAAGAACAAGGAAGCGCGAAAAATGATGGAGTGAAAAAAAAAAAAAAAGCTTCCGAGAGATGCAAAAATGTAGGTGTCAAGGCAGATGGGAACATTTGTAAGATGCTAAGAGCACTGGGCGGGGAGAAAAGGAATTCATATATAAGGAGATGAGAGAACAAAATGAAGACTACACAAAAAGCCGTAATGTCAAGAAGATTTGCAGACATTTCCGGTGCAATAATTCATGAAAGGAGTCAGTGAGGCCTCTCAGAGATCAATGGGGTAATTTAGTGGCAGAAAAGGTAGACTCGGCAGAAAAGAGTAGATTTAATTCTTGGCTGCAGTGTTAGCAAGGGAGGATAATGGGGCTAAGACTAAAAGAACAACTTGGAGAGGAAAAAAATGCTTCAAGGAGCTCAGGGTCACATTTGTAAGCAGTACTTACACCACAAAATTCAAGAGAAAGCATTATCCTTCCAGTGAAATATCTCTTTTTAGTGTGTGTTGGCCAGCTATTTCAATTTCTGTTAAGTAAGCATATGACTTCATAATTATTTATATAAGCTTTACGCTTAAGAATATATCTACATTTCTCTATCCATCATAAATATCTATCCTATTATCTACATACCTATGCATCTAAATATGTATCCACCCACCTATCCATCCATTTATCTATTTGCCTGTATGTCTGTCTGTCTATTATCTATCTATCCATTCATCAATCCATCCATCTATCTGCCTGTCCATTAATCCATTCATCCATCTATCCATCCATCTATCCTCTCTCTTTCTCTATCTGTATGTCTGTTTATCACCTATCTATCCATCCATTTTTTATCTGTCTGTCTGTCTGCCTATCTATCCTGTCTGTCTATCTGTCTGTCTAGCCTATCTATCTATCTATCTATCTATCTATCTATCTATCTATCTATCTGTCCGTCTGTCCGTCTGTTCTGTCTAAATATCTATCCATCCATCTTTTATCTATTTTTCTATCCATCCATCCATCTATCTTTTGTCTGTCCATCTATCCATCTATCTTATCTTTCACCTTGAGCTAATTTATATCCCTGCCTCATGTATTCTAAGACATGGTGAAAAAGGGTACTAACACATTTTAATTTGTTAGTTTCTGATTGAGAATTAGGAGTCCTGAGTTCCAGAAATTGAGCCAATCTGCCCTCCTTTGGTCCTTGGTTTCCTTTCCTGAGAAAGACAAGATTGCGCTATATGATCTCTACAACCCAGTACCCACCCCTAAGCAGAATAGGACTTTCAAAGAATCAAAGGGTACTACAAAGTTTGGATTTGCCATCTTCCCACTGGTGTCCCAGCAGCATCACTACACCAGCTCAGGGTCAGGTCTCAACTGGGAGTCACAGACAGATTTAAATGGACTCATCACTCTATACAGAGTCCAGTAAAGAAAGCACACAATGCCCAAGGGACACTGGGAGTATTTCATGAATAGGACAAAAGAAATTCCTATTCTACTTAGGGGTGGGGTCAGGGAATGAGGGCCAGCCAAGACCAAAAGACCTCTCCTCCTCTCTTCTCTTAGATGTCTCCTCTTCAGGGGAGGGCTACCCCCACTACAACCTCAGGAATAATCACTTGACAATTTTTAGATGATCCCTGGACTATGACCATGTTTACTTGACCACAATAAACCCTCCTTCCCAATGCAATGGCATTTCAGCACCATTAGTTTAAAGCCTATAATCCAGAGTGATTGTTTGAGAGTGACTGCTTAGGCATTTTATCACTCACTTTAGACAGTGTGTTGTTGTTCCCTTGTTTAAGTCCTGTCTCGCTCTCCATGACCCCATTTGGGGTTTTCTTGGCAGAGACTCTTCCCATGGATAATATATTCCCTGTTTAGCTGACTAGAATTGGGATTTCTACACAGGCCTATCCATTATACCCTGTATTCCGAAAATACTTCCACAAATATAATAACCAAATATGATAGCCAATGATGAGCATGATCTGGAAACCTGACCCTTTGGAATTATTATTTCTTCTGATGTCTGTCCCAAGAATTTGTGAATAGATGATTCTTAGCCCTCACCGGAAGCCCACAAAATAAGGTTTTTAGAGACAGACTTGAACAACCTTGCTCATTATAGTCACAGAGCCATTGGCTATTAGAGCTGGAAGAAACCTTAGAATTCATCTCAATCTCCCATGAAAAAAAAAGGATGCCCAGGGACATCACGTCAATTGTCTGAGGGTCACATAGCTGGTAAGGGATGATGTCAAGCCTGAAAACTTACCTGGTAACTGATTGAGTCAAGACAAGGAGGGTCTTCCGAGGTCAGCCCATTCTCATCCTCTTTCAAGCCTCGTTTTCCATTCATTTTCTCCTGTTTCTCAGAGATGCTCCATTTGTCCATAATCATCTATGTTTTCCCTGCAGATTCCAAGACTGGTGAAAATTGTTGAGGAAAGTTCCCCTTACTTCAAAGTCATCAGCCCCAATGATATTTGTAATAAAGTAGCTCCAGGGGTGCCTTCTACATTTCGGATCCTCTTCACTCCAGAGGAGAACAAGGTAAGCTGTTCCAGTTGTTCAGGAAACTGGTGCCTTTATGAATAGGTCAATCCTACCAGGAGAAGGAAAAGGGGAAAATAATAGCATTTATAGAGTGCTTTAATATTTGCAAAATACTTGATGTATATTATCACCTTTAGTTTTTATAGCAATCGTGTGACCTAGGTCTATTATTATCTCCATTTTATAAGTAAGGATATTAAGTGACTTGGCTATAATCACATAACTAATACATTTTCAGGCAGGATTTGATTTCAGTCATTCCTGATTCCAAGTGCAGCATGTTACCCACTGAACCATTTAAATGACTTTAAAGTAAAACCAATGTAAGTTTTTAAAGACTATTTTCTTTTTTTAATTAGGAAATTTATTTATTTATTTATTTTTAGATTTTTATTTTTAAAATATAGATTTTAACATTCACCTTTGCAAAACCTTGTGTTCCAATTTTTTTCTCCCCACCTTCTCCCCTAGACAGCAAGTAATACAATGTGTTAAACATGTGCAATTCCCCTATGTATATTTCCACAATAATCATGCTGTACAAGAAAAATCAGATCAAAAAAGGAAAAAAAAACAAAAAGCAAGCAAGGAAACAACCACAAAAGATGAAAATATTATGTTGTGATCCACATTCAGTGCCCATAGTCCTCTCTCTACGTGTAGATGACATTTTCTATCACAAGTCTATTGGAATTGGCCTGAATCACCTCACTGTTGAAAAGAGTCACATCCATCACAACTGATCATCACATAATCTTGTTGTTGCTGTGTACAATGATCTGCTGGTTACTTCGCTTCACTTAGCATCAGTTTATGTAAGTCTCTCCAGACCTCTCTGACGTCATCCTGCTGATTGTTTCTTATTCCATACCATTCATATACCATAACTTATTCAGCCATTCTTCAGCTGAGGACACTCAGTTTCTTGCCACTACAAAAAAGGGGTTGCTACAAGCATTTTTTTTGCACATGTGAGTCCTTTTTTCTCTTTTATGATCTCTTTAGGATATAAGCCCAGTAGAAACACTCCTGGATCAAAGGGTATGCACAGTTTGATAATCCTTTGAGCATAGTTCCTTATTGCTCTCCAGAATGGTTAGATCAGTTCACAACTCCACCAACAATGTATTAGTGTTTTCCCACATCCTCTCCAACATTTCTCATTATCTTTTTCTGTCATCTTAGCCAATCTGAGAGGTGGTAGTGGTAAGTGAGTTGTCTTAATTTGCATTTCTCTGATCAGTAGTGATTTAGAGAATTTTTTTCTTATGGCTAGAAATGGCTTCAGTTTCTTCATCTGAAAATTGTCTGTTCATATCCTTTGACCATTTAGCAATTGGAGATGGCTTGTATTCTTAAACATTTGAGTCAATTCTCTATATCTTTTAAAAAGGAGGCCTTTATTAGAACTCTTGGATATAAAAATTTTTCCCACTTTTCTGCTTCCCTTCTAATCTTGTCTGTATTGGTTTTGTTTGTACAAAGCCTTTTAAATTTTAAATCAAAATTATTTATTTTACATTTCATAATGCATTCTAGTTCTTCTTTGGCCACAAATTCCATCCTTCTTCACAGATCTAAGAAGTAGATTATACTTTGTTCTTCTAATTTATTTATAGTATAACTCTTTATGTCTAAATCATGAACCCATTTCAACCTTATCTTGGTATAAGGTGATAGGTGTTGGTCAGTACCTAGTTTTTGCCATACAGTTTTCTAATTTTCCCAGCAATTTTTTCAAAGAGTGAGTTCTTATCCCAGAAGATGGGGTCTTAGGGTTTAATCAAACACTAGATTACTATAGTTATTGATTATTGTGTCTTGTGAGCCTAACCTATTCCACTGATTGATTACTCTATTTCTTAGCCAAATGGTTTTGATGACTGCTGTGTTAAAGACTTTTTTCTGAGGAAAAAGACTTTGAAAACACAATGTATGTATATGTGTTTTTCCCTACCTTAGTAAATTTTGATCTCTTAATTTTTTATACAAAAGTGTATTTAAATATAAAGAAAACTAAGTGAGCCTACACACCTGGCAAAATCAGAGGGGGAGAGATATTACCTTTTTGATTTATAAATATTAAGTGCAAATAAAAATTAAATAATTTTATAAGAACTTTTAACTTGACTTTTAACTTATCCTCCTCTAAAACCAGCATTTTCAAGGTATTATAAATTTTAAATGGGTTATAAGTTTCTATTTGAGCATCATTTTATAGACAAGTATAGTCATTTATTTTGGTAAGACTAACTTGATTCATGTTACATAAAATCCTAGTTTAGAAAAAAAATGAACATGACCTTTATATTCTAGACCAGGAGTGGGAATGTCCGGTTCACAGGCCATAGAAGGCCCACAAAATCATTTGCCTTAGCAACCACAGGTGATGAGGAACTGAAAGCTAGATACAACAACCTGCCACTGCTTGAGTTCTATAAATGATAATGGCGCATGAGTGATGTTATAAATATCCAAATGGCCCTTGGCAAAAGGTGCTAGACCAAAGAAGATAATGACTTTCACCCTAGTATAGTGGAGAGAAGACTGCAGTAGGAGATAGAACACCATGTTCTAGATTTGGCTTCATGAGCTCTGAGACTTAGGGCAAAAATGTGCTCACCTTCCATGAATTCAGTTGCCTCAGCTTCAACAGGTCTTAGTTAAAGGCAGTGAGACAGACTAGAGAATCCTTTGGAATCCTTTCCAGTGTCAGGATCGACAATTCTTTAAAATGCTCTGTCCCAAGCACATGGCCACTAACACTGCCTTTAGACTCAAGTCTCTTGTCATGGCCTTCTCTTACGTGAGCAGATCTCAGTCAGATATTGGGAGAAGAGATGAAGCTACTTCTTCCCTGATGGGTAGGGATAGATCCGGGTCCCCAGACCATCCTTGAAAAAAACTGTTCAAAGCAACTTCACTACACGATCTCTTTTGCCTTTGGGATTTATGACCTAAACATTGATTCAAATTTAAAATGCAAGGACAGACAATTGTATAATATGAGAAGAGGTGATGCAAAGGTAAAATGTTAGTAAATCAGTAAGAACCTCTCCAGATAGGTTTTTTATATTAAACTTATATTTTTTGCTTTCTGGAATATCATATTCCAAACTCTCTGCTCCTTTATGGTAGTTATTGTTAAATCTTCTGTGATCTTGTGGCTCCTTGGTACATACAATTTTTTTTTAAAAAATGCTAGTTATGTATTTCCTTTTGATTGGAAGCTTTAGATTTCGGGTATAATGTTCTTGGGAGTTCTTATTTTGGGTTTTCTTCTAGTTGGTGACCAGAGAGTTCTATTTTTACTTTATCTTTTGATTCTAAAAGATCTAGGAAGTTTTATTTTATGATTTCTTGAAACAGGATGTCTGAACTTTAAAAAATATTGGTTATGACTTTCAGGCAATTTAATGATGCTTTTAGAAAAAGTTTTTATTAATGTAATTTTAAAAATTTCCTCAGTATAGTATTTCTCCTCCCACCTAGGCAGCCACCTCATATAAAAATAATATGCTTAAAGACAAAAAAAGAAAAAAGTAAAGGAAAACATTGGAATAATTGAACAGTACATCAAAAAAGTTAGAAAATATATGCAATATAACATACATTCTAATGATTCTTAAACTAGCTCTTTTCAGTTTGTTTTCTATGTCATTTGTTTCTGATATGAGATTCCTTAAAATTTTTGTTTTTAGTCTTTTGATATGTAATATTTCTTCTTGTCTCACAAAATTAGTGGTTTCTATTTGGTTAATTTTAATTTTCAAAAAATCTATTATGTGAGAGACTCTCAAGGTATAGACTATGGCAAAAATAAAAATCATGGGAACAGGAAGAAGCACATATCATCACCACCATCTTGCCTACTACTAGAGTTTTCCTGAAGATGAATCTGTAGAAGACAGGCTTATTCAATTATATTTTTATTTTTTCATTCCACTATATTTTAAATTACATTTTTATTTTGAATTATGAAAAGCAATGACTTTATCCTGCACAATAGTCTGTAGAGATTAGACATAAAAGCTGTGTCTGACTCTTTGGGATCCCACCTGGGATTTCCTTGGCTGAAATACTGGAGAGGTTTGCCATTCTCATTTAGCACATGGGGAAACTGAGGCAAACAGTGACTGTGTTTGGATTTGAACTCCGGGAGATGAGTCTTCCCAGGCCCACCACTCTGTGCATTATGACACCCCTAACTGCCCTGTGAAAGGCTCCTAATGGAATACCCCCCTGTCCCAGCTCCATCTGAACTCCATCTAAGCCAACAAGCTCAACAGGAACACGGCAGTGATGGGTTATCAGTCACCCAGCTTCCCATGAGCTGCAGGCTGGTCACAGAAGTCAAAGACCAGTCACTGGCCAGAGCCAGAAAGGCTCCCCAAGCTCCAGTCATCTCTTTTGATGAGGAGATGCTTTTTTGGGTGGAGGGCTAGGTTTCAAGGGTTCTTTAAATGACTAAAAAGGAAGCTGCTGGGAGCACAGGGAGGGTCGTGGACCACGTCCCCGAGCTGCAGAGCTAGCAGTGGAGAGTGCCTTGGACCTTAGGTTTGCTTGGAAAAGACAGTGGATTTCAGCAGAGATGGAGGGTGAGTAGGGAGGCTTGTCTTATATGGAAACATCCTGCTAGGAGAATTGGCATCTGTGTCCAGGGTCTAGAAAGAGTAAGATTGGTGGAGGCTGCCATGTTAATGCCATAGTGCACGGAGCACTGGACCTGGAGTTAGGAAGATTGCAATTCAAATTCAAATGCTTACTAGCTGTAAAACTCTGGGTGAGATGCTTTACTTCTGTCTGCCTCAGTTTTTCCAATGATAAAATAAGGATAATTACAGCATCTACCCCTCAGGGATGTTGTGAGGATCAAGTGAAATAATATTTGTAAAATGCTATTATCATTGTCTGGCACACAGCAGGTGTTTAATAAAGGTTTTTTCATTCTACCTTCCCCTTTTTGGTTTAGGTGCAAGGGCAATAACTTGGCCTAAGGATAAAGAATCATAGGTTTAGACCAGCAGGGTGATTTCAGAGAGGTCTGGAGAGATTTGCATAAACTGATGCTAAGTGAAATGAGCAGAACCAGGAGATCAATATGCACAACAACAACAAGATTATATGATGATCAATTCTGATGGACATGGCTCTCTTCAACAATAAGATGTTTCAAACCAGTTCTAGTTGTTCAGTGATGAAGAAAGCCATATACACCCAGGAAGAGGCCTGTGAGATCTGAATCTGGACCACAACATAGCATTTTCATGCTCTCTATTGATGTTTGCTTGCATTATGTTTTCCTTCTCAGATTTTTTTTCCTTATAGATCCAATTTTTCTTGTACACAAAGATAACTGTATAAATATGTATAAACATATTTGATTTGTCAAGTATTTTAACATAATTAACATGTATTAGACTCCCTAGGGAAGGGGGTAAGGTGAAGGAGGGAAAAATTTGTAATAGAAAGCTTTGCAAGGGTCAATGATGAAAAATTACCCATGCATATGTTTTGCAAATAAAAAGCTTTAATAAAAAAAGAGGAAAAAAAGAATCATAGGTTTAGAGTTAAAGATATGGCTTGAGATATGGAAAGGAAAAAGAGATAGTTAATGGACATCTTCCTAGTTTGCTCTCTCTCCAGCTCTTTAAGGATATAGAAAGAGTATACATTGACCTTTGTTCAAAGTCTCTTGTTCTGGAAAGCAAGAAAGAAAGGAGAATATTTAATTTTTTTTTTGCAAAGCACTTAACAGAGTTGTGTGTGCTTATAAAATTGTTGTTGTTGTTGTTGTTTTTGTTTATTAAAGCTTTTTATTTACAGAATATATGAGTAATTTTTCTACATTGACCTTTGCAACATTTTTTTTGTTCCAAATTTTTTCCCTTTCCCCCACCCTCTCCCCTAGATGGTAGGTAGTCTAATACATGTTAAATATATTAAAATATATGATAAATCCAGTATATATATACATATATGTATATACATATGTATGCATATACATATATATGTATATATATACATATATATATACATATCTATACAGTTATCTTGCTGCACAAGAAAAATCAAATCTAGAAAAAAAACAATTGAAGGAAAAACAAAATGCAAGCAAATATTCACAGAAAGCATTAAAATGCTGTGTTATGGTACACACTCAGTTCCCACAGGCCTCTCTCTGGGTGTATATGACTATCTTCATTGCTGAACAATAGGAACTGATTTGAATCACCTCATTGTTGAAGAGAACCATGTCCATCAGAATTGATCATTGTATAGTCTTGTTGTTGCCATGTATAATGTTTTCCTGGTTCTGCTGATTTCACTCATCATCAGTTCATGCAAGTCTCTCCAGGCCTCTCTGAAATCGTCCTGCTGGTCGTTTCTCACAGAACAATAATATTCCATAACATTCACATACCATAATTTATTCAGCCATTCTCCCATTGATGGGCATCCATTCAGTTTCCAATTTCTAGCCACTACAAAAAGGACTGCCACAAACATTCTTGCACATATGGGTCCCTTTCCCTCCTCTAAGATCTCTTTGGGATATAGGCCCAGTAAAAGCACTGCTGGGTCAAAGGGTATTGTGCTTATAAAATTAATAACCATAGTGCTAACCATACCATCTCTTCCCCAATATTCCTTGACATTTTGGAGTCACGTATTTATTTCCTTAATTGATTTAGACCTGCAATTCAAAATTGGATGTATCAATATCAAGATAGATGAATATAGCTATATAAGTATTCTTAAATAGGTATTTTTTTCTATGAGATGCTATATATAAGACCTGTCTGTGAAATGATGAGTACTTGGGATGCCATTAGATATTCAAAATTATTTACTGCATGTTCCTAAAGAAAAGCAATTGTGAATTTTGTAGCTTGTAAGTCAGACTGCTGATTTGAAGCAATGGGATCTTCTTTTATTATCTCTTGTGATGGAGAAAACATGCCTTCTGTTGGATAAATATATTTCCATCATGCAGGATTAAGAACCCTCTAGAGAATATTTTTTTCCTGCATAATTACATAGAAAATAAATAGCTGAAATGCATCTTGGTTATATTGGCACTGACTTCATGAATATGAAAAGTTAATTTTTCCATTGGGGCCCATTTCCATTGAGTAAGTCTAACTGTTGCTTTGTTTACACGGTCCTGTTTTACAGTTCTTTGTGAAACTATGGACATTTTTATTCCATCATGCAGTTCTATGTGCCCGTATAGTATATATCTACTGGGAAACTTTTGATTTTAAAATAAACTAATTGAAAATTTCATGTATTATTAATCCTTTCAGGTTTTTAAAAGGTACTAAAGGCTGTAAAATTCCATTTCTTAGATATGAATAGGCACGGGGAGAAGTGCCAGGGGAAATTTAACAGGTTTTCCTAGTTTTGGGCAAATTTAAAAACCTCAGCCTCCTGGGAATACTGGTATTTTGTATGAAAATGAGTATCTTGGTTTTGGGAGTCTACCTTGCAATTTGCAGGGTACCTGCCTCTTCAACAAGGATGGACTTATATTGTCATTTTCTTTCTTTTCATATTGACACCTTCAATCCCAACTCCTGTCTTGTTAATAATAAAAGGTTCCCCAGCAAACATTTATTTTTTTATTTTTTTTAAACATTTATTAAGAGCCTTCTCTAAGGCACTCTGTTAGATGCTGGGAATACAAAGACAAAAATGGACTATGATAATAATGAAAATAAAAGCAAGAAGAATAATGTTGCATTTATACACAAAAAGCATACTGTTGACTGACTGTCAGAAAAACAAATGAACTTTGAGTTATCTTTTTCCAGTAGTGATAATGAATCATAGTGTAGCAGGGGTACTCTGACTCACTGTCCCAGAGATTAGCCCATTCCACCTGCCCCTCGGGATTCGAGGATTGGGTTTTCTTTCCCCACATTCTGTTAGTTCAAGCCCCCCAACATTTGTTCCCTCCCTCCCAAGAAGCCAGTGACTGACAGTCTTGTTCTATTTAACTACTAACATCAAATAGCTTTTACAAGGGGATAGTTACTTCAGATATACTCTTGTGATGGAGAAAACATGCAAACACTTCTCTCTCTCTCATGTGTATGTGTGTGTGTGTGGGGGTGTAGGGTTACCTTCATAGCACAGCTTACCCACTCTCAACCCATTTTTTATACACGTAAACTAAGACTCAGAGAAGTCAAATGATAAAATGATTTGCCCAAATCACATAGGATTCCAACTCATAGCCCTCTTTCAACTGCTCCACTCAGCAGGCGGGGGTGGGGGTGGGGAGCCTGATAGAGTTGTAGAGCTGTATGTATTCACATTTTCTTGCTCAATCCCTCTTGTAACCAACTATACATTTGTGAAAAGACTGACCAAAGCTGAGGATACAATTTTTAGCTATAGAACAGAGGATAACAGAGAAATGTCATTTGTTCCACATTTATCTTAGGAAAAATAAAAATAAAACATTTTCAGAAAGTGTCTCTTTCTCTCCAAATGCCCCAACTGGTGAGAATCTATATTTTCCTTTATCCCCTGCTGATCTTTGCTCACCCCCATCTTCATTTACCCACCCCACATCTGGAGAATGAGATATGTAAATTGCAGCGTGCCACAACTTAATAAGCCAGTCCCCTTTCAATTGGATTTTCTACACCCACATTATATTAGGATGTCCAAAATGATAATACAATTTACAATTTTTTCTGTCATCTACTAATTCAGCTTCATGGGGATTTAAATTGTCCACGTTGTTAAATACTCGGATAACAGGTGCAATACATTCACATTGTTTTTTCTTGTCTCTTATTTCAAAGATTAGATTGAAGATTATGTGTAATGTTATTAATTTGATAATCCTTGTGCAAGTATAGTACATGTGGAAATGTGATAATGTTCAAACCACACAATATAAATCAGGAATCTTTTTTAAGTTCAAAGTTGGAATGCTCTTTAAATTTATATTTTTCCAGTGAATTATTAATGAAAAAATATCACAGTAGCGCTGAGTCTAGGAATTAGGACTCCTATTGAAGTTTCTTTCTTTTTCTTAAAAAAAAAGAGGGGCAGCTAGATGGTGCAGTGGATAGAGTACCAGCCTTGAAGTCAGAAGGATCTGAGTTGAAAATCTGGCCTCAGACATTTAACACTTCCTGTGTTAAATGCCCAAGTGACCTTGGGCAAGTCACTTAATCCCAATTGCCTCAGGGAAAAAAAAAGATTTATTTTATTTTGACACAAGAGACTTCCTGGCAATGAACCACCTGAAGACAGTTAAAGCTTTTATATTCTTTTCTCCAACCACTAGACAAATATTGGGATTAATTTGGGCACTTCTAGAATTGTGGAATGTCAGACTTGAAGGAACCTCAAAAAACATGTAATCCAACCCCATCTTTATTTTCCCCTTTTTTCTGCTTTCTTCTCTACTACTTCCATGCTCAGATCTCCCCTTTCTTAAACATTCTTGATTGGACTCAATCATAAGCTCAAGGTAGTAAATTTCCTCCTTTTTCTTGCTAAACTCTTAGCATGGTTCACATTGGCCACCCCTGCTATCTGAGCATACTCACTTCTTAATCCTTTGCAATCTAGCTTCTGGCTCAATCACTCCATCAAAATGGTTGTCTCAAAGATTACCAGCCATATCTTTTTATATTAAATATGATAGAAATATATGTTAAATCTAATATATACATACATATTTATACAATTATCTTGCTGCACAAGAAAAATCAAATTAAATAAGAAAAAATGAGAAACAAAATAAAACGCAAGCAAACAACAACAGAAGGAGTGAAAACATTATGTTGTGACTCACACTCAGTTCCCTCAGTCTTCTCTCTGGGAGTAGATGGCTCTCTTCATCACTAAACAATTGGAACTGGTTTGAATCATCTCATTGTTGAAGAGAGCCACTTCCATCAGAATTGATCATCGTATAGTCTTGTTGTTGCTATGTATAATGATCTCCTAGTTCTTCTCATTTCACTTAGTATCAGTTCATGTAACTCTCTCCAGGCCTCTCTGAAATCATCCTGACCAGCCATCTCTTAATTGCTAAATCTGAGAGCCTTTTCTTAGACCTTTGCATCCTCCATCTTTAGACTTTTTTGTTCACCCCATCATCTAAGAGACTTGGTTTCCATAACATTACTCTCTCCTACATACTTCTACATACATAAAACAAAAGGTTTTTAATCTTTTGTGGGTCTCTACCCACAACAATAATTTGGTGGTCTATGAACCCCTTCTTAGAATCATGTTTTTAAATAATTTAATTTTAATTTAATAATTTAGTTTAAATGAATAATTTAACTAAATAAATTAGAAGTTAGAAAGATATAACTTTTTTCCCCATCCTAGTACATTACCCTCCCTTCCCCTAAGTTATCCCCCCTCAGACTCTGCCCTGAGCTCTCTCCTTTTCTCTCCCCTCTCTCTTTTTGGTCATATTGGCTTTCATTATATCAATTCTACCCTTTATGCATGGGAATCCCCAAACAACAGAGCCAGTTCTATTAGTTCTGTATTCCAATCACCAATCCAATGTTGTGTATATTGGGCATGCTTCAGGGTTCCTTTCCTTTCCTCCTATATTTCATTTAGCCATCTCTGACATCTGTTCCTCATTTTTTCAACTCACAGTCTCTCTACCTTTCCCCTTTCCTCCTACTCTGTTCTGGTTCATTTTCCTCCCTTCATAGTCTTAAGCTTATAATTAAATGGTTCACCTATATATTATTTAATTATAATATATTATCTTCTACCTATCTGATATTCTACTAATATTCTACCTAATATCTACCAGTATATTATCTTCTGCTCTTGGATCTCTTCTGCACACTGTGCTGCTGCTGCTAATGCCTTGCCAGAAACAGATCCTGGACTCTCCTCCCAACCCACTATTGCTCCTGGAGTGCAGCTGACTGCTGCTGGAGAGTCTCCTGTTGGACTTCTCTCAGGGTAGATATCCAGCAAAACTGGGTTCTCACTGCTGCCTGGCAGTCCTATTATTTTTCCATCATTGACAATGCCATTCTCCACAGAGAGAATGTTTCAGACTTTCTCTTCTTTTCCCCAGCCGTCCTACAGCCCCCTGTCCCTTTCTTCTCAAAGAGAACCTTTCCTTCTGTCCCACTGAGAAAATCACGGTCACCTAAAATGAACTTCCTTTTCTCCTCTACTTTGTATCTCAAAACCCCTTCACACAACAATACCCCATTATCTCTTTTGCTCTTGCTTCATCTCTTGAGAAAAGTGTAGTTCTTGCCAACCCCAGTATTGGAAGCTTTAATCCCATTCCTCCTTAGCTCCTCCATAAGCTTGCCCCTTTTGTCATTTTTTTCTCATTCTCAATCCTTCCTTATCTACTAGCTTCTTTCTTGTGGCTTAAAAATGCATCTGGGTCTCCCCTATCCTGAAAAAACCTCCAAACACAAGAAACCCAAGCATTTCCTTTAAACCCTTGCCGCCTCTTCAGGCCTTATCCCATAATCACCTTCCTTTCATAGACATGGCTCCATTGCACCATTCTTTGCTATTTCTTTTTACAAAGAATCTTGTAATCTAGCTCCTGATTCCACCAACCAGACAAAATTATTCACTCCCATGTCCCGATCATGCCCTTTCTCTTTTCTCATCCATTCTGACCTCCCTAGGGCAATTCATGCTGCCACCCAGGCCCTCCTTCTCCTTTGGATCTTTTTTGTTGTTTTCTCCCAGCTATCCTTTCTCTAACAATCTCACCATCTACCTTCTCTTTCCTAACATGACAGTGCTCTCTGCCACTTACTGCAGGGGTTCTTAGCCTTTCTTGTGTCCTGGACCTGGCTGCCAGTCTGACAAAGTCTGTGACCTCCTCCTCAGGATAACGCTTTTAAATAATTGGAGAAAATGCTACATTTTAGTTAGAAGTCAGTGAGTCTTATGAATAGCATCAGTCCCATGGGCTAGATTACTCTTTTTATTTGAGTGATAACTAATTCTATATGTCCCACTCTAATGTCTCTCCTGAACCATAGTATATCTTGAATGAAGTTATAGTAAGTCTCAATTAGTCATAGGATCTGGAAGGAACCTTGGAGGACCCTTAAGTTTGTTCCCCACCCCATTTTTGCAGATGAAGAAACTGAGGCACAAAGAAATTAAGGGGCCCTTCTGGAATCATACAGCCAGTAAATGCCAGAGGCAAGTCCATTGCTCTATTCCGGGCCACCAGCAGGACCATTTGTTATGGCAGTATGTTAGCAAGGCAGCCGAAGTGAAAGGATCTGTTTGGATTGCCCTTACCTTTGCTGACCACAGACTATTAAATTATCTGTTACAGGTTGGGTGCCTTGTCCTACTTGCACTTTTAAAGAATAGCATTTGATTGTGTTTTTCTTCCCTTTCTTTATAAATTGCACTGGATCAAACCTTTGATTCTGCTGCATGGCTCAGATTGACTGAATTTTCACAATTACTCTCTGCTAATGTTGGCTTTGCACTTGATAAAAACCCTGTGGACCCTGAGACAAGACCAAAATTATACCTGAGAGCACTGTTATGTAAGACAAGACTGTCAAATGTAGTAATGTTATCATTCATGTTATCAACTCATATTAAATGAGGGGAGAAAAAGAACTAAGTAATTAAATACTTGGGCTATTTGATTACCTGAATCTCTGAATGCACTGAAATAAAATTCATTGATTGGAATATTTGCTTAGCTTGCAAACTAGACAATCTTCCCTGAATTAATAATGAACTATTAGAATAATGTATAATGTTATATTACATAATAACATATATATATATACAATCATATTAAATACATAAACTCAGAGACTAGAACACTTTTTAAAAATGACTGTTTGAGAAGCTGTCCTTGGAGTTCTTTCGTTTATGGATATGTGGATTGATTTTGATAAGGGAATTTATTAGATCAAACACACTTCAATCTTTTTTTTCAATCCCAAAGCATAAAAAAGTTTGACAAAACTCACCTAAAGAATTTTATTTAGGTCCTCAGCTGCTATCTGTTATCCATCTACATGCTCTCTAATTTTCCTTTATTATTATCAGGCAACTTTAATCCGATGGATTTAGTGACTCCTCTGTCATTCATTTGCCCCCAGATCTTCAATGACAGCTTTGAAAATACATTTTAATTACCATCAGTTAATATTTGTATAAGCACAGTATCTGGGCTACTGCCCAGATCATGCAAAATGATTTTTGAATAATGGTATGCCTTAATTTTAATATAACTCTAGTTGAGTAAAAATATTAAAAAATTAGAAAGACTTTGAGCGTATCTTAGCAACAGACAATGTCTACTGTCCAGGGGATACTAGGCTATGTGTGAAGAGATGTTCACCGTGAGGATTTCAACCCCTGTGTGATGGATTCTTTGGCCATGGCGACCCGAGAAATATAAGAAATAGAAATCCATAGCTAAACACTTGACTGCTTGACATTGACAATCTACAGAAGCTAGGGATCTGATTTTTAAAAAAGACTCAGTATGATTTATCTGTTGGTTTAAGTCATATAACCTGCTGGGTTCTTCTGGAGTCAGCCATGGTCAGTGGAATCCAGATTTCTTTTGAACTCGACATTACCTTGAGAGAACAAACCAGACCCAGGGATATTGTAGATATGCTGGGAGCTTAGTTCCTCACACAGGAATATTTAATAATGGTCTGTAGGCAATAATCAGGAATACCTGTTGGGAGAAAAAGCTAATAATAGCCAAAGCCAGCGAGTCTAGCTTTGGTTTGTTGGATGTGATGTCTGACTTTTGGAGGAAGAGACAATGGAAACCCTGGAAAGGAGACTGAGTATTAGGGTAATAGAGGAATACATGGAAAGTCAGCTTCCCCATCCGTAGTCACACTTGTATAGGATGCTGACCAAGGGACGAGGCTGGCTTTGGCAGCAGTGCTGAGAAGAGTTGTTTCTGTATTGTTCTCCGGGGGCCAGAATGTATGAATTAAGATTGTAGGTAGAGTATTCATAACCCAGAGCTGGTTTTTAAAATTAGCTTACTAAAGAGAGCAAATATCTACTCTAAATGAACTAATTATATACATTTTTCGATTCTATTAAGTTGCTGGAAATTGGGAAGTTTATTGCCTTTATTTCATTTTTTAAAAATCTCTCTGAAAAATGCCTTTTCCTTGGGGCTGGAAGTAGCTTTTATGATTCTTAGCCACAGTTATTTGTTTCCTCTCAACTGTTTAGTCTATGAACAAGAGGAGAGGTGTTTCTTGAGGACATTGTATGAATCTTGTTTCATCTTAGTATCTCTGTGATAGTATCTTGTATATAGTAAATGGGGAAGGGAATAAGCATTTATTAAGCACTTGCTGTGTGCCAGGCAATGTGTTAAGTTTTTTACAAAATATTATCACATTTGATCCTGACAACAACCCTGCTAAGTAGAAGTTATTATTATTTTCATTTCTTAATTAAGAAAATCAAAGCAGCCAGAGGTCAAATGACTTTTTCATATCATACAGCTAGTGTGTGTAATTTAAGACTGCATTTGAATTCAGCTCATTGTGCTTGGAGGCACAGCATTCTATCTGCCCCACTTCCTAATGGCCAGGTGTAAGCATTAGAATTTACTTAATAAAGGTTTAATTGAATTAATATGACCACTTTTTAAAATCTTGGGACTGCATTAGCATTTTACTTTAGAAAACTAGACATTGATTTTTTCCACCAGCACAAACCATTAATTTTGGGTTTTTTAAGTGCTTTTTTTCAATGAACAAAAATCTATTTCCTTTCTTCCTCTTCCCTCCCACCCCCTTTTTCCCATTCCCCCAAATTGGAGGGGGAGAGGAGGGAATCCATAATGAAACAAAGAAAAAAAAGTCCTTTTAAGAAGAAACCTCAAATGCCTGTGTTCCTTAAGTCCAAAAAAAAAATCTGCCTCATTGGGCACCCTGAGTTCACGCCTGTGTCACAGATAGGCTGCAGGTTTTTAACATGTGTCCCCTAGAATCCTGGTTGGCCACTGCATTGATCAAGACTCATAAGTCTTTCAAGGTTGTTCACCTTTACAAGATTCTTATTGTATAAATGCAAAACATTAATTCTGAAGGCAGGATTTCATCCTGTCAAAAATCAAGGCGAGTCTCATTTATTGTTGCAAAGCAATTTTTAGTGGGGCCCCTAAGTGGTGCAATGGAGAGAGCACTGGCCCGGGGGCCACCGGGACTCATCTTCAGGGGTTCAGATTCGCCCTCAGACACTGAGGAGTTGTGGGACCCTGAGGAGGTCACTTCCCCCCATGGGGCCCGCCTCCTCCTCTGCAAAAAGAACCAGAGGAGGAAATGGCCGACCCCTCCAGTGTCCTTGCCAGGAGACAGAGAGAGACACGACTGGGACGGCCCAGCCCATTGCCTCCCCACTGGATTAGCTCCTCCGCCATTCACAATCCCCCCACCCCCGCCCCCGCCGGGAAGCTCTCTGAAGAAGGTCCCGCGGATCCAAGACGCCCCCAACGCCAGACCATTTACTACCAGGAGCAGGGTTCAAGTCTTTTTCATCCCTGAGGCGTTCTCCCTTAATGATCTTGTTCTCTGACTTTGCGGAAGAGAAGGAGCGCTGGACTTGGGCCAGGAAGACCCGAGTTCAAATCCTGCCCAAGACTCTCGCTTAGCTGAGTGTCAGTCGGCCTCCGAGGAGGCTCTGAGGAGTCCGGTGTAAAGTATTTTGTGACCTTAAAGCACTGGATCAATGTCAGCGATTGCGTGCCAGGTTCTCAGTGACCCCATTGGGGGTTTTCTCGGCAGAGATATTGGAGGAGTTTGCCATGTCCTCTTCCAGCTCATTTTAGAGATGAGAAAACTGAGGCAAACATTGAAGAGACTTGGCCAGGGTCATACGAGGCTGGATTCGAACTCGGGAAGATGAGTCCTCCCGACTCGGGGCCCAGCTGCCCCTTAGGCCACACACTTTTCCATAAAGGGTGAGTTTTTCATTGGCCGCAGTCCTAGAGGTCGAACGCTGTGCGGGGTCTAGCAGTCGCCACCTAGAAGCCCCGAGCTCCCCCCCCCCATGGACTCCCGGCGGATGGACCCCCCTCTTCCTCCTAGGATTATTCCCACGTGCTGACCTGTGTGACGGAGAGAGAAAAGTTCATTGTGCCCATTAAGGCTCGGGGCGCTCGCGCCATTCTGGATTTTCCCGACGAGCTGAACTTTGGCGTTTGTCCCGTCAAATACAGCACCCAGAAGATCCTGCTGGTCCGGAATATTGGCAACAAGGAGGCCGTGTTCCACATCCAGATTCGGAGGTAGGCGGGCCTGGGCCCCGGGATGGATTACAGCTCCTCAGGCAGCTCCCCCAGCCTGCCAGGGAGCAATGCGGCCCATTGCTTCCTTACCAATTCTAATTAGCCATTTCTCCCAGCCTCGGCAAATAGGGCAGAATGAATAATCGGTCCTCTGTCTGTCTCTGTGTCTCTCTCTCCCTCTCATTCTCCGCTCTCTGTCTCTGTCTGTCTTCTCTCTGTCTCTGTCTCTGTCTCTGTCTCTGTCTCTGTCTCTCTCTCTCTGTCTTTGTTTCTCTGTCTCTGTTTCTGACTCTCTTCTCTCTCCCTCTGTTTCTCTTTCTCTGTCTTCTCTCTCTGTTTCTCCCTCTCTCTCTCTGTCTCTGTGTCTCTGACTCTTTCTTCTCTCTCCCTCTATTTCCGTCTCTCTGTCTGTCTGTCTGTCTCTATCTCCCTGTCTCTCTCTCTTCCTCCCTTTTTCTCTACCTTCATCCTTCCTCCTTCCCTTCAGAGGGCACTAAAGGATATAGATAGAGACTTATCCGGCTCCTATTTGGAGAAATAGAATGAAGCTTCTGTGCATCCTTTGTCTGTGTCCATTCGGTCTCTGCCTCAGTGGGAGACCTGGTTTGCGTTAAGAAGCAAGAGCATAATGTGTGAAGGAGATGGGACCTTTGTGCTCCCCTAAGAGCTAGACCTGTGTGGTGTTTTAGGCTCACAAAGCGAGTGACACTGTTAACTATGGATCTCAGTCCAACCCCTCGTTTATAGAGGGAGACCCTGAGGCAGAGGGGAACAGAAGTGGAATTTTCTGCCCCCTGCCTCTGGATGCCTCCTTCCCCAGATGGGGGAGCGCCAGCTCGCCTTGTGATCCTGAGCAAGTTGCTTCCCCTCTGCCTGCCTCGGTTTCCTCATCTGTAAAATGGGGACAATCACAGGTCTCCCTCCAAGGGTGATGGTGGGGATCTCATGAGGTAATAAAGCTCTTTGCAAATGTTAAAAGCCCTAAAGATCAGCTTGCTAGCTAGTTACTTTTTTTTTAAATTTAATTGTTGTTGCCTTCATCTCAAGTCTTCACATTCAAAACCCAACAATGATCTTGACCAAACATCATTTGGTAACAGGGTCTTGAGCATTTTAATTGTTAAACACAGGAGGTGTTGTATTAGGGGCTAGCGGGCAGGTGAGGCGGCCCTTCTGCCTCCGGAGGTCACTGATCGGGCTCCCAGATTGGGCTGATTTATCATGGAGGGAGGACACATCCCCTTCCAGGGCTTAAAATAAATGTGGTATACCACAGACCGCAGGCTTCTCGACACTTCACCATGAGACACAGGCTGGCAGTGAGCTTGGAGAGGTTTGGGCAGTCTCCCTGATCTGGAGTCATCGCTAAGCCGGATCGTCAAGGAGCCAGATGTAAAGCCAAGTACAATTCCATGCCTAGATGCAGCTGAGAGACATTCGCCCTGTAGCTTTAATAGTTAGGTTACCAAGGAGATCTAAGACTATCCTATTCCTCTCTTCCTCCTTTCTTCCTTCCCCCGCTCCCTCCTTCTATCTCTCTCTCTGTCTGTCTCTCTGTCTCTCTCTCTTTTCCTCTCCCTCCCTTTCTTCCTCCCTCCCTCCCCCTCCCTCCTCTTCTCTCTCCTTCCCTCCTTCCCTCCCTCTCTCTCCCTTCCTCCTCCTCTCCATTTCTCTCTCTCTTCCCCTCTCTCCCTCCCTCCCTTCCTCCCACTCTCTCTCTTTCTGTCTCTCTCTTTCTCTCTGTCTCTCTCTCTCTCTCTCTGTCTCTCTTTCTCTCTCTGTCTCTCTGTCTCTCTCTGTCTGTCTGTCTGTCTCTCTTTCTCTCTCTCTCTCTCTCTCTCACACACACACACACACACACACACACACACACACACACACATCTCCCTTAGTTTAAATGTCAGTCAAGAAGCATTGTATTAAGTGCTTAAATTGTGCCAGATTCTGTCCTAAGCTCTAGGCACATGAATATAAGTTCTGGTAAGGGGTTGGTTGGCCACAAAAACTCTGGGATTTGTAGTTTTTGTAAGTTTGGGAAGAAAGGAAACTAACTCGAGATGAGGCCTTTGATGAGAGGACAGCACTTTTTCACAGAGGGGATAGAAGAGCTTGGAACTCTTGAGAAGGGAGAGGTGGCCATCATTTGATGGCCTCAGCCTGTGTGTGTCTGCCTCACCTGTCGAGCAGGAGCAGAGAGGCCCCTGATTGTTTTTAGTCTCAGGCACTGACTACTCAAGGAATGACAAAATCTACCCATGAGGAGCCTGGTCCCTAGTCTGCCTCTGCTTTCCACTTAATTATAATTTTAAGAATTCTTGAATATAAAGACTTAATATCAAATAATTAAATCCCTTAAATAACATTATCAATACATCATTAATACATTATTACACATTAATAATGTTATATTAATATATTAACATTATTTACAAAATTTAATCTTATTTCTCATAAACATTTGTGGCAGACCCTTTTTTGTGTTGCCTGGTGTCCCCTTGTTTGTGATAGAGAGGGTATGAGGAGAAAGACCTTTGGTAGGGGAGGCCCATTGTTGGCCAGTTTACTCTAACCGGGTCATGAGCCATTTCATAACCATCCTTTCAAGGGCATAATAGTTCCCCAGGAGGACCACTTTTTATGACTTTTCTCCATAAACATGGGCCTGAGTGGAACTAGATGTCAGAGCGCTGTCCCTGCCTTCAAGGACTTCATACCGGGGGTGGAGGGGTGGGTATCAGTGTGTTCCCCCAAGTGTGCTCACTATCCCTATGGCCTTCCGTCCCAAAGCACCCCCTTCCTGGCCAAATGTGGACAGATTATACAAAAGGTGACTTAAGAGGGTACAGCAGAGAGAGGGCAGGTCAGGAAAAGCTTTACCTGCCAAATGCAGGTGAATGGGAGCCAGCAGCCAGGATTACTCTCTCTCTCTCTCTCTCTCTCTCTCTCTCTCTCTCTCTCTCTCTCTCTCT
>JAJPUD010000676.1:342360-389407 GCA_023553655.1 Myrmecobius fasciatus | reverse complement strand
ATGTAGTGGATATCCTGCCATCTAGGGGAGGGGTGGGGAGTTGGGGGGAAAAATTTGTAACGGAAAGCTATGTAAGGGTTATTGTTGAAGAATTACCTACACATATGTTATGCAAATAAAATTTAAAAAAAATCAAAAAAAAAAAAGAATTGATCGTCACATAGTACTGTTGTTGCCGTGTATAATGATCTCCTGGTTCTGCTCATTTCACTCAGCATCAGTTCACATGTGCAGTTTAAACAGATTAATTCTTCATTTGAAATTCTAAGTGAAAAAACAGAAAGTCATCTTTTTGTATCATTTCTACTCTCCTCTTAAAGAGAATAGAACCCCCAAATTTTCCATTAGAGGTTTGGTTTAGGTCAGTGAACTAAGGAAGGTTTCTCTGTCTTTTATTTAAAAAAACTGTTAAAAATGAATCCTCTGAAAATACAGTCCCAGGGCCAGGACCCACACAAAATAAATCCACAGATTTCAGTTTAGTTTATGGCTGAGCAGACAGAATACAAAACCCTAGCTTCCTAACACTCCATGATCCCACATGGGAATCCTTTATCAAGTGGTTTGTTCATTGAACACTGAAGCCTGACATGTTCTTTCCAAACACTTAATAAACCAACTCAGTACGGAGCACTCTTCAGTGCATGCAGGCAGCATGTGTTAGTGGTGAGAGTATTGAACTTGGAGGCTAGAAGTCCCGAGTTCAAACCCTACCCCCTGACACTTGCTACCTGTGGTGGTCTTTGACAAGTCCCTTGAGCTGAATTGCCTCAGCTTCCTTCTCTGTAAAATGGGAGAGAAGTTCCTACTTATGTGAGGCACAACTGAGCCATTGTGTATAACGCATGGGGAAGGCTTTAATTTGCTATATAGATTTTATTAAGGAATCCAACAATTAAATAATCTTTGATGGAATGCTTACTATGTACCCAGCCTTGTCCCAGAGGGGCTTCAAAAAAGCATGAGATGTGGCCTCTGACTTTAAGGAGCTTATGATTTATTTCTGAAACAAAATGAATAAAAATGAAATGAAACAAGCACTGAAAAATGAAATAGGAATTTACACATGGAAGATATCATTGTGGACTGGACTGGACTGGACTGGATGGAGGAAGGTATTTGGAAGTGAGACTTTGAATTTGGTCTTATATACTAGGTCAGATTTGGATGGCAATAGGAAGGGGCGTGTGTGTGTGTGTGTGTGTGTGTGTGTGTGTGTGTGCTGCATGTTTGTAAGTAGTAGGGAATTGGGTTGGAGCAGGACAGTCTAGCCATATCATGGAGGACTTTGAAAGCCTAGTAAAGGATCTAAAGATCTTAGAATTATTGTTTTAGAACTGGAAGGGACCTTAGAAATCTTTAGCCTAGAGTTTGGATTTTATGTGGTATATTCCACCTAAATGGGCTGTTCATTCACTGGGAGGTCCACACTTGGACAAACTTAATGAACGCCTGTGACTGAGTGATAAATTTGGATTAACCATTCAGCTTTCCAACATCATTTTATGGAATGTATGAAATTTCTGAAGAAATTGTTTTTGTTGTTTAAGTAAGTTCTTTGAGGAATGAATGGTTCATAATAAAAGTAGTGACATCATTATAGAAACTGGTTTTTAATCTTTTAAGAACTGGGAAACCGGGACAGCTAGTTGGTGCAGGACCTAAGTTCAAAGCCAGCCTCACATACTTAACAGTTACTGTGTGCCCAAAGTCATTCAACCTTGATTGCCTTGCAAAAGAAAGAAAGAAATGTGTAAACAGACTTCATAGAACCTTCATAGAACATCTAATAGGTGTTTTTAAAAGACAAATAATGATTTAGGCTAAAATTTTTGAAAATGAAGTTACATTTATATATATTAAATATATGTAATAAACATTAACATATATATACATATATATATATATTTATGTTATTTGGTCTGCACTTTTTTTTAAAAAGATAATGTACCTGATTAGCTCAAGAAATGAAATGTTGGGAAAAGGGGTGCAGACTACAATGATCCTAAAAGTAATGTATCCACTACTTGGGGAAGATTCTTTGGTGATTTTAGAACTAAAATCTCATAAATGATGCGTTAAACCAAAATCTTCCTTTTCCCCAATTCTACCTTCAGTTTTTTTGTGATTAATTTGGTCAAAAATATTTATTGTCTTATTATGGTATAAAATCATATGCTAGATGCTAGAGAAGATTAAAAAGTACAAATATACTGAATTCTACCCTCATGGAGGTTAAATCTATTAATAATAAATTCATAATAAAAACTTATACTTTCCTCACAATAATCCAGAAAGATAAATAATATAAACATCATTATATCCATTTTATAGGTGAGGAAATGAAAACACAGAAAGATGAATTTGTTTGAGGTTATGCAGTTAAGTAGTATCTGAGCGAAGATTTGCCTCACATTTCTCCAAACTCCAAGTCTGCCACTCATTTCATCAGACCATAGTAGTATTCTCTATAGTACCTTTGCACACCTCCCCGTTGTCACTCAAGAATCATCTTTGATTTATGCTATCCTTTCAACTCCTGATAAATTTTGCGGCTTCTGATCAAATACTGAAGAGCTCACCCCATTCATTCTCCACTATTTCTACCATTAAAATATTAAGTCACCTTTTGATTACCCCTGAAATAATTTGGGTAACAAAAAGTTTTAGGAGTATTTTGCCCACTTAGTGTCCAAAAAGCTGTTGTTCATTCTTTTTATACTTAGAAATTATCTTTAAGCTGGAACTGAAGCTCTGTGTTTTTAAAAATTTGTGATATGTATATTAGCAAATTTTCTGAACTCTGACTTTTTTCCTATTCAAACTTCCCTTAATTTTCATTCCCTAAAGGAAATGTGAATTAATGTCAGGATAATGACTGATTTGATTCAATCTGTCAGTACTTCTCCAGTATCAATCTAAATATTTTCTAAAACTGGCAGTTTATTAACATTATTCTGTAATGCAGGAGTTGCTGATGATTGTAGTAAACTCAGTCAATTCTGATATTCACTCAAGAAAATGAAACTGGGTGCTAATTAAGTGATTGTGCAGTGAACTCTATGAGAAAGTAGGCTTTGGGAGTCCACTCTTTTAAGCAGAAATTGCCAGCAAGTCTGCCTTAATATTAGTTTGTCAGAGAAAGAAAGTTGGACCAAATAGGAGACATAGAAAGTTCAGCTTTTTTTTTTTTTCATAGACGTTTCTGAGAGGTCTTGTACGTATATGTGTGGATTAGTGGCTTCTATTTACCTCACTGGTCAAAGAGACCATTAGAGACTTTATTCACCCTGTGGGTCAGAAACCAATGGTGGGTATCTCACAGTGGGCATGTAGGAATTTTAGTCCTCTTGTTCTTGGATTATCTGATGGAGAGTCTTTTTAAATAGAGTTAGAGGGTGCATTATGGATGTGGATTGAAAGAAGTTGGATATTCATTTCAGGTTCTATATTTTTTAGTAAACACTAAAAAATTCTTTCAATAGCTTTTCATTTTTCAAAATACATGTAAAGATCGTTTTCAACATTCATCCTAGCAAGTGTTCCATATTTTTCTCCCTTCCCCCTCACCTCCCCTAGACAATAAGTAATCCAAATATAGGTTAAACATGTACAATTTTTCTAAACATATATCCACATTTATCATGTTGCACAAGAAAAGTCAGATCAAAAAGGGGAAAAATGGGAGGGAAAAGAGCAAGCAAGCAAACAACAACAAAGATGAAAATATTATATTGTGATCCACACTCAGTCCCTATATCCTCTCTGTGGGTGCAGATTTCTCTCTTCATCACAAGTCTATTTGAATTGGCCTGAATCACCTCATTGTTGAAAAGAGCCATGTCCATCAGAGTTGATAATCACATAATCTTGTTGTTGCCATGTACAATGATCTCCTGGTTCTGCTCACTTCACTCAGCATTAGTTCACGTAAGTCTCTCCAGGCTTCTCTGAAATCATCCTGCTAATCACTTCTTAGAGAACAATAATATTCCATAATATTCATATACCATAACTTATTCAACCATTCTCCAGCTGATGGGCATCCATTCAGTTTCCAGTTTCTTGCCATGTCTACAAAAAGGGCTGCCACAAACATTTTTGCATTTGTGGGTCCCTTTCCCTCCTTTGTTATCTCTTTGGGATACAGACCCAGTAATGATTCTGCTGGATCAAAGGATATGCACAGTTTGATAGCCCTTTGGGCATAGTGTCATCTTGTTCTCTGGAATAGTTGGATCAGTTCACAACTCCACCAACAATATATTAGTGTACCAGTTTTCCCATCTTCACCAACATTTATCATTGTCTTTTCCTATTATCTTAGCCAATCTGTGTAGTGTCACCTAAGAGTTGCCTTAATTTGCATTTTTCTAATCAATAGTGATTAAGAGAATTTTTTGATATGACTAGAAATGGCTTTAATTTCATCTGAAAATTGTCTATAGCCTTTGACCACTTATCAATTGAAGAATGGCTTGTATTCTTATAAATTTGAGTCAATTCTCTATATATTTTAGAAATGAATTCTTTATCAGAACTCTTGGATGTAAAATTTCCCCCCAATTTTCTCTTTCCCTTCTAATCTTGTCTGCATTGGTTTTGCGTGTACAAAACTTTTTTTAAATTTAATATGATAAATTTTATTCATTTTCATTTCATAATATTCTCTAGCTCTTTGGCCATAAATTCCACAGATCTGAGAGGTAAACTATCTCTTGTTCTTCTAATTTGCTTATAGTATCACCCTTTATGTTTAAATCATGAACCCATTTCAATCTTATTTTAATATAAGGTATTAGGTGTTGGGTAAATGCCTAGTTTCTACCATATGATTGAAAAAAACTAACTATTATTTGATTCTTCATTTTATTTTTTCCTTTCCTTTTATTTTTATTATTTATTTATTTTTATATTTTATATTTATTTATTTATTATAAATTATTAATATTTATTTAATATATTTATTTATATTTATATTTATTTATTTTATATTTATTTTCCATTTATTTTCTCCTTTCCTTTTCAAATTTGCCTGCTTGGTGGTTTTCCTTTCTGGTTTGTTTCCTTCTTCCCTTTAATAATGTTAATAATGGGTATTGTTATTCCTTTTGGCAACAATGGAACATCTTTGAGTCATGAAGATGATGACTTTTGACTCACTGAGAGACTATTGTTTTAAATAGTTAAAGAAACAGTTGACTATTACACATAGTTTTCACCTTTGTTGTTGTTTGCTTGTTTTTTCTTTCTCAGTTTTCCCCTTCTGATCTGATTTTTTTCTGTGCAGCATGATAAATGTAGAAATATGTTTAGAAGAATTTACATGTTTAACCTATTTTGGATTGCTTGCTCTCTAGAGGAAGGGGGAAGTGAGAAAAATTTGGAACCCAAAGTTTTGCAAGGATGAATGTTGAAAACTATCTTTGCATATATTTTGAAAACTAATAAGTTATTATTTCAAAAAGAAGAAACAGTGGAGTAATTTGTTATTTTCATGATTTGTGATTTTGTTAGATGTGCCATCCGTGTTTTAGCTTTCTTTGTTTTGAGCTGTTTCCTCTTAGGTAGAATAATAATGATCAATTTTTAGTGAGCAGTCACTAGGCCAGGGATTGTATGTCCTGGGTATTAGGGAAAATGTGATTCTAGTTCTCCATCTAGAGATTGTGGGATCAAAATTTTCAACCTTTAGAGATCTATAAAGCTATCTACCCCAAGCTTCTTACTTTTCACTTGGTTCATACAAGAGAAGTGATGTACAGAGGCACACAAGTAGTGAGCAGCAGAGCTGGTGGGGCGTACTGGTGTCAGGAAGGACTAGTGCCTTTGTGAGGGGGCTGCTGGGCCCTTTTAAGGGCTGGCCACTCTTTGGGGTCCACATGCAGCCCAGCTTTCACCTGAGGCTCCAGGAATGGCAGCATGTGCAGTAACCATGTGGGTAAATGAGCTAACCCAGGGTGCAAGCGGCTGATGGGATTGTCGGTGAATTGCGGGCGTGCCCCTGGCACAATGAGTGGACGTGAACAATCTGTTCCAGTGGTCACGAAGGCAGCAAAAGCAGGCACGATGGCATGCTCAGAGCTTGGTTAGGCATCCAAGGCACCAAGATCCCAAAAGTGAATTCTGAGCTATTAACAGTCTTGAATCTTGTCTTGCATTACACTCCAAGGCCTGAAAGAAAGAGTAAGGCTGATGACTTCATGCAGTTCTACCTTGCTTAAATACAATTTATGCAAAAACATCATCCATGCCAGTTTGCCATTTTTACCTACCCCGGAGTCTTGTGGTGATGGACAATGGTGAAGCACCAGGGACAGACAAACTGGGGCTGTAATCGGAATCCTGTATCATAAAGTTAGCTTTTCACTGGAAGCAGTGCTGGCCAGGGCTTCTGAGCATTTATTTTTGTTCACCTCCTGGTATGAGGAAGATGCTAGAGAAGGTGCCCTAAACATTGTCTGCTTACCCAACCCTGGTCTGAATACCACAGGAGGCGGGAATCCCATCTTGTATGGTTGAAACACAAAAAATGTAAAAAACATTTGCAAAGATGATTCTGTTCACCCTCAGTATATGAAATGTGCACACCATTGTGAACAACAAGAAATCCAGCGCTTGTCATGAGGTAGGTATTACTTGGAAACGGCCCCAAGTGAAACAAGGCTGGCAAATGAAGGCCAGCTTATAGAAGTGAAAGGAATATATACTTTTGCCTGGCGTGGTCACAGTGATGGGGAGCACTGTCAAACTGATGGAAGTTTTACAATCTAGTCACCAAGCTTGTATGCCTACAAAAGGAGTTAATGACAAGCTCATGACAGTGTGACTGCCACTTGTGAGAAACTGCCATATCACCATCATGACGAACCCTGATGAGTTCCAAGAAAACTTATATAAAGACCCCATCTTCCATTTATCTAAACACCAAAAAAGGCTCCTGGATGCACCTTCACAGCTAACACTGGAATTTATAGACTGTGTCACTGTAAGGAGAAGAGACAGCTTGGGTATGAGAGTGATGAAGAAAATGTGTGGGGCAGAGTGCTGGACTGATCACAGATTTATCTTTTCTCAGCTCAACATTCACATTCAACAAAAGCAGCAAGATGACTCCTGGAAGGCTGGATATCAGCAGAATAGAACACTTCTCTGAGTGTGAACAGGTCATTGTGAAGGGCAAGCTGTGCTAACATGTGGCTGGCAACAGTGAAGCAGAAAAAGAACAGGCAGCTTTCAGAGATTTGGGGGACAGCACCACGTTTATTCCTCTGGGCCGGAACCCTCACAAGCCTCAGATTTGACAGACGTGATGGGGAAATTCAGAAGCTGCTAAATGAAAAATCAGAACTCCTTTGGATTTACCAGCAGGATAGCTCATTCACCTCTAAGAAGGAAGCAGCTAAGTCTATCAAAAGTAAAGTACAAGCAAAGCTTAGAGAGATAGGATCCTTGGATTTGTAAGAAGGCAGATGAAAATCACTGATAATAACACTGAATTATATTGATAATAACAGTCCAAAGCATTATTATGATGCCTTGAAGACCATTCACGGGGCAATGTAGCTTCAGAATATTTGTCAATATAATATTTGTTGTCCAACAATTCTAGTAAAAACACCAGAGGTCTATCTATATACAATGTTCATTGATCTGGCCAAGGTCTTTAATACTGTCAGTCTCGAGGGCTGTGCAAGATCATGGCAAAATTTGCTTGCCCAGAGATTTCATCAATACTGAATGCTGGTTTCATGATGAATGCTTGCATAAGTTTTGGATAATGTACAGTGCTCTCACATTTCCCCAGTCACTAATAGCATGAAGTTGGGGCTGTGTGCTTGCTCCTATGTTTTTTTTTTTAGCACGATTATTTTCAGTGATTCTGGTAGGTGTCTTAAATGAGAATGAAGAAAGCATCAAGGTCAGCTACTACAGTTGTGATAAATTATTTTACTTGAAAGGGTTACAAGCTAAGACTAAAGTAGAGGTGGTGCAGCTAGGTGGTGCAGTGGTTAGAGCACCAGCCCTGAAGTCAGGAGGACCTGAGTTCAAATCTGGTCTCAGACACTTAACATTACCTAGCTGTGTGACCCTGGGCAAGTCACTTAACCCCAATTGCCTCAGCAAAAAGCAAAAAAAAAACACTACTAAAGTGGAGGGAAAGCTGGTACATGACTTTTTGCTCACAGATCATTGTGCACTAATTGCAGCCTCTGAGGCAGAGACATAATATGGATCTCTTCTCTGCTGCTTGTACTAATTTTGGCCTAACAATTAACACCAAGAAAATGATTCTCCACCAGCTAGCACTGCACCATCATGTAGAGCCATCAGTTACAGCAAATGGAGAAATTCTGAATGCCGTAGATAAGTTTGCTCCACTTGGCAGTGCACTTTCCAGTGATCTCCACATGGATGATGAAGTTGATGCACACATTGCCAAAGTGAGCTCAGTGTTTGGGAAGCTCTGAAGGAAAGCAAGGGAGAGAAGGCCAACCAAATCGAAGGTCTACAGAGCCATTGTGCAGACTTCATTGCTGTATGTCTGTGAAATCTGGACAGTCTGCCAACTAGCTAGGCCAGGAAACTGAATTCCTTACATTTGAATTGTGTTATGAAGATTGGCTGTCAAGATAAGGTGCTGGACACTGAGGTCATTGCCTGAAATGAACTGTCAAGCACCCAAACTGCTGCAGAGAGTACAACTCTGATGGGCTGGCCCCACTGCTGAAATGCCATATGTATATTTGATTAAAAGAGTATTTTGCAGAGAAGTCATCACATGGAAGGTCAGAAACTGACACAAGGACACTCTCAAAGTCTCTCTGAAGAACTTTGAGATCAGAGGTGAGACATGGGAGATACTGGCGCAGCTCTACCCATATCCGTGGCATGTCCATGTAGAACAAAGCAGAAGTGCAGTAGCTCAAAAGAAATAAGAGATGTGCAAATTTAAAGATCTCTCTACTCCAACTATGCCTGACTTACACAGAAGCCTTCTGATCTCCTTTTGGTCTGATCCACCACAACTGCATGCGCCGTACCTTCACCCTGACATAGTAATGTTATGTTATTTTAGAGAACGAGTGACTAACAAACAGCCAGCAGAGCTGGTATTTGAACCTATGTCCCCTAGATCCAAATCTAGTGCTATTTCTACTGGGACAGACAGGATGGATGTATTTGTAGTCCCAGCACACAAAGCTGAGTAAATTCATCCTCATATTATTTTGGGTTTTTTTTATTTATTTTTTATTTTTTTTATCAAAGCTTTTTATTTGTATAACATATGTATGGGTAGTTCCCCAGCATTGATCTTTACAAAGCTTTCCATTACAAATTTTACCCCCAGTTCCCTCCCCTCCCCTAGATGGCAGGAAGTCCACTACATGTTAATAATGTTGAAATGCTTGAGAAGTTCTGCAAGAAAAATCCTATCTACAAGAAAAAAAAGAATCAGAGAAAGGCAACACAATGCAAGCAAATGTCAATAGAGATCATGAAAATGTTACGTTGTGGTCCATATCTCATATCCCTCTCTCTGGGTGTATATGGTTTTCTTCAGTGAACAATTGGAACTGGTTTGAGACAATTCTTTGTTGCAGAGAGCCATGTCCATCAGAATTGATCATCATGTAATATTGTTGTTGCTGTGTATGATGATCTCCTGGTTCTGCTCATTTCACTCAGCATCAGTTCATGCAGGTCTCTCCAGGCCTCTCTGAAATCGTCCTGCTGGTCATTTCTTACAGAACAATAATATTCCATAACATGCATGTACCATAATTTATTCAGCCACTCTCCAATTGATGGGCATCCCTTCAGTTTCCAGTTTCTAGCCACTACAAAAAGGGCTGCCACAAACATTTTTACACATGTAGGTCCCTTTCCCTTTTTTAAGATCTCTTTGGGATATAGGCCCAGTAGAAACACTGCTGGCTCAAAAGGTATGCACAGTTTGACAACTTTTAGAGCATAGCTCCAAATTGCTCTCCAGAATGGCTGGATCTGTTCACGGTTCCACCAACAATGTATTAGTGTCCCAGTTTTCCCACATCCCCTCCAACATTCATCGTTATCTTTTCCTGTCATTTTAGCCAATCTGACAGGTGTGTAGTGGTACCTCAGAGTTGTCTTAATTTGCATTTCTCTGATCAATAGTGATTTGGAGCAACTTTTCATATGACTAGAGATGGTTTTAATTTCATCATCTGAAAATTGTCTGTTCATATCCCTTGACCACTTATCTATTGAAGAGTGGGGGAACATAACTTTTTAAAGTTTATTTTTGTTATGATACTTCTGTGAACCATTTCCTCCTCATAAGTTAGCGATAAAACATCATGGCTGGGAGATAAGATGCTAGGGAGGAACATAAGAGTACCATAAATTTGGAAGTTGAACAGAGTTCTGTTAGGGATGGAATACAAGCAAAAAGCAAATAAAAAAAAATAAGCCCGAGTTAGGTATTCAAGGATTTAGACTGAATAAGAAGGATAGGCAAGAAAGAGATTTTAGACATTTAAAGCTACCATCATTTCATGAGCAAAAAGATCTATATCAGGCACCAAGGGAGTCTTGTCCTTTGAATCAAGGCTATTAGACCTCTTCTCTGATCTTATATACATCACTTAGTATTGGTTGACAAAAGGGGTAAATGCTGAAAGTCAGAGAAAGTTCAAAAGTACTTCTTGTGCCACAGTTGGTCATCATGGTTAATTGCAGCAGAGAAGCTAGATTTCTCTATCAAGGAAAGAGTTATGAGTGCCATTGCCTTTTTTCTCTTCTCTGGACAGAATTCTACCATAGGGATAAATTCTCTTTTATTGTCTACTTCAAAAAGGTTGAATAGTTGGCCAGGAAGAAAACAGGCTTGCTTGTGAGCATGAGATGGATATCTTGGCATCAAGCCACTCAACTGTCTCCCCAGCTAGTGCCAGTGTAGTTCTGATCAAAGAGCTGGCAAGCCTATGACCAACCATGTGAGAGCTGTCTTTGGAGTGTGACTGGAAAAGCTGAGAGGGTTGAATCCTCAAGCTGAGTTCCTGGAGTGCTCACCATTTTTATATCTTTTATGTTTTATATTTGAAAAGTTTCATAGCTCCCTGCTGCTCTCATAGCTTTGATTTTGTTTTGGCTTGGGGAGGAGATCTTCAGCTTCATAACCTCAGGGGCATCTTCTAAACTTATGGCAAAAATCATAATTCTTTTTCACTTATGCCATCATTTATGGTCAATTCTTCAATTAACCATTGTTTCTTCTCTTGCTATTTATTTTTTTATGCCTTAACTCTGTAATCTCCCCCAAATATTTTCTTTTATTTATTTCATTTTTTGAACAACCACTTGTTTGTTTTTTCATGAGCTCAAGGTGCTACAACAGCACCTTCCATGTTCCAGCCACTAGTTCATTTCATGGTTACAGATGCAGAAAGGGAGAGAGGAGGGATCTGCATGCAATCCAACTAACAGAATCTCAGATGATGAATGCTGCAATGTACTTTAGAGATCATAGGACTTAGAGCTTGAAGGAACCTCTAAGATCATCCGGTTCAATTTCCTCATTTTATATAGGATTAAGTTATGCTCCAGAGAAGGGAAGTGATATATCCAAGTTCATGCATATATTTAATGGCATATTCCAATTTCTTGGCTCTTGGGGTGTGATATATTCCTCTTGGAGCACCAGGCTTCTTTTTCAGTGTTTACATTTGACCTGGATTGATAATAGTACAATTCAAAGTATCCCAAGTCACTTGCATTTTGTATTGTTTCTCTAAAAACCAATTTCTAGAAGCAACAACATTGGAACTATAGGCAGATATTCCACTGGCAAACTGACTAATCATTGAGACATGATTTATGTTTATGCACATAATATGTTTATATATCACTCTCCTGAAAAAGTCTCTGGAAGCATTTTTGTTAAATAATAATGTTGTATGAGGAAAATAGTAAATCAAACCTTTTGCAGTGTAGTGTGTTGCTTATCTTAATATCCAGTGAGATCCCAATTTGCCATACTCAGGCATGAATCAGTGAATTTAATAAATGTCATATAAGCCTTTTCTTTGGGTCCTCATTGAACAAACTTAACTCAGGACTGTGAAAATGTCTAGGATGTAGTCACTGTGAATTGCCATATCTGGATTCTTAAAACATAGATTTAGGCTGATGGGGCAGAGTTTCACAACAAGTTCTGAGTGAGAAATAAGGCTGACATTGTTTCAGAAAGGCCCCTCTGAATACTCAGGTTTTTGCAGATCACTAGCCCCTTGATGCTCCAGAATGGCATCATGTGTTCCCACCAAACACCCAGGAGAACATGTGGGCTCACACATCTTCCTACATGGAATTTTCTGTTGGCTAATTCATTGGGAAAGAGACATGAGGCAACACAGAAATTTTTCCTCTAGGAAAATTGGGGCATCTAGATGGCAATTTCTAAGGTTCTTCTGGGTCATATTTTCCCTCTTTGCACAAAACAGAAAACCTAAATGCTTGGAAGTTTGCTGGCCTAGTTACATCCACCAGCACTGGTAATGACTTTCCCCCCCCTTAAGTGTTCCACTACATGATGCCCTTGTATGCCCATAAGGGAGGTGAAAAGTGGCTCAGCCGAACTTCTTGGCACTGTCCCTGGTGAAGTGCTGAGAAAGCTCTCTGCACTGAGCTTTTATCCCTATCCATGGTGCTGACCAATGGTAGAACAACAATGCTAACAAAGATTCGTAAACTACTCGTGTATTTAGGAGAGTATCTACAACAAAAGGTGAATGTCACATTCATAATTTTAAATGATTTTGCCTCTTGGGATTCCTAAATTCAATGTAGACTAAAAAGGGTTCCAGATACTTTTATTTTAGCAAGTTGGTTCTTAGCATATTTCCTATTAGTTTGCCAGGACTAATTATTTAATTCTATTTCTGTATAATTGATTCCATTGCTGAATTTCTTTTTCTTCAGAATTTTGTTAGTTGTTGTCAGTTGCCATTGCTTTTGTCAGTGACTTTTAGGGCTTAATTTTCAAGGAAATAAAACTAATGTTGTCTTGCAGGAGATTTTTATATCTTGTTTGGAATTGGTTTAGAATGAATAGAATCACAAAGTTCCCTGATGCCTTAGAACCTGCCTCGTCCAAACTCTTGTCTTAAAGATAAAGAAATTGAGACCCAAAGTAATTATTGATAGGTCTAAAATCATACAACCAGTGAATGGAGAAGGCCACTAGAATTTAGCTCTCCTGTCCCCTTGACCAGTATTCTTTAGATTAATACCTCCTTGACATCTCATTGTCACTGTGCATAGAAGAGGTAAAGAAAATGAAACTCTCCCATAATTCTTTGGCTTTGGAATAGTGTTATATTGTCTACCAGTGGTTTACATTTGGGGGAATGTGTCTTTTGATTTCATTCAAAGGATATAAATGCCAATTTGTGGTTTGATTTTTCTATCCCAAATTTCTCTGAGATAAAATGTACTCTGATGGTAATAAGTTGGTTGAAGAATTTTGAAGTTTGGGTCTTAATTATCTCTATGACATCTCACTTCCCATATGCTGTGATTCTATGTTGTTTCTATTTTCTTTAAAGCTTCGAGAAACTCCTGTGGAACTCTCGTATAAGGAGAGGTAGTCACTATTGAGTGACGCACAATAGTTGATAGGGGACAAAGGCAAAAGAAAAATTTTGTGCCTCAGAATCATGGCATTTTGCTTCACAGAAAAGTGAATTTCCTAAGAGAATATGATTCATTATTGTAGTTATTAATGATCAATGTTCAGAACCTGTGATTTTTCATAATTGAGAAATAGTGAATTCTAAAGAATTATTAACATAGAACTAGTACCAGGGATCCATGATCATTAGTTTCCCATATTTTTTATTCCAGTAAATAAGAATCATCCTATCATTTTTTGAAATGTAGTTTGATTTCATTGGAGGTTAGAAATTTACCATGGTCTTTTTGATCAAAGTTTCTGCTCTTCTAGTGTTTCCAGAGACCATGCTTCTTACTGGTAACTTCTTTACTGATCCTCATTATTATGAGGTACTTTTAACAGTATTCACTATGTTCCAGATGGCATGTTTGCATTCCTTAGAAAACTGTCATAGTTTGATGTTGTCTCATTTAAAAGCTGCCAAGAGATTCCTCTGCTCTTGCTGACAACCCCATTCTAAGTCACCATTCCTCCAATTAAAGAGTTGCATTGCATGCTTTTACCAAAAATTAACATCATACAACTGAAGTTTTAGACCAGAATTTATATTTTTAAAAATAGCTTGTCATTTTTAGCTCACTATGAAAATATTTGGCTCCAATACCTCTTTCTAACCAACAGCCAAGTGCCACTTCCTATAGCACTCCTTTCACTATACTTTGTCCCTTTTGAAATTAGTATGTGTTAATTTAAATAGACAATGTGGTACAAAGGGAGGGGGGAAGCACTGGCATCTGGAGTTAGAAGACCTAGATTTAAATTCTAGCTTTGCTTCTACCTTTGTGATCTTCACCATATTTGGGGGCTCCATTTCCTTATATATAAAGTCGGGATACTGGACTGGAGAATTAGTGTAATAATGGAAAGTATGGTAGAAGTTGGAGGCAGAAACATCTGGATTTGAATCTAGTCTTATGTGTACTTACTTGCAATGTTACCATGGATCAGTTATTTGTCTTCTCTAAACTTTAGTGTCATAATCTGTAAAATAAGATTGTTGGATTAGATTGTTTCTTTTCTTTTTTCTTTTCTTTCCTTTTTTTTTTGGCAGAGCAATAAGGGTTATACAGCTAGTAAGTATATTTGGATTTGGCTTAGGTCTTCCAGACTCCAGAGCTGGTGCTCTATCCACTGTGCCTCTAGCAGCCTTGGGTCAGAGGCTTAATTCAACCCTAAAAGTAGGATTTCAGAGGACATTAAATCTCCAGCCCAATGATACTACGTGTATCCAACATGCCTAAGTGAAATGTAATCTTCTTGAGGGCAAAAGGTATTTGATTTCAGCCTTTAAAAATTGTTTGCCTTTTCAATGCTGTAAAAATTGTCCTGTCTCTGTTTACTTAACCCAACATTAGTTCTGATGGATCTGTCCAGTTTTTCTGAAACCGTCCCTTTCATAGTTTCTTTTGGCACAACAATATTCCACTATTTATTTACCATAATTTGGGTAGCAGTCCCATAAAGTATGCTAGAAAACTCTTTGCCACATATCCTTTAAAAGAGCTGCTATGTTTTTGTATATATGAGACCCATAAGATTCTTTAAACTGTACCACAGCACAGATTATATGCCATCTTTCCACTTGCTCTCTTGAGCATTCCCCCACCCCCCACCAAATTTCCCCTTATCTTCTCGTACCTCTGCTCAATCATCTTTCTCTTTTTACACTCTCTCAGCATTTTGCAAAGCCTCTCAGGTATTATTTCAACTAAAGGGCCAAATCTAGGCAGGTAATTTTCCACAAGGTATCATAGTGTAATGTCAGTAAATATATCAGTAATTGAAATTTTAGTTCTTCATAGAGCAGCTCTTACAATAGTAAAATATTCAAAGCCTATATTTCCTTCTCTAAAGGTTAACAATTTAAAAGAACATAAAAGCAAGATGCAAATTCAGTATGATACAGTAATTTTGCAATTGAAGCTTTAAGAAAGCATCTTTGGATTTGCATAGGTTTATTCTAAGACCCCCTGTTTAAAAATTTATCATCAACTATTTAAACTAAACCTTGATATCACTCCTGCCTGGCTCTTTCTATAATTGGGCTCTCCCCATCGCCACCCTCACAATTTCTTCTACCCACTCCACGAATGCATGGAGAACTTGGCCAGTTGAGACCACTTACTGGGAACTTTCTCTCTCCCCTTCTTGATATTTTAAATCCCCATCTGTTATATCTTCCCTTATTTCAGTATGAAGATAAAGGACTTCTCATTACCAAAGTCAGTCCTTCAACTTGTAAGCCTGATCTCATCCTTTTCTGTTTCCTCAAATATATTATGTTGCCTGGCCAATTATTCCCCTCTCTCCTCTAATCTTCTACCTCTTTCTGTTTACTCTCATTCCCTGCCGCCTACAGAATATACCGAAGTTACCCCCATCTTTAAAAAACAAACCCTGACTTGACTATGATGTTACCTCAGGATTTAGATTTGTATCTTTCCTTTCCACAGCCTGGAAAAAAACTGTTTACTCTCCTTGCCTTCTCTTCCTTTCTTTTCACTCTTTTCCCCCCCTGAAGTGCAAATTATTTTTTACTGCTTGATAATATAAAATATAAAATTGAAACATTACAGATTTTTACACATCAACAAGAGCACAATACTGATACAACTTTTGAGTAGTGCCATTAAATATTAAAATATTTATTTTATTTTATTGTATTTTTAAATGAAATTTAATTTTAAATATGAATTTAATACAAAAAGAACATTTCTTGATGCAAAGAATACAAAATAGGGTTGTATATAAGTCCGTGAATCCCATCCTTATCTCTTGCTTTTGGGGAAAAAAAGTATAAAAAATTCATAACATTATCTCCATAACTGTCGTGCTTTTGTGGACTTACTTCCTTTTGTTCTAATTAATTAATTTAAAGCTAAATACAAAACAGAAAAAGGAAAAAAAAACAAACAGAAAAAAATTGTCGTGTGCCTAACATAAGAGAAGATTCAAATGATGAAACAATAAATTTTCATTTCAACAAAGTCTGTATAATAAATCCTATACATTATATTCAGAGTTGCCTGTCTTGTCTTTGCTTTCTTCTAGGTTTTCTTTTGTTCTCTGATGTGCACTTTCTACTTTATTCTTTTTTCCCTTTCCTACCCTCCCAAGAAGGCTAAAATTAAGTGCAGATATATTTACACACACACATACACAAAGATGTCTACAATCATACACATATATACACATATATTCATATACATCTTATTCTGTGCATTTCTTAAACATTTCAATACCCTTCCTCTTTTAAAAATATTTTCAGCATAATGATAATAGTTTGCATTGATATAGTGTTTTCAGGGTTTACTTTACACGTTATTTTATTTTCCTTCATTCTCCAGTTATCCTCACGCTGTGGAAGATCACTCTGACCTTGTGGTCCTCCTTATCTCATCAGTGAGTTTCTGGATCCTCCATTTGGAGGAAGAGTCCAAACCAGCCATCTTTCACTCATTTCCTGTCTCTCTCTGTCTGTTAGTCACTCTTTATCTCTGTCTGTTTTATCTTTTTTTGTCTCTGTCATTGTCTCTCTCTGTCTATCTCTGTCTCTCTTTTTCTCTTTCTTGTCTGTCTGTCTCCTTCCCCCCAATCCTGTCCATCTCCCATCTTCCCTCTGAGATTACCTTCAATTTGTCATGTATATATCTTTTATTTACATAGATATTTGCACATTATGTTATATTAAGGGGTTTGTATATGATTCTTTGATTTTCACCATCATGCTTTAATGTGGGTCTTTTCTTGCCCCTCTTCCCACCTCTTAATTTTCAACTCCTTTTTATATGTTGTCTTCCTTAATAAGACTGGAAGCTTCTTGGGAGCGGGGATTATATTCTTTTTTAAACCATTCTCAGTGCTTAGAACAGTACTTGGCACATGGCAAGCTCTTAATAAATGTTTTTTTTTGAGTGATGTGACCCTCACAACAATCTTACATGGTCGGTGCTATTATTACCTTCATTGTATAGATGAGGAAACGGAGGTTCGCAGAGTCACACAGCTAGCTGAGGCGTGATTTGAATTTGGGTCTTCCTGATTTCAAATCCATTGCTGTAGTCATTATAACACCTGGCTGTTCCTCATTGCCATTCCCTTCCCCTCCCTGACCCAACCAAGTGTCCCAATTAAAAACAAAAAAGCCGCTTGTGATAAATGAGCATAGTCAAGCAAAACAAATTTCTTGGTCAAAAGGCAAGTAACATGAGCCATCGTGTGTTCTCTGAAGATAAGGTTAATTGTTGCTTTGAGCAAAGTTTTCAAATCTTTCAAAGGCATTTCTTGTACTTTCATCATATAAGGTCTTTGAGGGCAGGGACTGCCTTTCGGTTTTCTTCTGATGTTGCTCACTTCACTCTGCTTCAGTTCATATTATCCAAGTTTTTCTAAAATTGTCCTTTCGTCATTTCTTAAAGCACAATAATTTTCTCTTGCATCCATGTCCTGTAAATTATTTAGCAGTGCTACAATCAGTGAGCTATACTTATAGTTTCCAGTTCTTTTTTTGTTTCCTTTTAATCCCTGCTTTAGGATCAGAAAGTTTTTTTTTTTGTTTGTTTGTTTGCTACTCTGTCCTTTGCTGATATTATCTTTTCTTTTAACTCTTTCTATTACTCTTCTCCCTATGACTTCCTTTTGTGTGCATGTTTTGAACTTGATTTATTTATTGCTGAGGCAATTGGGGTTAAGTGGCTTGCCCAAGGTCACACAGTTAGGAAGTGTAAGTGTCTGAGACTAGATTTGAACTCAGTTCCTCCTGACTTCAGGGCTGGTGCTCTATCCACTGTACCACCTAGCTGCCCCTTGAATTGGATTTATTAATACAGCAAATTGTGTGTGCATGAGTACATATTTGTGTCTTTTGACCAGTTTAGATAAGAGGGAGATTTATCTCACACCAACCTGATCACCCTTTTCCCTTTTGTATATTTTCTTCTCATATATCTTGTTAATGAGAAATAGCAAGTTCTAGTCCTTCTTCTACCTTTCTACACTGATGTAAATATTTCTTTACCCTCCATTTCCTTTCTCCATGTTAAACCTTTAGAACAGAAACCATTCATCCCCAGGTCCTCTGTTATTTCATATTTGACTACCTCAATACTTATTGAAATCATTAAGGGACGTGTCTTTCTTCTTCCCTTATTAGAATGCTACCTCTTCACTATCATACATCTCTTCTAAATGCTCAACCAATTTACCTTTCTAGGATTCTTTTTGACTTATGCTTGCTTTTCAAAGTTCCTGTTCAGCTCTCTTCTTTTAATCTGGAACTTTTAGAAGTCCTTTATTACATTTCCTGTATGATTTATTACAAGTTACTTAATCTCAGTTCAGGACCAATAATTTCTCCTTCTGAAAAGAGTTAAACTGAGTCGAACAACTGGCATCTGATGGTGATTTGTACCTGTTGTCATTGTTAGACTAATCAACAAGAAATATTTAACTGTGTTACAATATTGATTTATCCATTCATCCAAATATAGACACATACTCGGATGTGTATGTATGTATGTGTCTGTCTATCTGTTTATCTGTCTATCTATACAGAGAGAAAGAGAGAGAGAGAGAGAGAGAGAGAGAGAGTTCTAACACTTTAGCATTTATATTTTTCTGGAATTATTGAACAGAATCTAAACAAATTTGACAGTTGCCTCTGTCCCTGAATTTATTGCATTACATATATACAGTAGAATATAATTTTAAAAATATTTTTAATTACATGTAAATTTTTTTAATATTAATTTTGTTATTTTTTAAATTTTGAGTTCCAAATTTTCTCCCTTCCTACCTCTCTCTCCTTCTTCCTCATTGAGAAAACAAGCAATTTGATAAGGGTTATACATGTACTATCATGAAAAACATATTAGTTATGCTGTGAAAGAAAACACAGAACAAAAAAAGCCAAGGAAAATGATGTAAAAAATCCTTCCATCTGTATTCAGATTCCCAATCTGTATCCATATTCCATTAGTTCTTTCTCAGAAAGTGGATAGCATTTTTCATTATGAGTCCCTCAGAATTGCCTTGAATCTTTGTAATGCTGAGAATAGCTAAGTCATTCACAGTTGATCATTATACAATTTTGCTATTACTGTGTATAATGTTCTGCTCACTTCACTTTATATAAGTTCATATAAGTCTTTCCAGGTTTTCCCGAAGTTATTATCCTGCTTATCATTTCTTATAACATAATAGTATTCTACCGTAATCATGTCCTACTCCTTGTTCAGCCATTACTAAGCATCACCTCAATTTTCAATTCTATATTTTTGTACATACAGGTTTCCTTTTTTCTTTGATCTCTTTGGAAAACAGACCTATTGTGCTAGTGCTGAGTCAAAGGGTATGCACAGTTTTATAGCCTTTTGAGCATAACTCCAAATTATTCTCCAGAATAAATGGATCATTCCACAATCAGTCCACTAACAGTGCATTAATGTTCCAGTTTCCCCCTCTAATATTTATCATTTTTCTTTTATATTAGCCAATATAGTTATGAGGTAGTACCTCAGATTTGTTTTAATCTACATTTCTATAATCAGTGTGATTTAGAGCATTTTTTCATATGACTATAGATAGCTTTGATTTCTTCACCTGAAAACTGCCTGTTGCCTTTGACCATTTATCAGTTGGGGATGATTTGTATTCATATATCTATATTTATTAGATACCAAACCCTTATCAGAGATAATTTGATAAAAAAATTTACCTTCCATTTGACCACTTCCCCTTTTCATCATAGGTGCATTCATTTTGTCTGTACTTTTTTGGTTTCAAGTAATTAAATTTATTTATTTTATCTTTTGTAATTTTCTTCAATCTTATTTAGTTAAGAATACATTTCTTACCCATAGCTGTGAGACGTATATAACCTGCTTCTCTTCTAATTTTTAATAGTATAATTTTTTATATTAAGGGCATGTATCCATTTACAATATATTGTTGGAATGTGGTGTAAGATGTTGATTTAAGCCTATTTTCCACCAGACTGCTTTCTAGTTTTCCCAAGAAGTATTATCAAATAGTTTCCCTTTATATAACTTATATTTTCCACTTTTTAAAACGCTAGTTGTAGAGTACTATTATTTCTGAATGTTGTCTGTCCAGTTTCACATCTGTCTCTATTCTTTAACCAATACTAGGTAGCTTTGATGATTGCTGCTCTGTAATATAGTTTGAGGTATGGAAAAGTTATTCCCTCTTCATCCTTGATATTCTAGATCTTTTATTTTTTAAATGAATTTTATTATTATTTTAAGCTTTATTAATTATTCCTTTAGTAATTTGATTGGAGAGGGCGGAACCAAGATGGCGAACTGCAGACAGCATTCTCTGTAAGCTCTTGAGACCTTCCCTCAAACACAGACAAACTGAGCCTCTGAACTGGTTCTGGAGTGAGGGCTTTACCAGACACTTGGACTACAACGCACTTCTATCAAATATCTACTTTGAAAGAACTTCTGAGGTCAGTTTTAGACGGGCAGGGGATCGAGCAGCTCCCAGCACTCAGACGCCAGGGTGCAGCCAGGGTGCAAGTCGGGGGCTGGGACGGACCAGAAGATTTTAGGCTGCCAGGAAGTCCCTGGGAGACCCTTGGGCCACTTTGCTCTGCTTGCGGGCAGGTGCTTTGGCAGGTCTGCCTTTGATAAAGGGTGGATTGAGAGCAGCTGAAAGTGTGGTCCTAGTGCGGATCTAGCCATATCAGCCCCAGACCGGAAGTCAACTTGGCAAACTGCCCCAGGGCAAATTGAAATCCTGCCTGCTGCTGCTGCCACAGCTACCGCTGCTGCTGCTGGGGCTGCAGAATTCCCTCCTGTTAACTGATACCTCAGCTAAACATAATGAGCAAGAAGAAGAGAGCTCTCACCAATGACAGCTTTTATGGAGAGAAACTAGAGCAGTCCCCAGATCCTGAGATTCTGAAAACAATCCCAGATAAAGCCACAAAGGTGGACTTAAGCTGGTTTCCCTTTCAGAAGGCTTACCTGGAAGATTGCATAAAGAATCTCAAAAGAGAGCTAGAAGAAGATTGGGGAAATAAACTGAGAGCAGTGCAAGAAGGAAACATCGCCCTGCAACAGAGATGTGAAAAACTGGAAAATAAGTCTGGTGAATCAGAAAAAGACAAAAATTCACTGAAAAACAAAATTAGTGAATTGGAAAAAGTCACCAACTCACTGGAAAATAAAAATAGTGAATTGGTAAAAGACAACAATTCACTGAAAAACAAAATTGGTGAATTGGAAAAAAATCACCAACTCACTAGAAAATAAAAATAGTGAATTGGAAAAAGATAAAAATTCACTGAAAAATAAAATTAGTGAATTGGAAAAAGACAACAATTCACTGAAAAATAAAATTGGCAAAATGGAAAAAGAATGCAATGAACCAAAAAATTCAATTGGCCAGTTACAAAAGTACCTAAAAAAGATAACTGAAGGAAATAATACCTTAAAAATTAAAATTGAACAAATTGAAATGAATGACTCAATGAGACGTCAAGAATCAATCAAACAAAAACAAAAAAATGAAAAAATAGAAGAAAATATGAAATATCTCCTAGGAAAAACAACTGACTTGGAAAACAGATCCAGGAGAGACAATCTAAGAATTATTGGACTCCCTGAAAATCACGATGAAAAAAAGAACCTCGATGCTATCTTCCAGGAAATCATGAAAGAGAATTGCCCTGATGTTTTAGAATCAGAAGGCAAAGTTGGTATTGAAAGAATCCACCGATCACCTCCTGAAAGAGACCCCAAAATTAAAACCCCAAGGAATATAGTGGCCAAATTTCAGGACTACCGCACCAAGGAAAAGATATTACAAGCTGCTAGAAAAAAACAGTTCAAATACCGAGGAACTGTCATTAGAATTACACAGGATCTGTCAGCTTCCACATTGAAGGATAGAAGGGCCTGGAATCAGATATTCCGAAAGGCAAAAAAACTTGGATTACAGCCAAGAATAAGCTATCCAGCTAGAATGAGCATCATCTTCCAGGGAAGAAGATGGTCATTTAATGATACAGGAGAATTTCACCTATTTCTAATGAAAAGACCAGATCTGAACAAAAAATTTGACCTCCAAACACAGAACTCTAGAGAAGCGTAAAAAGATAAAAAGGAAAGAACTCTTAAGATCTATATCTCTACTAGGGGTATCCTTAAAGAATGGGGGTATAATTTGATTTTACTTTGATAATATGAAAAAGAGAACTAGAGGGGAAAAGGATATCATACTGGGGAAAAGAGGGGGAAAAGTAATTTGATTGGAACAGCATTACAAGAATACATTAATTTTAGTAGGAATATAAATTTTGTTTTATTGGCACAGCCTTTGCATGAACACTGAATATTCCTTCAGCTATTTATATTATTCATATATATATATTCTCATATATAATTCTTTAAGGAACACTTTATATTGAATCTATACAAGTCTTTTGTGTGCTTTGGGAGGTTGATTCCTGGATATTTTATGCATTTTGCAGTGATTTGAAATGGGATTTATCTTTTTTATTATTGCTTCTTGTGTTCTATTATTATTATATAGAAATGCTGGCAATTTTAGAGAATTTCTTTCCTGCAGAATTTCTTTGCTGAAATTATTAATTGTTTCAGTATCTTTGCTGATTTTCTGGAATTTTCCAAATAAACCATTGTAGCATTAGCAAAGAGGAATAATTTTATCTCCACCTATTTTTATTTCTTTAATTACTTTCTCTTATAACTACATCATATAATAATAGGGAAAGTGGGCATCCTTGCCCACTCTTATAATTATTTGAAAACATTTTGGTGCATCCTTACTGTCATATGATGCTTGCTTTTGATTTATACAGAAGCTTTTATAGTATTAAAATATTAAAATAATCTGTCTGTATTATATATATGTATATATATCTGTACATATGTATATGTGTATATATGTATGTGTTTTATTTTTCTAATTATATGTAAAAGTTTTTTACATTTGCTTTAAAACTTTGAGTTCCAGATTTTTTGCCTTCCTCCCTCTCCACCCTGCCCCTCATTGAGAAGGTAAATATGAAGTTATGCAAAACATTCCCATAACAGTCATGTAGCAAAAGAAAACATAATTCTCCACCCCCAAAAAAACTTTAAAAAGTTTTAATAAAGTATGCTTTAATCCATATTCAGTTATAATCAGTTCTTTATCTGGGTATGGATAGCGTTTTTCATCATAAATCCTTGAGAGTAATCTTAGATCATTGTGTTGTTGAGAATAGCAGAGTCATTCACAGCTGATCATCCCACAACATTGTTATTACTTTATACACAGTACATTTCATTTTGCTTGAGTTCATGGAGGAATCTCCAAGTTTTTCTGAGAGCAGTCTACTCATCATTTCTTATAGAAAAATAGTATTCCATCATAATCACATACCACAATTTATTTGACCATTCCCCAGTTGATGAGCATCCCCTCAATTCCAATTCTTTGTCCTGAGAAAAGAGCTCCTTTAGGGAAAGGGACCCACATGTGCAAAAATGTTTGTGGTAGCCCTTTTTATAGTGGCAAGAAACTGGAAACTCAGGGGATACCCATCAACTGGAGAATGGCTGAATAAAATATGGTATATGAATGTTATGGAATATTATTGTTCTGTAAGAAACAGCCAGCAGGATGATTTCAGAGAGGCCTAGAGAGACTTACATGAACTGATGCTGAGTGAAATGAGCAGAACCAGGAGAACATTTGTACATAGCAACAAGACTATATGATGATCAATTCTGATGGACATGGTTCTCTTCAACAATGATGTGATTCAGACTGGTTCCAGTGATCCCTACACCCAGGGAGGGGCCTGTGGGATCTGAGGGTGGATCGCAATATAACATTCTCACTTTTTTCATTATTGTTCGTTAGCATTTTGTTTTCTTATTCATTTTCTTTTCTTTTTGAACTGATCTTTATTGTGCAGCAAGATAATTGTAGAAATGTGTTTACATGTATTGAATTTAACATATATTTTAACATGTATAACATATGTTGGATTACTTGCCATCTAGAATTGGGGGGAAGGAGTGGAAAATTTGGAACACAAGGCTATGCAAGAATCAACATTGAAAAATTATCTGTATATATGTTTTGAAAATAAAAAGCTTTAATAATAATAAAAAGAAAAGAGCTCCTTTAAATATTTTTTGTAATATAGCCCTTTTTCCTTTTAAAAAAATCTCTTTTGGGATTCATGCCTTATAATAAGGTATTGGTAGGTCTAAGGATGTGCATGATTTTTATAGTCCTTTAGGCATAGTTCATACTTTTTGATTATTCATCAACTGGAGAATGACATCTTTTTTTTTTAATAAATTTGACTCAGTTCCCTATCCATTTGAGAAAAGAGCATTATGCTTTGTAGGGGTTTTAATATAAAAGAGTATTCTACTTTTTCAAAGACTTTGCATATATTGAGATGATCACATTGTTTTGAATGTTTTGGTTTTTAATATGATTATATTGTTTTCCTAATAACCATCTTTACTTCCTTGGGATAAATCCCACTTGATCCTAATGAATGATTTCTTGGATAAATTGTAATGATCTGTTTGATAAGATTTTGCTTAGAAAGCTTGAATAAATGCTTATTAAGGATAGTAGCCTATAGTTTTCTTTCTGTGTTTTATTTTCCTTTCTTTTAGTTATTAGGACTATAGATGTTTCACAAAAGGATTCTGGTAAGGTTGCTCCATTTTTTCCTCATTTTTTGAGAATGTTTCCTTTATGAATTTGGATGTTAAGGAATTTGGAACCTTATATAAGTTTATTATTGATAGTAGTTGTTTCTCTATGATTCCTTTCAGTATAACATAGTTTCCTTCTTTGTCATTATTTTTTGAATGTTGTTTTTGCTTTTTCTGAAAGCATGATTGCAGTTTCTGATTTTTAGATTCATTTCATGTATAGTTATTTTTCCCATCCCCTCAGTTTTATTTTATATATGCCTTTGGTTTTTTTTTTAAAACATGTGACTTGTAAATAACAGATTACAGGTTTTTTATATAACATTCAATCTGTCACTTTAATTTTATTGGATTATTTATATCCATTCACATTTAAAGTTAAGATTTAGGGTGTAGCTAGATGGTGCAGTGGATAGAGCACTAGCCCTGAAGTCACAAGGACCGGAGTTCACATCTGGTCTCAGACATTTAACATGCCCTAGCTGTGTAACCCTGGGCAAGTCACTTAACCCCAGATGCCTCAGTGAAAAAAAGATTTAGGGTTATATTTTCCTCCCATCTATTTCTAAAGTAGTGGGGGGGGTTCAAGTTATGATTTCCCTTCTTTTCTCCTGTCAACATAGTATAATTTCCTTTCATTTACTTTAAACTTTTTTTAAAAGGTGACTCTGTTCCCCTCACTCCCAATGCTTTCTCATTAATTACCCCTTTCCCTTTAGGGTTTTGTTTATTAGTTGTTTTCTCCTCTTCTTGTCTGGTTTTATATTTCTCCTTTTTCCTTTCACCATTTTCCTTCAGTCCCATCCCTCCCTCAGTTCTTGTTCTCTTCCACTATTCTCTTAAAGTGGCTGCAAGGCTTGGACTCGGGAAGACTTGAGTTCAAATACAATCTCAGACACTTACTGGCTACGAGATCCTGAATAAGTCTCTCAGCTTCATTTTCCTCAACTGAAAAATGGGAATAGTAATAGCATTTACTCTGTTGTAAGAATCAAATGAGATCATATTTATAAGGCACTTATCACAGTGTCTGGCACATAGGAAGGGCTATAGAAATGCTAGCTATTATTATTATTGTTCTCCCCTGTTTAACCCTACAATTTTCATTTTCCCAATCCCTGTGATAGTATTACAGAAAACCTAAAGAATCCAAAGCATACCAAGGCACTAATGTCAAGTCAAAGTTCATTCTGACTTAATAATGGCCTTTTTCATTCATTTAATTTGAATTAATTTCCATGAGAATCCCTTTTATATACGTCTTTGGCTCTGTTTTCTTATTTCATTGACTTTCTATAGGCAGGGGGAAAAGTCATGGTTATTTGTCAATGATTTTTGTGTCTATCCAATCTATTTTGTAAGGATTTACCCTTTGAGGATCATGGAATCTAATGATAGTTCTAAATGAAAGGAAAGAAAACTCTTGGTGGGGAGTGAGGGCATGGAGTACAGAGCCTAGAGCAACAGAAATTGCAGGTGCTGAATGTTGAATTAGGGGTGACAAAAAACTTAGAAATAATTAAGAGAATTCTCATGTTTATATGTTTGTAATTTAGAGAAGCATTTGTACGCACAATATTGTGTTAGCTTAGTGTCTTCCTGAGGTTAGGGATGATCTTGGGAGTATGATAGACATAACATTATTTATTGGAAACTTCAGTTTTTGAACCTCTGGAAAAGTGGATAATCAGATGTTGCTCATTGGTTAAGGAAGAAAGGTCTGATAATTTACAGAATTCTGTACCCCTGTGCAGGCAGATCAATGGATGGCTAATAGAACCTTTAAAAGAACAATACTCCAGGGTCCAAAGAACTCCCAGAATGCTCTGCAATAAAGATTTCCAGGGTTATTATATATCAGACTGCCAAAGGAATTTTTTCTCTGCACTTGGCCCATGAAAAGATAATTTATATAAAGGTAACTAAGGCAGAGGAAGGCAAAAAATATTCACCACGGTCTCAGTTGTTATGAGATAATGCTACCCATGCAGTCAGATAAAAGATCTTACCTTGTTGTTGAAATTAATTAAAACTGAAAATAATTTCTCCTGCACATTGAGATATATGGAGCCCTGCATCAAATTTTGCCTCATCTCGTTGAATACTGGAAGTACCCCAATGTTCTTAAGCCATCCATCTCTATGTTTGTGAGATCCATAGCCCACTCTATGGGATTAGTTACCCTTATATTCAACTTTTACTTGATACCCAACACTCATCGAGAGATGCTGCAGTTGATCTCATTGAGAAATCTTTAATCTCTAAAACTTTCTCTGTTAGCTTTGCTCTATTCTAGATAATAGCTTTCTCCCTCCAACCCCCTAGTGATATATAGTTATGTTTTCTAACCCATTGAAGAAAGCAGTTAACTCACATCTCTGTTCCAGTTTTAATCAGTCACAGATTTAGGTATCTAAACATTGAACATATTCATTACAGTTAATTTTCTTTGGTCTTGGTCTAACACCATCAATTGCCAACTATAATCATAATTTAGAGATCACAATTGAGTCAATAAATGCTGTACAAAAGATTTTCTAGAACCTGCATTTTTTTTCTTGTCACTTTCTTCTAAGAGAATAATCACATCTTATCTACTTTATTTTAGTCATTTTAATCAAGTGGCTATCAACTTGAGATAATTTAGCCTGCATAAATATGATATTTTTTTTCAATTTTGCTACCATATGTTTTTATTATCATTTAGAAACAACTGAGAAGGATTGCCTACAGAAATACATAATGAGACATCAAAATGATCAAATCAAGAAAATGAAATCTTGAGTAACCCAATTATTGAGAGAAAAAATCAAGCAAGTTATAAAAGAACTATGAAAAAAAATAAACCTGGCCAAGAGGGATTTATAGGTGAATTCTATCAAATGTTTAAAAAGCACCTAATATCTATACTGCACAAATTGTTCTCAGAAATTAAGTAGAAAAACTACCAAACTTTTTGTGACACAAATGAAGTCCGGAGTATTAGACTGAGAACTGGCCTTGGGGTCAAATCCTTCTTTAGATAATTACAAAACTATGTGATCATTAGCACACTTCATTAAATCTCATTTTTCCTTATTTATAAAAGAAGTTTCAACTAAGATCCCTCCAAGCTGTAATTTATGATCATGTGATAAAGCAAAAAGAGAGACAGAGAGTGAGAGTAAGAGAGTGAGAACAAGAGTAAAAGAGAGAGCGAGCTATAGAGAGACAGAGAAAGAGGGAAGAGAGTGGGGGGAGAAGGAAAGAGGGAGAGGGAGGGAAGAAGAGAGACAAAGACAGATACAGAGAGAATCACAGAGACAGAGACAGAGACATATGGGAGGGGGAGAGAGAGGAAGAAAGAGTTTTAAGTCAATATTCCTAATGAATATGAGTGCAAGAATCCATCACCTCCCATGGATCCAGTTTTTACCTCTATGGAGATGATTCAGATCTTTGCATATCAATCCTTGATCTCTTTGTTGAGGTTCTTCCTATATCTCCAGCTACTTGCTAGAGTCAAAATGTCAAACATGTGCCAAAAACATGCAGCACTTCCCAGAGTGGCTAGAACCAAATTGTCATACGATTGTGAAATATTTGGCAAAAATAATGAAATTACAATAAAGCATAGATAATGTTAATTTGTGATTATCTTAAGTCAATAGGTCATCCACAGGGATCCTTCTGTACCATTTAGGGACCCTAGTTTTTATTTACATTTCAGATCAGTATATTGGACATCTTTATCTATTCCTCCTCCCCCACCAGCTTCCTCATCTCCATTGAGGGCCTTGAAGTCATCCTCAGAGTTCTTTCTCAGTCACTTCTCTTTCCTGATTGATTGCCCAGGATGGCTGATTTTCTCCACTCCTTACACAGGCACCATCTTTCAGTTCCTTATCACTTTTTTTGCCTGAATTATTGCCATGGTCCCCTATTTGGTGGTTGTGCATCCAACTCCTACCCTCTCCAGTTCATCCATCCTCTACTCATCTCCCAAATGGATATTTCTAATGTGTAATTCTGATTATACTCTTCCCTTTGAAGAGACTATGGAACCTCCTCCTGCCTCTGGGATAGAAAAATTGTTTCTCTGGCATTCCAAGATTTTCTCAGGCTAATTATATATTACTTTCCCTTCCACAATTTGTGTTTACACCAGACTGGCTTACTTACTATAGCATCCCTGTCTAAGCCTTTAAAAATGATTCCAAGCTTAAGCACCAAAAATAAGTATTTCTGTATACATAAAATACAAAAAGAAGTCTGCATATGAAACCACAAGTATTCAATCTATACCTCTGGATTTTAAAAAGGTGGCTAATACATTGCACAAATTACTTCAGGCTAGACTCAACTACTTGCTTGTGTTTCCTTCTTAACTTCCTTCTGTTCTCTTCTTTGCATTTAAAAATATTTCATTAAAAAATACAGATTATTATTTGTAACTTCCTTCACTGCGTCCACTCTACCCATAGTTAAAAATGAAGAGGAAAAACCCCCCTTTTACAAAGAAGCAAAACAAATTCACAGAGTGACCATGACTATCTCTGCATTTTGATTTCATTATTCTCTGACTGTGGAAAGGAAGGAAATCAGCATGTATTAAGCACATACAATGTGCCAGTCACTGAGATAAGTGCTTCACAAATATATTCTTCATCATGGCTTCTCTGGAGAAGTGCTTGGTCATTGCTTTGATCAACATTCTTAAATCTAAGTGGGTTTTTTTTTTTTTTAGTTTACAATGTTGTCATTTCACAAATTATCTCCTGGTTCTGTTAGAATCATTCTGTATTGGTTCATACTACCAGGTTTCTCTGAAACAATCTCTTTGATAATTTCTTACTGTTCTTATTTATTTATTTATTTATTATTAAAGCTTTTTATTTGCAAAACATATGCATGGGTAATTTTTCATCATTGACCCTTGCAAAGCTTTCTGTTACAAACTTTTCCCTCTTCCCCCCCCACCCCCACCTCTAGATGGCAGGAAGTCTAATACATGTTAACTATGTTAAAATACTTGACAAATTGAATATTTGTGCATATATTTGTACAGTTATCTTGCTGTACAAGAAAAATCACATCTATAAGAAAAAAATCTGAGAAGAAACATAATGCAAGCAAACAATTTCTTATTGTTCAATTTTTTTACTATAAATTGTCTTATTGTATCTTTCAATGTATCATATTTGTTAAATTCATATACTATAATTTGTTCAGCCATCTCCCAAATAATGGGTACCCTCTCCCCAGATTCTAGTTTTCTTTTTAATCCTCTCTTTAGGATCAGAAAGCTAGTTTTGCTTATGACTGTTCATTCTGGGTATTATCCTATTACCAATACCCTGTTCCTCACTGATTTCTCTGATGAGTTTGATATATTTCTAACATCAAACTCTCTGTCTATGTGTATGTGGGATAAATATGCATTCAACCTCACTTTCTGTAATTTAGGAGAAAAAGTGAGATTCATTTGATGCTCCTTCCTATATATTCATTCTCACATCCACCATTTTATATCTCCTTTTTCCTACTTTTCTATGTTCATGTATTTCTTTTTACCATGCATTCTCTCTGGAACAAAAGCAAATTTATCTCCAGGTTTACTATTGTTTTTTTGGCTTACTACAGTTTGAAAACATTAAGGTTGTGAAAGGATACATTTTGTTTTTCTCAGAATGTTAGCACATCATCATATAGCTTCTCCTTTTTGTTTACATGTGTATATGTATATGTGTGTGTGTATATATATATATATATACATATATACATATGTATATATATATATTTCCCTTCCTAGATTTTTCTTGACTCTTTTGTTTGCATTTCAAAGTTCTTACTGAATGTTTTTTTCAGGAATGCTTGAAAGTCACTATTTTGTTTAAGATCCATTTTTTTTCTTTGTAGGATTACCCTCAGTTTTGCAGAATACATTTTTCTTGGTTGAAAAACTCTATTTTTTGCCTTTTGGAATATGATATTCCAAGGTCTCTTCTCATTTATAGTAGAAGCTTCTAAATTTTGTGTGATCTTAGCTGTGGTTGCTTGATCATTGAATTGTTTCTTACTGCCTGCTTATTTATTTTTCTTCTTTGATGTGGAAGTTGTGGATTTTGGCTTTGGCATTACTGAAACTTTTCCTTCTGGAATTGTTTTGTGAATTTGTTGGTGAATCCTCTGCCCCTCACTTTCATTTGTCCTATTATTCTCATAAATTTGGGCAGATTTCACTTGTTGATTTCTTGAAGTACCATAACTAGCTTTTAAAAAGTCATGTTTCTCATAGTATCTACCATCTTTCAGATCATTTGGTTTTTCTATCAAATAACTTATTTTCCTCTGTTGTTTTTTCACTCTTTTGATTTTTTTTCTAATATTTCTTTCCATGACTTGAGGTCGTTGATTTATATTTGGCCTATTTTAATTTTCAAGGAGTCTGTTACTTGGATAATATTTACTATTCTAGTATGTTTATTTTCTTTCTAAGTTTTCCTTCTAGAGGTTTTAATATAATTTTTCAATCTCTTGTCTCACTTATTGTAGGTAGTTATGTAGAAATCCTTATGGACAATCCATTTTATCCTTTGAATCTTAGGTTGCAGTTGTATGGAGTAATTTTACCCTTTTTGAATTTTTAAATATCTCTAGAGCTTAAAATATATACTTCTTAGTATCTTTGGTTGACTCATCTCTCCGACTTTATTTTCTGAAATGGGGCTTTGTGCCAGGGTACCATGCCATGCTTTTGGGTGGAAAGTTGGTATTGCTTGGTCTCAGCTGGAGCCATGTGATTTCCTGACCAACTTCCTGGTCTTAGAGCTTCATAGTGCTGAAGGGCTGCCTTCAGGACATTTTTTGATGTTTCAGGACCTTGGAACATGTCTGAAGGTTACTTGCTACCCTGGTTTCTCATGCTTCTACAGCTTCCAGGGTTTCTCTCTATGGATTTCCAACACCCCCCCCCACTAGGGATTTCTGACCATCTGGAGGCTCCCTGAGGGAGACTTTTCAGGCTACATGATTTTTGCCCTGTCTCTAGTCATGCTAAGAGATGTGGACTAGTTTGCCTGCCCCAGCTTAGTACTTTTCCCCTATTGTTTCTGTAGGTCTGGGGGAGAAGCCACTTACTGTAGTTACTCATTGGATGTTTCGACCACTCTTCAGCCTGATGTTAATTACGTATTTCTGCTGGAATGGGTTTGTGGGAGCTGGAAATATTTATTCAGGCAACCATCATGGCTGGATGTCTTCCTCAGATTTTGCACAGAATATCCCCGTTCTTCTTTACTTCTGCCTCATGTAAAACTTTACACCTTCTAAGATTCAGCTCAGATGCCAGCTCCTTCAAAAGACTTTTCTTGGTTCTCCTAGTTATTAGCCCTATTCCCAGTTATTTTACATTTTATATATGTCTTGTTTTTACAGGACTGAGTTATATCTGATTGTTAGAAATAAAAACCAATTCATATTTGTCTTTTGCTTCTTCCTAGGGGAAAAGGTTTGTGTAAGCTTGTATGGTGCTGCTGCAGATATGAATATTAGACTGGACAAGAATTCCTTGATCATTGAGAAGACCTATATATCTCTGTCTAATCAGAGAAATATAATTATTCACAACCGAAGTAATATAATTGCACATTTCCAGTGGAAAGTATATGCAACTCAAGAAGAAGAGGATAAAGAAAAAGCAAGGTTTGTAACATTTTAATGATCTAATATGAGAAAATGGAAATTTTGTTCATTTTGGACAATTAATTCACATCTCTTCATGCATAAGTAAGTTTAGAACCAATTCATCCAAAGTAGACATTTTAGAATACTTATTGGTTAGTTTTATGAAAGTTTCTTCTTTGGACCTGCTTTCTGACAACAGGAATGTGAAATAATGTAATATCCTATCATCATAGGATTTAGAGATATACTCCAGTCATCCTATTTTACATATGAGGGAGCTAAGGCCTGAAAAGAAAAGCAACCTGCCTAAAATCTCACAGGTAGTAAACAACAAAGTTTGAAGTTGAGTCCTCTCTCTCCAAAACCACTCAACCATGCTGCTCTTCCATTTAATTCAGCCAAAATTTAGGGAGTTGCATATGTGCCTGATTCTAGGAAAGGTGCTACAACTTCAATTTAAGAATTAGACATTCTTTCTTTTAAAATAGATTTATTGATGGTTATTGGGTTTTAGATTATATTAATTTTAAGATATACCCCTGTCCTACCTCCACTCTCTGTAAAACCTCAGGATAGAGGAAAAAACAATTCAGCACAACCACATCTACATCAATGATCCTGTCTTCTCTCCCCCACCCCTCCTGCATTTTAATTTTATTTTCTAGGGCCAAATTGGCAGACATATTAATTTGTCACTATTTTTTCCAAAATAACTGTTGTGGCTTAATTATTTTTCCTGTTTCCTCAAAAGTTCATCAGATTTTATACATGTTTTGAGAAAAAAATTTATTTGAACAACAATCATTTAAGAATATTAAGTTAATGAATATTTCATGAACCTAGAAACTTGTCACTTTCATCAGTACTCTGTCTCTTTTTCCCCAAACCCTACAATTTCTTTAAACTGTCATCCTATATCCCTCTTATCTTTCTTAACCCACACTTCTCAGAAACATGTCTGTATTCAAGATCTCCACTTCTTCTCCTAACATTCACTGCTCAACACTTTGTAGCCTGACTTTGGACATCCCTCAGTGAAACTTTTCTATCTGAAGTTATCAGTACTCACTTAATTGCCAGACCTGCTGGCATTTTCTTAGTCTTATTCTTCTCAACCCATCTGTTGTGTACAACTCTGTTAACCACTCAGTCTTCCCCAAAACTCTCTCCACTCTGAGTTTTTGTGACTTCACATTCTCCTAGTTCTCCTCATCCAACCACATCTTCTAGTAGCCTTCACTGGCTCATATAACTCTCCCTGGCTGTGGGTGTTTCCCAATATTCTGTCTTAAACCCCCTACTTTTTTTCTTGACACACTCTGGAGCTGCCAGGCTAGTAATCTCATAAAAACAGGAAACAAAGTTTAATGCCGCCTCTAGTTGGGAAGAAAGATGGCCTGGAGTCCAAGGGACTTCTGTTCTTTTTAATAATTTTGTTATTTTAAAAATATTATCCTTACTTCCCATCAGTTTTCTCACAATAGAATCTTCCCTTGAGACAAATAAGTACAATTCAATGAAACAAATGAACCTACCGGTCATGTTTGGAATTGTCCATCCCGCTCCACAGAGAGTCCAGCCACTCTCTTCCAAGAAGTGGGAGATTATGATTTCTTGCTCATGAAGTTGTGCTGAGTCATTGTAATCACCAGTCCCATTTCTAGATGTTAACCATTCCTTTTAGAATATCTTCTTGAAAATTTATATGAATTGAAGTCAAATTCATTAGCCTGTTGTTTGCAGAATCCATTCTCTTCTTTTGTTTTGAAGTATTGGGATAATGTCTTGTGTCTCCTTCAGTTCAATAGCACCTCTGCTAATCTCTGAGATCACTCAGTGCTGTTGACTGTGGTTTAGTAATTACAGGTCCTTGTTCTTTAGTATCCTAGGGGATAGTTTGCTGGTGCCAGCAAAAATTCTTTTATTATCTCTTTACTTCTCTTGGATATCCACTTCCTATTAGTAAGTATTGTTCAATCTTTACTACTTGGAAGAAAAAACAGGAGCAAAACAAGGTTGATCATTGAGAAAACTCAGTATCTGATATATTTGTTCCACTAAATATAAGCTGTTCCTTCTTTGGTCGTCCTTGTTTTTTACAATATGGTTAAAAATTATTCTTCCTCCTTTTAGTCCTTGCCAACAATGGTCATTTTTTTTGCTTTAGCACAAATCCTCTTAATACTAAACCATTTTCTTTTGGTATTCATCCTCTTGCTTTTTCTTATTTCCATCCTTAGTACATATCTTTTTAAAATACAAGTTGACTAGTAAATTTCATGGGCATCTTCTCTTCCTCCTTATTAGAGCTATTTTTCTTTAGGCCATTGGAATTCCATTCTTCATTGTTTTAGAATGTGTGACTCTGCCTGTTCTTGTTTAATTCCTTTGAAATCTGCTCTTCCAAAATGTAGAATGTACAGTATTATGGGTCAAATCTATTAGAAACAAAGTTTTATTATACAAATTGTTATATATTGTTTCATTATATAAATTATATAAATTGTTCAGTAAGAGTGGTACATTCTTTCATTCTTCTCTCATAAATTCTTTGCTTTTAGTTTAGTGGAATTATCTCTCCAGAATTTTAAGATAAATTATACCTTTTTTCTTAGGTTATTACAATTTTACCCCAGCGACTAACTCCTTCCTGTTTTTTCCATGTTTTTTCCACCTTTTGAAGTATGAGATAATCACTTAGGGCAAGTTAAGAAATTATAAGCAACTCTGCCTTTGGGAGTGATGGTGGTCCAAAAGTTATCTACATAACTGAAGTTCCTCATTACCATTATTCCATTCATCTGTGTCAGGATAGTGATTCAATATACAGTGTTCTCTTTTATTTCTTTTTCTATCCAAGTGGTCTGTAATATACTATAACGATAATATCATTTTGACTTCTCTTTGCCTCCACTAATGTTCATTCAAGTGTTCTCCACCATGCTTTGATACTCTGATACCTGAATTTCTTCACATGAGTATACCTTCTCAATAAATAAAACTACCCTACAGTCATCTTTTACTTTTATTGTTGTTGGGGATTTAAAAAAAAACTATATTCATCTAGAGCATATTCTAGTCATGAATCTTATATCACTAATTTTCAATAATCCTCATAAAGTCAAATCTGCCTTATTTTGTGCATTTTTTGTGTAGATAACCAAGACCTTGCATTTTATATTGACTTTTTTGTTGAATTTATTGCCTATGAACTTTTAGTTGCCCATTGCTACTTTTTGATGCATAGATATTTTTTCTTTGACACAGGCATAGTCTTATATGCACCCTAGATTTTGGGAGAGCAGATTTCAAAGGAATTTGAGCAAAAAGAGGTAGGGTCTGAGATATTATAAGGGACATGAATTCAAGAAGGATGAAAAGCTCACAAGGACTCTGTTATCTAAATTGGCACATATATATTGGTAGTTTTTTTCTCCCCTTTCTCCCCCACCTTTTTTTTTTTAGTTTAAATTGCTTTTCGTTTTATGCAGTTTCAATGAGGGTGGTCTCTCTTTGAAAAGAAAAATATAATCCTATCAATTTCTATTGAGAAAATTCCATTCCTGACCAGGAACCTGTGATTTCTGTAGTTCAAGTTGCTCCAGAAATCCATTTTCATTTTCAGACATTCTTAACAAATTGTTCACTTCCCAAATCTGCCTTTCTCTTAACTTTAATAAGCTTTAATAGATATCCATATTCCAATATACAAAGAACAAGAAAGAAGATTATATAAGAAACTGTCAACTATGTTATATGCTTTTAAAAGGAAATATATATGTATGTGATATATATATATACACACATGCATGACTTTTAACAAAGCACTAACAAAATTCCTCTATTTGTGTTCTTTTCTGAACTTTTTATTGTCTTCTGTGCATTTAAAATGTTTTATTGATGCTTTTATTGCATATTTATTCCTGCCCACTAAACTATCTTCCCTGCATAGAAACCTTCTCTTGTAATAAATGTATAGCCAAGAAAAAAAATTAACATGACGGGCATGTCTGAAAATGAATCATTATGTCCCTTTAGTGCACTAACTTTTTGTTTTATTAGCCTGAATTTTTTATGTGTTTGTATAAATTCATTCATTTCATTTGACTTACCAGTTTTGTTGATCTATAATTGAGTAAAATAATTTGAAAACTTTTATTTTTACAACTGTTATGCATTTTGGGGTATTTGGGTAATTAGGCTTTCCTCTCTTAAAAATACAAAATTCACAGTTTTCTGTTTTCTTGGTATTTTAGAAAAAAACCAACTCCTGGTTTCAGTCAGAAATTCATTATTTTTTTGTTTTTGTTTATCTCGACTTTTTGGGGGGAATTTTGTATGTGCATGCATTTATGTATTTTTATTTATTCCTTTATTATGTTTTTTTCACTGATGTGTTATTCTTCTCCTTGATAATAAATGTGTATAGGGATATAAATACTGCATTAGAGATTGCTTTCAGTCAGTAAGGTAATCAACAAGAGTTCTTTATGGATGTTAAAGCATTCTTAAAGAATTTGCCTTTTTTTAGTAGAGACTATGTTAGGTAAGAGTAAATAAATTCAAAATAGATACAAGGTGATTGGGGAGATCAGGAAAGAATTTGTGTAGAAAATGATGCTTAGTTCAACCTTGAAGATGCTAGGAGTTCTTAGAAGGGCAGGCCAAACAAGAGAAAAAGGCACATAAGTGGGAAATGGGTATTAGCATCAGTAAGAAGGTCAATTGAACTTCATTTCTTTTGTTGTGAACTTTAGTCTGATGAGAAATACATTTCTCATTACATTTCATATTATCAGCTATAAAAGGAATTTCATTGATGAACTCATTGTATCCATCAGATACAATGGTATCAAATGATCTCTCTGTGTCCCATACATTAAAATTGTAGCAATTGAATTCACAAACTAAAAGTTCACTAATGGATGAGTTGTATGGGATATTTCTCACTAGTTCTAAAATGTGTTCATCAGAGTCTCTCAGAAATTTTATCAGTAATGCTTTATTACTGGTGTTGTGTTCCTATAACATCAAACTATAAATTCCGAAATCTGAAAAACCATAAAAGTGAAGAAATAAATTAGTAAAATAGTGGAAATTGCATGCAAAGATAAAATTTTATTTTAGCTTATGAATATATTATTCTCAGTTTTATGAATGTTTGATGAATTTTACTGACTCTTTAAAGAGAACACTAATATGAGCAAATAAATAACCCAAAATAAATAAATGTAGGAACATTTCCTTTTATGTACAACAAAAAGTCATGTCTATTCTGTATCTTTATCATTTATGTTCCTTAATGTTTTAAGGACTTTTCATATAGAGAAAGAAATGAAATGTGTGGGTTTATCAAATGTGTCAAATGATTCATATACTCAAATATTTTATACTTTTGTTGTAAATAAAAGTGATTTTCAAGCGTCTCAATTAGTTTTTTCATTAATTGATACACTTGCTCCTTCTAGTTTAACTCTGTGTAAATATTTATGTTTCAAGTGTGTTTTCAAGTTATATTTAAACAACATATTGGAATCTACTTTTAATGTATTGTACTGGGTTGAGTTGAGTTTTGTTTTGGATTTTTTTTTACTGCTTTCCTCCATTTCATGAGTTAAGTTCATTCCATTCACATTGATGATTATGATTGAGAATTGATTTTTCTTTCCATCATATTTTGTTATAATCTTCCCTTTTTTGCTATCTCTCTCCTCTCATCATAAAGTAAATAGAACATGGGTGGGGGAAAGAAAATGAGATCAGCTCATGTAGTCTATAATTGTGGTAAATTATTCCTATCCCTTTGCTCTTTCTCTCTTCATCCAGTCTAGACCCAGAACACTGCTTTCTATCCTTTGTTTTTCATTGTAATATATTTCTCCCTTTATGATTAGCCCTTTGTTATTGGAATTTACTTGTTGGCATTCTCTCCTCAGCTCTACCCTTCCTCTTAAATCCTTTAATTACCTTTCTCTGTCCCCACTCATTTCCCTATTGAATTTAAAATATTTATACATCAAACTCTGTGTGTCTTCAACACTCTTTTGTTCAGTTTGAATAGGAGGGAAGTTCAAGAAAGACTCACTTTACCCACTCTGACCTTCATGTTTTGTATACTCTTTCTGGTATACCATAATTATGAAAAAGAGAAGTCCCTTCCTCTACTTCCTCATTCTTTCTCTAATGTATTCCTTTTCTCTTTCCTTTCTCTTGAAGCTAACAAAACATTTGTTTCTTGAAACTACTTTTCTTTTGAAACTAACAAAATAGTTGTTTAGATTTTATTTGTGTGAGAAGTGTTTTGTAATTGTGTTCTTATAGTTCTTGGGCTATTTTTGGCAGGCAGATATCCAAATATTTTATTTTGTCTATAGTTATTTTAAATGGAATTTCAATTTTTGTGCAAGTGCTATGTACTGCAGAGAAAAAGGTGTATTCCTTTCTGTCTCTATTTAGTTTTCTCCAGGGGTCTCTCATATCTAGGCTTTTTAGGATCCTATTAACCTCCCTAGTTTCTTGTTTATTTTGTGGTTAGATTTTTCTTATTCTAAGAGAGGAAAGTTGAGGTCCCTCACTGATATACTTTTGCTGTCTATCTCTTCCTGTAACTGGTTTAATATATTCTCTAAGAATTTGTATGCTCTACCACTTGGTGCATATACATTTAATAATGTATTGTATATGGTATCCTTTAACAAGATGTACTTTCCTTATCTCTCTTAATTAGATGTATTTTTATTTTTGCTTTATTTGAGATCAGAATTGCAACTCTGCTTTTTTTTACTTCATCTGAAGCATGATAAATTCTGTTCCAGCCTCTTACCTTACTCTGTATGTTTCTCAATTCTTCAGATGTATTTCTTTTAAACAACAATTGGATTCTGTTTTTTAATTCATTGTTAGTCACTTCCATTTTTTCCCCATTCCCTTCTTCATTGCTAATATGTTGCAGCCTACCCTTCCATTGTCCTTTCAGTGAGATGCTACCTTAATTCTTCAGTCCGTGGCACTCTGTGACTTACAGCAATTCAACCTTGCCAGAAGAATATTAATCTTTCTTTTTTCTCCTCTTCATTAGAAGCTGTTCTTTTGCATGGTGTCATTTTTTCTACCAGCCTCCTTTGGGTATCTGGGAGCTGCTTTTCTCTGGTGCATCCAAATTGTCCTGGGCTCCTTATGCAGACTCTAGAGCCAGCCACTGCTGTCTGGGCTGCCCTGGGATGTTCAGAGGGTCCTTCTTCAACTAGGATGGGGGTGGAGGTGGAAAACCAGCTCTGAGCTCAAAAGGAGGCTTTTCTCCTCCTCCCCAAGTGAGTCTTTCTCAAGAGAGTTTTTGGAACTGTCTCTTTCTGCTTCCAGGTACTCAAATCTCTGGGTTATAATCTCATTTACTATTATATAGATGGCCCACAGTTTCTTTAACTAATTTGAATACATTCCCTCTCTAGTGTCACTATGGTTCATCTAATAATCTATCAATTTTTGGACTTTGGTGTTTGAGGCTTATTGCACCTAATTTCCATCTCTGATCATTCTCACTCATATGAAGACTTACCATTTTGTCACTCACTTTAAGTGGGGAAAGGAGAAGTGAATGATAGCTTTTACTTGGATAGAGAGGAGAAGCCTTTTTTTAGAGAAGGGCCCTCATACTTCTCCTGTCAGATATTATGTCACTCAATATATAGGCTCAGAGGAACGTACAAAAAAATTAATACAATCTTATTCTCTTCCACCATCCTTATGTCCCCTCAATCCACCAGTTTGAGGGGAGAGGCATTTGGGGTGAAGTGCTTGCCCAGTAATTACTTGAGGGCAGATTTGAACTCAGGTGCTCCAGAGGGTGAGTGCTCCATCCATTGTGCCATATGACTGTCCCACACCAGTATTTATTTTTAGAATTTTTAAAAAATCCCTTGCCCAGTTTCCTTGTTCAATAAAGATAATTTAAAAAAATCATGTACATTGTGCATACTAATACATGTATATTGTTGTGTAGTATATGACAACTTGGAGTCATAGTTTTTGCTGTCTTACTGTGCAATGGCTGGTGGTAGCCATGGCCCAGACTGCCCAGAGTGCCAATGGCAAGGAATAGCAAAACTCTAGAACTGACACAGAATGGGGAATGGCACAAACTGAAATCAGTGTCTTATCTATCCTTCAGAGGAGGGGGAATATGCAAGCAGACCATTAAAAAAACTCTGGGTTTGCCAAGTCAGAGAGTGAAAACTTTCTGACACCATTTAATGGATGAGCAAGCTGAGGCACAGAAGGAGGAAGTTACTTGCCCAGGGTCCCACAGCCAGGAGTATCCGAGGCAGGATTCATATTCAGATCTTTCTGGCTGCAAGTGCTCCCCTTTATCCACGCTGTCTCCTTTAATAAGCTAGGTTCTTGTGCATCCTCTGGGGCTGCTGGTGCCCTCCTATTCTGGCACTTCTTTCAATGCTTGAACTGCTAAGGACATTTCCCTTTGAGTTTTATCAGCAAAATGTAAACAGAAATGTTAGGTGGGGTGGGGTGGGGTGGGGAGGAAGTGATGGACAAAGGTTTTAAAGCAAGTGAATTATGGCCAGAGCATTCCAAACAGGAAAGAAGGGGGGCTGAAACATTAGGGGAAAAGACTGTCATTGTTTGTTACCTGTTAATCAAGAGACCGAAACAAAAGGAGAGAGACAGACAGATAGACAGACAAAGAGAGAGAGAGATAGAGAGAGAGAAGCAGAAAGAGACAGAGACAGACAGACAGAGAGACAGAGAGAAAGGGTTTTGTTAACCCTAACCAGAGTGCAAGAGGGAGGAGCAAATCAGGGTTAGTAAATTAATAACTGGGGAGGGGGCTGACTTAGCTGTAAAAACTGACCTTTCTGGGAACATCTCGGAACAGTCAGAATGACATGAAAATAGGAACCTTTTGTGGCAAGGAACATGTTGGGGAAGCTTCTGTTCTCCTACCTGATGCTTCCAGGGAACAAGAGCCTGGCATCTTCCAAGACCATAATTGGGTTTGAAGGATGCCAGGCAGAGGTGGGTGTTGAGAAGGGCCAGAACTGTGTGCCAGAGCCCAATAACCAGGATGTCTGAAAGGGCAAGAAGTTGTTAGTTTCCACAGCACCAAGTCTGAGACTGGGCAGTGCCCACTTGTATCCCGACCTCTGGAAGGGCAGGACCTTCTCTGCTGCACTTGAATTGGGAAGAGGAGGAGAAGTGAACAAACAAACAAAAATGGATTTGGGGACTGCAGAGCTCTGGGAAATACCCAGTGGCAGAGACCCCTTGGAAAACCTGCTATGGAGGCAATGGAAATGACAATGGGGTGGACATGAAGCAAGATCACTTGAGGAATTGACCTTTGTCTGTGGCCACTCAGTTCCCCAAAGCTTTAGTCAGTAAGCATTTATTAAGCATCTGCTGTATGCCAGGCACAGAGCTACTCACAGAAAATACAAAAACAGACACAAGAGAGTTCCTGGTCTCAAGGAGCTCATGGTATAATAAGGTAGAAAACATATCCCCAAAAAAGTCCAAACAAGCTACATGCGGGATAAATTGGAGATAATCAACAGAGGCAATACATTGGAACTAAAAGAGATTGGAAAGGCTTCTTGAGTGTGCATTCCTTATATGATTAATAAATACCTGTATTACTATACTAACATGCAAATAGACATTTGAATAGATAAGAGATGAAATAATGAAAGATGAAATATTTTATTTAATGGCACAAAAACATTTCTACTTTCAATAACATAACTTTGTTAGTAAAAAATATAATCAAAGTAGTGTGATCAGAAATGCTTCATGTTGGTTTAATACTTTGTGATTACGGGGGGCAGAGCCAAGATGGCAGAATGAAAACGTGACTCTCTGCATCTCCTCCGATCTTCTCTCAAATCAACAATAAAATAAGCCTCTGAACTGATCTTCAAGTCAACGAATTCAGACATACTTGGATACTGCTTGCTGATATCTCTGAAGAACTTCACATCAGGTTTGTCTAACTCGGACAGAGGGATAAAGAGTGGTGTAGGACGGAAGTGAGGGTGGGACTTAGCTCAGCTCATTGTGGCAAAAACTCTAATCTCCAAACACCTGGAGTTTATTTGAGGCACTCGGGACACTCTGCCATGATTGGGGGCAGGCGTTCTGGCAGGCTTGCCTTGTTTAAGGAGTAATTCGGACTTAGTCCTAGCCCTCACGGGCCCAGCACCTTAAATTAATTCGACAAATTGCCCCAGGGCAAAGAGCTTTAGCCGTGGTTTTTCTAAACCTTAAAGAGATATATACACTGTCTAAAAAAAAATGAAGAAGCAAAAGAGAGCTCTCACCATAGACAGCTTTTATCGAGACAGAGAAGGGCTGACCCAAGATCCTGAGGTTCCTTTAGACAAAACTTCAGAGGATGTTATTAAGGACCATCACTGGTCCCCTTTTCCAAAGGCCTTTCTGGAAGATTGCATACAGAGTCTCAAAAGAGAGCTGGAGGATAAATGGGAAAACAAACTGAAGTCAGTGCAAGAAGCCCTCCAAAAGAGATATGATAAAGACACCAATTTATTGAAAAATAAAATTAGTGAAGTGGAAAAAGAGTGCAATGAACAAATTGGCCAGTTACAAAAGGAGCTTAAAAAGATAACTGAAGAAAACACTTTAAAAATAAGAATTGAACAAATGCAAGTAAATGACTCAATAAGACTTCAAGAATCAGTCAAACAAAAACAAAAAAATGAAAAATTAGAAGAAAATTAAATAACTCCTAGGAAAAACAACTGACTTGGAAAATAGATCTAGGAGAGACAATCTGAGGATTATTGGACTTCCTGAAAGCCATGATGAAAAAAAGAATCTAAACACTATCTTCCAGGAAATCCTGAAAGAAAACTGCCCTGAGATTGTAGAATCAGAAGGCAAAATCACCATTGAAAGAATTCACCTATCACCTCCTGAAAGAGACCCCAAAATTAAAACCCCAAGGAATATCGTGGCTAAATTTCAGGACTATAGCACCAAGGAAAAGATTCTGCTAGCAGCTAGAAAGAAACAATTCAAATACCGAGGATCAATAATTAGAATCACACAGGATCTGTCAGCCTCCACACTGAAGGATCGAAGGGCCTGGAACCAGATATTCCGAAGGGCAAAGGAACTTGGATTACAGCCAAGAATAACCTATCCAGCTAGAATGAGCATTATCCTCCAGGGAAGAAGATGGTCATTCAATGATATAGGTGAATTTCACCTATTTCTAATGAAAAGACCAGATCTGAACAAAAAATTCGACCTCCAAACACAGAACTCAAGAGATGCATAAAAAGGTAAAAAGGAAAGGACTCTTGAGAACTTTATTTTTACTAGGGGGATACTTAAAGTTTGGGGGTATAATTAACTAGATATTACTTTGATAATATGAAAAAGAGAACTAGAGGGGGAAAGGTTGTCATATTAAGGAAAAGAGGGAAAAAGTGGTAAAATAAAATCTAAACATAAAAAAGGAGGTAAAAACAAGGTAAAATCTCTTGAAGAGACAAAGAAAACCTAATATAATTGAGAGAAAGAGGGGAGGGAGATGAGCATTGTGTAAATCTTACTCTCATCAGGTTGGGCTCTAAAAGTGTATATCAGACACTTGGTTTCACATAGAAACTTGTCTGTTGCTAGAGGGAAGTGGGAGGGAAAGGAGGAAAAGAAATGGATAAACTAATAGAAGGGAAAATAGAAGAATCAGGGGAAAGGAGTAAAAACAGGGGGAGGGGACCTAAGGGTGGAGTATTGTTTGGGGGAGGGGGTCATCAAAAGCAAAGTACTGAGGAGGGGGGAAGGGAGAAAGGGGAAAGGAAAGGGGAAAACATAACTTGGGTAAATAAGATGGCAGGAAATAAAGAATTAGTTATTTTAACTGTGAATGTGAATGGGATGAACTCTCCCATAAAGCAGAAGCGGATATCAGACTGGATTAAAAACCAGAATCCCACAATATGTTGTCTACAAGAAACACATCTAAAACATAGTGACACATATAGGATGAAGGTAAAAGACTGGAGCAGGACCTATTATGCTTCAGGTGAACAAAAAAAAAAGCAGGGGTAGCAATCCTTATCTCTGATCAAGTAAAAGCTAAGATAGATCTAATCAAAAGAGATAAGGAAGGAAACTATATTTTATTAAAAGGTACCATAGATAATGTAGCAATATCAATACTAAATATATACGCACCAAGTGCAATAGCATCCAAATTCCTAGGGTAGAAATTAAGAGAGATGCAAGAAGAAATAGACAGCCAAACGATACTAGTGGGGGATCTCAACCTTGCGCTCTCAGAATTAGATAAATCAAGCCACAAAATAAACAAGAAAGAAACTAGGGAGGTAAACCACTTGTTAGAAAAGTTAGGTATGATAGATCTATGGAGAAAGTTGAATGGAGACAGTAGGGAGTTTACTTTTTTCTCAGCAGTCCATGGAACCTATACAAATATTGACCATGTGTTAGGGCATAAAAACCTCAAAATCAAATGCAGAAAGGCAGAAATAGTAAATGTATCTTTTTCAGATCATGATGCAATAAAAATCACATGCAATATATGGCCAGGAGAAAATAAACCAAAAGTTAATTGGAAATTAAATAATCTAATCCTGAAGAATGAATGGGTGGAAGAACAAATCATAGACACAATCAATAATTTCATCCAGGAGAATGACAATAAGGAGACAACATACCAAAATTTGTGGGATACGGCCAAAGCGGTTATAAGGGGCAATTTTATATCTCTAGATACTTACTTGCATAAAATAGAGAAAGAAAAGATCAACAAATTGGGCTTATTATTAAAAAAACTAGAAAAAGAACAAATTAAAAACCCTCAATTAAATACCAAATTGGAAATTCTAAAAGTAAAAGGAGAAATTAATAAAATTGAAAATAAGAAAACTATTGAATTAATAAATAAAACTAAGAGTTGGTTTTATGAAAAAACCAACAAAATAGATAAGCCTTTAGTTAATTTGATAAGAGAAAGGAAAGAGGAAAATCAAATTGTTAGTCTCAAGAATGATAAGGGAGAACTTTCCCCTAATGAAGAGGAAATTAGAACAATAATTAGGAGTTATTTTGCCCAATTTTATGCCAGTAAGTTTGATAATCTAAATGAAATGGAGGAATATCTACAAAAATATAGATTGCCCAGATTAACAGAAGAGGATATAAATTATTTAAATAGCCCCATATCAGAAAAAGAAATAGAACAAGCTATTAACCAACTCCTTAAGAAAAAATCTACAGGGCCAGATGGATTTACATGTGAATTCTACCAAACATTCAAAGAACAATTAATTCCAATACTATACAAACTATTTGAGAAAATAGGGACAGAAGGTATATTGCCAAATTCATTCTATGAGACCGTTATGGTGCTGATAGCTAAACCAGGTAGGGTGAAAACAGAGAAAGAAAACTATAGACCAATTTCCCTAATGAATATTGATGCAAAATTTTTTTTTTAATTTTATTTTATTTGCATAACATATGTGTGGGTAATTCTTCAACAATAACCCTTACATAGCTTTCCGTTACAAATTTTTCCCCCAACTCCCCACCCCTCCCCTAGATGGCAGGATATCCACTACATGTTAATTATGTTAAAATATTGGCAAATCGAATATATGTATACATATTTCCAAACTTATCATTGTTGTGCAAGAAAAATCTTATCTACACAAATGATATATCAGATAAAGGAAACACAATGTAAGCAAACATCAGTCAAGGAGTATGAGAATGTTATGTTGTGGTCCACATTTCGCATCCCTCTCTCTGGGTGTATATGGCTTTCTTCAGTGAACAATTGGAGGTGGTTTGAAACATTTCATTGTTGAAGAGAGCCATGTCCATCAGAATTGATCGTCATATAGTACTGTTGTTGCCGTGTATAATGATCTCCTGGTTC
>JAJPUD010000676.1:246106-341079 GCA_023553655.1 Myrmecobius fasciatus | reverse complement strand
TGTGTGCAGAAGCAATGGCCTTTTATCAGTCTGCATTCTCCTCCCTGATGCTCTCTTCTCTCTAGGGTTTCCCTGCTGGCTCTCCTCCTACCTCTCCAGCTGCTCCTCCTCTGTCTCCTTGACTGGCTCCTTTCCAGTTCCAGAGGTGTCCCTCAGGTTCTGATGGGCTCCCTCCTCCTTCTCTCCTTTCCTCTCCTCTCTCTATACTACTTCACTCAGGGATCTCATTGGCTCCCATGGACCATCTCTCTGCTGACGAGTCTCCAATCTCACCTGCCCCATCCTCTCTGCTGCATCCCACCTACAGCTGCCTTTGAGACGTCTCACACTGGATGTCCAGTAGATCTCAGAATCTCAGCATGTACACAGCCAACCTCATCCTCCTTCCCCCTCTCCCTGTCTCCCAACTTAGGAGTCATCTTGGATTTCTCACTGTCTCTCACCCCCCACAGCCAGTATTTTGCCCAGTCCTATGGATTTCACCTTTTCAACGTCTCTTCAATCTGCATCCTTTCTTCTGCTCCTGTTACCACTTGGGGTACAAGCCATTGTCACCTCACATCTGGGCTATTGCAGTAGCTTTTTGGGGAGCAGAGGAATGGGGGTGCCTGCCTCAAGTATCTCCTACTCTAATCCACCTCCAAATTGCTTTTGCTAAAGCACATGACTGACCATATCACCCTCCTCCTCACTAACCTTCAGTGCTCCCTATCACTCCAACATCAGATCCTCTGTTTGACCTTCAGAGCCCTTCATCACCTAGCCCCCTCCTTCCTTCTCAATCTTCCTATGCCTTATTTCCATAAGGCATGTATTCCGTGTATTCTCTGAGCCCGGTCCATGAACAAGACAAGACCCTGCATCTCATGGCTCTGGGCCTTGTCTGGGACATTCTCCCATGCTTGGAGTGCTTCCTCATCCCTATCTACTCAGTTCCCTTGCTTCCTTAATTCCCAGATAAAATCCCACTGCCCACTCTAAGATTTTCCCACCTTCTCTTAATTCTGGTGCCTTTGCTCTGTATATATTGCTCATTTGAGGGCAGGGACTATCTTTTGAATCTCTAGCTCTTAGCACATGCTAGGTGCTTAATAAAAGTTTATTAATTGTTTTTTTTTATTAATTAAATGCTTGATTGCATTTGCAAACGGAATAGTCAAGTTGGAGGGCTGGACTCACTGCTATTAGTAGTAGTTGATATTTATATAGAACTTTTAAGATTTGCAAAATGCTTTACATATATTATCTTTTTAAAAAAAATTTTATTAAAACTTATTTGCAAAACATATGTATGGTTATTCTTCAACATTAACCCTTACAAAGCTTTCTGTTACAAATTTTTGTCCCCTACTCCCCACCCCTCCCCTAGATGGCAGGATATCCACTACATGTTAATTATGTTAAAATACTTGACAAATTGAATATTACATATATTATCTTTAAGCATTAGGTAAATCATGCTCATTTTTTGTTTTTTTATTAAAACTTTTTTATTTACAAAACATATGCATTTGCAAAACATTGTGTTCCAATTTTTCCCTCCTTCCTCTTACTCCCTCCCCTAGATGGCAGGAAGTCCACTACATGTTAAATGATCACGCTCCTTTTTCAATCCTCTCTAACAATTACATAAAACTTTGTGTTGAAATTCATTTAGTGCATTTCCTTCTCACCTGATGTTAATCAGCTGTTCTAACAATCTAAATCAAAAGAGTCACATATTTATATTTTTAGCAAATAACTTCAAATCCCACTGAAACTCTTCATTTGGAAGATATTTCAATTGGTTAGAACATTCTGTTTCCCAGTTTTGAAAAAATCCGAGTCCGCAAGCAAGCACTTATTAGTGTTTACTCTCTGCTTAGCAATATGACTAACAAGTTCCAGAGACACAACCTGCACTAGGTTCTGAGCCCAGTTGTCATAGGTAGGAATCACATCCCCTGAGCACCAGGAGAGAGGGAACGCAGAGTGTGATAAGTCACCGAGAGACAGTGACACTGGAAAGATTTGTAAGACCACAGGGAGTGTGTTGCGGGGGGCACCGGCTTGGAGGTCACTTTGGCCCGCTTGGCTGAGAGAGTCCAGAGGGTGCTTCCTCATGGGCCCCATTGGAGAGCTGGACACTGGGGAGAGAGGAGGAGTTCAATTTGCTGTAAGTGAGACCGAGTGAGGGGCTGTCCGTGGTGGCAGCGATGACGCAGAGCGCCGTGGGAGGAGAAAGGGGCCTGGGACAAATAGCTGGCAGCTGCTGGGAGGCGATAAGAACGGCCTGGAGGGACCCATGCAGCCATGGAGCCGGGGGAGGGCCTGTGGGAGAGCCCCCCACCCCTCCTGGGAGCTGGGGAAACAAGAGGAAAGTTACACTGCCCTCAATGGGCTTCTGTTCTCCCAGAGGATGATGAGCTTGATGTGGACAAGTGAACGCAAGGTACAGAAGAAGCAATTTCAGGGGGAAAAAAGCAGTAGTAACTAGGAGGGTCAGGAAAGGCTTGAGATCGTCTCCAGTTTATCAGATATATATGAATCCTACACATACACACACGTGTATATAATATATATATATATATGTATATATATATATGTGTATATATATATATATAATGTGTGTGTAACATGCATATAACTCATGTGTAACACACATGATTCTATACGCACGGTATTGTGTAATGCACATATGTAGTACACATCACCCATACCCATTATGTGGATGTGATCCATATGCATGTAATAATGTGTCATCTATACAGTTATATAGATATAATCATGTATATAACATGTACGTAGTGTGTGTATAAAATACACACAATCGGTATCCATTATATGGACGTAATACACATGCATGTAGTGCATGTCACACACATTATCTATGCTGATACACATGTGGTGCATGCATGCAATGCACATGTCATCCATAGCCACCACATATGTGATGCATGTGTGCACAATGCATGTCACCTGCGCATGTTGTGTAGATGCAATACATGTATGTGTAATGTGTGTGATGCCCATCATCTATACTGATTATGTGTATGTAATACATATGTGTAATAATGCCACATGTGAAACAAAGTAATATGTGACACGTGCAGTGCACATACATCTCTGTGTGCATGTGTGCACATGTGTTAGTGTGTACGTGTACGCACATGTGTGCGTGTGTCCATGTGTGAGATTGTGTGTGCGTATGTGTGTGCAAGTGTATGCATGTGTGTGTGTGCGCGCGTGTGTCCCTTGGGTACAGACAGTTGCTGACAGCTGCCCCCCCCCAGCACCTCCAGCTCCTCCGGGGCAGACACTGGTTGCTGGGTTTTTGCCCCAGCACTTAGCGCGGTCCCTGCGGCACAGGAGGCCCTGACTGGCCGACTGCAGGAAGTGGCCCTGGGGCTGAGCCGTGTGGCGCAGTCAGGGGCCCGGCGTTTCCTCCTTCTCACCCCTTTCCCTCCGATTGCAGGCTCTGTGATGACCTGACCAGGGAGGAGGAGAAGAAGACGGAAGAGCTCCTGCAGGAGTGCGTCCTGGACCCGTCTCTCCGGGAGCACCTCTCAGTCATCTCCCACGCCTTCCAGAACCAGAGGCGGATCGTGCAGGCCAATGACATGCTCTTCTTTGGCAGCATCTTTGTCATTGAGCCAGTGGTAAGTGACACCGATGGCGCACGCGGGCATCGAGAGGGGCCTTTGTGGGCACTGCCCTGGGCCAGCCCTGGGCAAAGCCCTTTCCCAAGAGGGCCCCTCGATCCTCGCAGCAGCCCTGCCAGGGAAGTGCTTTTATTCTGAGGAAGTGGAGGCGCTTGTGGGTGTCGGAGGGAAGTGTCTGAAGGAGGATCTGCCTCCAGGTGATGGCGAGCTGCCCCCACTACACATTACTCAGAGGGCAGCTCTGTCAGATGTCCGGCGAGACCAGAAAGCCTGTGGGCTGGACCTTAGCGCCCAACAATTTGTTTTTCAGTCGTTTTTCACCCGTGGCCCGCTCTTGGTGGCCCCGTCTGGGGTTTTCCTGCCAAGGATTCGGGAGGGGTTGGCCATTTCCTTCTCCAGCTCATTTTATAACTGAGGAAACTGAGGCAGACTGGCTGAAGCGACTTGGTCGGGGTCTCACTGTTAGTGTCCGAGGGTGCATTTGAACGCAAGATGAGAAGTCTTCCTGATCCCGAGGCCAGTGGTCCAGGTGTCACGGCGCTGCGCCGCTGCTCACCTTTAACAGTATCAGTAAACGGTTTCTTAATCCATCTGGTAGGTACAAAGCACCGTGCAAAACTTCAGAGGGTTAGAGACACTTGCCATGTAGTTGGAGACGTAGAACCTACACCTAAAAGGTAAATAACGATAAAGACATAATATGTGTTAAATGAATGAATGGACCCGTGGTTCCCAACTTTTTTGGCTTTTGTACCCCTGAGAACCTCCCCCTCATATCTATTAGTATTTCTCACCTTAGAAATCAGAATGTCCTGGCGTGGTTAGGTACGATCAAGTTTTGATCCTGAAACCCCCCTGAGAGAACCACACTCGGAGAGCCTCTGAACAGATAATAAAAGCCCCCGAAGTTGGGAGGAGCAGATAAGTGATGACTGAGGGCTGGAGCCTTGAAATCACTGTCAAGTTGCCACCAGGGCGGTCCCCCATCATTTGGAGTCTCTACATCCTGCTCACAGATATGTGTCCTGTGGGGAAGAAAAAGCAGTGCTAACAACGACAGCATCAGAAAGACCAAGTGTGTCTGGAGGTGGTCCACAATACAGAGAAGAGGGAACCAAGCCCTTGGGGGGACATGGATGATGTTATGAATTAAAGAAGGTGGTCAATCAAACATGAGTAACTACAGAATGACGTGCCTCATTTGCCAACTCTGCAAGATCTTTTAATTTTTAATTTTGTACTATTTTATTTTTCCAAATAATTGTAAAAATAATTTTCAACATTCATTTTTATAAAACTTTGTGTTGGAAATTTTTCTTCCTCCCTCCCTTACATCCCCCTTCTCCAAGACAGCAAGCAATCTAATATAGGTTAAGTACATGCAGTTCTCTTAAAGGTATTCCATATTTGTCATGTTGTGCAAGGAAAATGAGATCAAAAGGGGAAAATGTGAGAAAGGAAAAAAAAACAACAGTGTAAAAAAGGAGAAAATGCTATGCTCTGATCCACATTCAGTCTCCATAGTTCTCACTCTCTCACTGAGGATGACATTTTCCATCCCAAGTCTATTGGAATTTCCTTGAATCACCATATTGTTGAGAAGAGCTGCATCCGCCAGAATCAATCATCATATAGTCTTGTTGTTGCTGTGTATAATGACCTCCTGGTTCTGCTCGTTTCACTCAGCATCAGTTCATGCAAGTCTCTCCAGGCCTCTCTGAAATCGTCCTGCTGGTCGTTTCTTACAGAACAATAATATTCCATAACATTCATATATCACTTACTGAGCCATTCCCCACCTGATGGCCATCCATTTGATTGCCAGTTCCTTTCTGCAAGATCTTTATGGATGTTTCTTACATACTTCCCAAAGGCTTCCTTAGTGACTCTGGCCTCTCTCCCATCTGGACATTTCCACTGGCTGTGCCCTTGAGCCTGCTCAGGGCCACCTCTTAGGTTCCGTCAGAGTCCCAGCTAAAATCCATCTTTCACAGGGAGCCTTTCCCTCCTCATTTTAGGGCCCTCCCTCTGTTGATTTGTCCACATTTTATTCTATGCATATCTTATTTGTACACTTGCTGTTTGCATGTTGTCTGGGAGTTTGTGAGAACAGGATGGTTTTTGCCTTTCTTTGCATGCTCAGCACATAGTAGGTGCTTAATAACTCTATCTTGACTAACTGAAACTGCCCAGAGAACAGGCGGGCACATAGGACTGATATTCTGCAGCAGACTTGTGGTTGGTTTGCTGGCTCACCCCCCAGCCAGCCAGTTGCCCCCCTTCAGAACATCTTCAATTCACATCTCCTTGCCATGGAGCTGTCACCTCAGTGGAGGGTGTGGCATTGCCAGGCTAGCTAATGCTAATGCAGCAGTTGTGTTCCAGCCAGACTCTTGGCCTGGTCTCTTCCTGCTCCATTCGCTGCCCAAGGGTGACCTGCTAAATCCCTGTGGATTGCATGTAAAGTCCCCCATTTGGCTTTTAAAAGGCCTTTTCCTTGGGTCTCTCTCTACACTTACATTTATCAGACCCATTACTCCCCTCTGTGCATCCTACAGTCTTGGACCTCCTGTTCCCCCCAGGTGACATCCTCTCTCCCCACCATGCTTTGCCCTGGCTCTTCTCCTTGCCATGGTTTCCCTGCATCCTGAGGACTCAGTTTCATCCTCCCTCCTCCAGGAGAGTTTTCCACACATGGGCTACCTTTTCTCCCCCTCCTAGGATTGAATTGTCAGACACACAATGCCTCCCCCACCTCAAGGCATCGTCTGAGATCCTGCATCACTGGCCTCCTGGCTGTTCCATGCACAAGATACTCCAGGTCTTGGCTCCCCACATTTTCTCTGGCTTTTCCCCATGCCTGGAATTCACTCCTCCCTCTATCCCTTTAAGTCCCAATGAAAATCCTACTTTTCCTTACTTGATTTTTAACTATTTATCCTGTACAGCTGTATGGGGTGTTCAGGACTAGCAGCTTTAGTGTGGGGGCTGTTCATCCACCTTTGGGGTTCACTTCCACCCAACTCGCGGCTTTAAGAAGCTCTAACATGCACAGTGGCCGTATCCTGGTAAAACTCTCTGGGCAGATGGACTACACCAGGCCCGTGACAGGTCTGGTGGTGAGGTAGAGGAATATCTGCTGCGAGCTTGTGAAGACTTTCCTTGGCAGAATGGGCGGGTGAGGGTGCTTTATTGTGATGGCCAAGAAGGCAGCGAAAGTAGGTTTTTGCAGCATTTAGAGCTCGCTCAGATGTCAGAGACATCCAAGTCATCCTCTGCATCAGGGGCCATCACCTGTCATCCTGACCTTGGTCTTGCCCCGGACTCCTTTGAATCTGGAAGACAGAGGGAGGCTGATGACTATGGGCAACTCCGTCTCACTTAAATGAAATTCACGAGCAAGTCCGAACATCCCCTCCTGGTGTCATTGGTCCTCCTCAAACACAAAGGGCAAACAACAATGATCCTACATATGACTTGCTTTGTCTACATTTGTTTGCATGTGGTCTCCCTCATTAGATTGTAAACTTTTTGAGGGAAGGAACTGGGTTTTTTGTTTGTTTGTTTTGTTTTGTTTTGTTTTTTACTTCTTTTTGTATTTTCAGTGCTTAGCACAGTGCTTAGCATATGGTAGGTACTTATTACATACTAATGGGGAAATTATCACATTTCTCTTCATTTTAGTGCTTAAATTAGCCTTATTTTAATTTTTCTGATTAATAAATTCTTGTCAGTTGGCCATTTGATTGATAAACTTGAATAAGCAAAGAATAGATATTTTTGTTGGGAGTTAGGGGAAAGTGTGAGCAAATGAAAGCCAGGAATAATAGCAGATCCTATAAAGCCAGATTGAACAAACAAAGGAATCCCTCCAAGTCTCCTCTTTGCCTTGTTGGGTATGGATGGCTCTAAGCCCATGGATGTTCATGGTCATCCAAAAGTGGAATTGTATCTCAATGGGAATTTTGTGGTCAATCAAGATAGAAAGAGACTTAAGTAAGGTGACCTTGTATTGTTCTCTTGGTTAAACAGTACATCCCTCTATAAATCCTCTTGTGGGAAGTGCTTCTTTTTCTTGCTCTGAATAATGTAAATCCATGAATGTCATAATTAAACACTTAGAAAGACCAACACTGTAGTTGGGGCTAAAAGATAGAAGCTGGATTGGACAATGAAAGCTCCCTTATGACAAGGCATCATTTTAACCAATAGGAAGCAAAACATTTCCTCTTATCAGAAATGGTGAAAATGGTGCTTTTTATAATAAATGAGCTTAATTCCATTTATGTTTGGTAGAAGAAAATTATTGCTGAGAACAGGAAAAGGTAATATCCCACTCCCTGAGAAGTCTGTAAATCACTTCTAATATCAGCAGTGTTTATGAGATCCATAATGATTTTCTGTCTCTCTCACACGCTGTTCAGTTTTTCTTTTCATAATAACATTCATTAGTGACTCTTGGTGATTTTTGTTGAGAGAGGGCATAGGCATAAAACCTTGCTAGTCTCTTCATAAAGATATTTTGCTGAAACCAGCAGAGCAGTTTTGTTTTTGTGAAAATGAACTGTCATTTACTGGCTCCCTATACTTTTCCCTCTTCAAAAAAGGGAGAAAGGGAGAGGGGGAGAGAAGGAGAGAGAGAGAGAGAGAGACAGAGAGAGACAGAGAGAGATAAAGACAGAGAGAGAGAGACAGAGAGAGAGACAGAGAGAGAAAGAGAGAGAGACAGAGACAGAGAGAGATAAAGACAGAGAGACAGAGAGAGATAAAGACAGAGAGAAATAGAGACACACAGAAAGACAGAGACAGAGAGACACAGAGAGAGAAAGAGACAGAGAGAAAGACAGAGACAGACAGACAGAAATAGAGAGACAAAGAGAGAGAATGAGGGAAAGAGAGAGACAGAGACACACAGAGAGAAACAGAGACAGAAAGAGACAGAAACAGAGACAGAGACAGAGAGAGACAGAATGAGGGAAAGAGAGAGACAGAGACAGAGAGAGAGAAAGAGAATGAAGGGGGAGGAAAAAGGAGAGAGGGAGGGAACACAGTATTTCCATGTAGAAACAATTCTTGAACCAAAGATTGTAAGAATTTTCCATGTAAATTACCTGATAAAGATGTTTGATGGAAAGCAGTCGGCCTGTTTTCACAAGGGGGTTTTCCCAAATGCAAAAGAATTATATGGTTGAGTTAGCTTGCTTGAAAAGCTTTACATGGCATTTTAAGGTTGGCAAAGCACTTTATATCTCTAATCTAACCTAATTGAAACAAGTGCATTACATGTAGGTTATATTTTCTGATGGATTAGGTAAACTACAAGTAGACAGTATTTATTCTTCCTGATTCTGAACTTACTCAAATTTGAGTGTTAGGTGAGAATGATGGTCATAATAGAAAGCATATGACCAAGACTTGAGGCTTTGTTCTTAATCTGTTTCTTCTACTTCCAGCTTTGAGCAACCACTTCTCTTCCCTGTGTCTTTGTTGCCTTAATTATAAAATGAAGAAGTTAAATTAGATGATGGATAATTAGAGAGATAACTAGAGAGATAAGAAAGGGATTAAGAGAGTTGGTGTTGGAGTGGAGCCAAGATGGCAGAGAACAGACGCTACTCTCTGTGACCTCCTTTGGCTTTCTCTCAAGCTAACAGCAGATTGATCCTCTGAACCAGTTCTGGAGTCACAGAGCCCCCAAATATTTGGAGTACAGCCCACTCCCAGAAGAAGTTACCTTGTAATCACTCCAGAACAGATCTGTTTCAATCAGGCATGGGGACAGTCTGCCAAGCCCAGACCACAGCACAGGGAGCTCAGGGCAGGGAGCTGGGGCAGGAGTCAGAACGTTGCTGGGGAATCTATTGCAAGGCTCTAAGGCTACTCTGTCCTGACTGCAAGCTGGTGGTTTAGGAGATTTGCTACCCAAAAGTAAATACAAAAGGCAAATTGTAAACCCCTGAACCCCAGAAGAATGTGGGACCTGGCTGTGATTACCCAGCACCAGAAGTCAGTCAGAAACATCGGCCCCAGGGCCGGTTTGTTTTTGTGTGTCACCCTTTTGCCTGAAGAGCAGACATCAGCCTTTAGAAAAATGAGCAAAAAATCAATAAGAACTCTGACCATAGACAGCTTTTATGGAAAGAAGATCAGACTTCAAATCCTGAGGTTCCTAAAGACAAACCAGCTCCACATGAAGCCCCAAAGGATGATATGAGTTGATCTCCATTTCACAAGGCTCTCTTGGAAGAATTCAAAAAGGATCTTAAAAGAGAGTTAGAAGAAAAATGAGGAAAGGAAATGAGGTCTTTGCAAGAGGGTATGGAAAAAGAAAACCAGAAATTATCTGAAGAAAACTCCTTAAAAATAGATATGATGAAATGGGAAAAGCATATAACTCCCTACAAAATATATTTGATGAAATGGGAAAAGTATATAATTCCTTACAAAATAGATATGAAAAAGAAACCAATTCATTGAAAAACAGAATTTGTGAAATGGAAAAAAATGCAATGAACAAGACAAGTTATTAAAAAAAAATTCAATTGGCCAAAAACTAAAAAAGGTAATTGAGAGTTGGTGTTCCCAGTAACCAAAGTCAATGGGAAACATAATTTCTTGGAATATTCAATTGTCTTAAGTCACCATACATAATATCTGTGTCCCCATAAGTTGCTAAGGATAGGAAGATCAAGATGGTTTTTGAAGAACGAGGTAAGATTTTCTAAGTTCAAAAACATCATACTTTCAAGGACTTCAGTGAAAAGAGGGGCACTGGGGACTATTAGATGATTAAATGTCAGCTCTGTTTTCATCCTTGAACATGAAAATCAGTCATATGATCCTTTTCAGCTATCACACTTCTGAAGACTATGATTTCTTTGAAAAGTCATCCCACAGATTATTGGCTTCTTAAATCTGGAGATATTAGTTCTAGCCAACTTTTAAAAAGGGTTTTAATTATTATTATCTTTATGCATCTGTCTCTCAAGTCTGAATATTGAGTCCCGGTCTTTCTTTTGAGCTCGAGTTACACATTTCCAACTACTGATTGGCATTTTCTTTCTTTTTATTTTTTCTATTAAGTTTTATTTTCAAAACATATGCATGCATAATTTTTCAACATTGTCCCTTGCAAAACCTTGTGTTCCAAATTTTCTCCCCCTTCCTCTCACCTCTTTCCCTAGATGGCAGATAATCCAATATATATTAAACATGTTAAAATATATATTAAATCCAATATCTCTATACATATTTATACAGTTATCATGCTGCACAAGAAAAATCAGATCAAAAAGGGAAAAAAATGAGAAAGAAAACAAAATGCAAGCAAACAACTACAAAAAGAGTGAAAATGCTATGTTGTGGTCCACACTCATTTCCCACAGTCCCCTCTCTGGGTACAAATGGCTTTCTTCATCACAAGATCTTTGGAACTGGCCTGAATCATTTCATTGTTGAAAAAAGCCACATCCATCAGGATTGATCATCAAATAATCTTGTTGTTGCCGTGTATAATGATCTCCTGGTTCTGCTCATTTCACTCAGCATCAGTTCATACAAGTCCCTCCAGACCTCTCTGAAATCATCCTGCTGGTTGTTTCTTTCTTTCTTTTTTTTTTGCTAAGGCAATTGGGGTTAAGTGACTTGCCCAGGGTCACACAGCTAGGGAATGTTAAGTGTCTGAGACCAGATTTGAACTCAGGTCTTCCTGACTTCAGGGCTGGTGCTCTATCCCCTGCGCCACCTGGCTGCCCTCCTGCTGGTTGTTTCTTATAGAACAATAATATTCCATAACATTCATATACCACAGTTTATTCAGCCACTTTCCAATTGATGGGCATCCATTCAGTTTCTAGTTTTTTGCCAGGGCTGCCACACACATTTTTGCACATATGAGTTCTTATTCCATATCTAGTTGGCATCTCAACCCCATCATGTCCTAGACAGAACTCATCTCTTCCACTCCTCCACCAACCCTCCATTCCTCCAAATTTCCCTTTCTCTGTTGAGAGCACACCATCTCTCTGTCCACTTAGATCCATAACCTCTGAGTCTTTCCTTCTAACTCTCTCTCATGCCTACAGCCAGTTAGCTGCCAGATCTCACTATTTTGACCTCCACAAAGTCTCTTCCATCCATTCCTTTTTCTCTGTTCACACAGCCATCCCCTCAATGATCACTTCTCCTCAGGATTACCACAGTAGCCTCCTCTTCAAGTTTTGTCCCTCTACAATTCACTGTTCAGATCTGACCCTCTCCCTGCCCTGCTTGACAAGCTCCAATGGTCATCTGTTGCTACTAGTATCAAGTGTCAGTGCCTTTGTTTGCAGGCCCTTCCCAAGTGGCCCCAAGCTACCTCTCAGCCTCCTTATACACCATGTTCCCCTTCCCTTATGTGTAGTCCAGCCAGACTGGCTTTCTGGTCATTTACCTCCCTCATACTTTTTCCGACAGACTCCCAAGCCAGAAAGTACTCCCTCCTCACCCTTAATTCCTGTTTGCTACCAAAGTCAGTTCAAGGAACACTTCTCCCTTCTACCTTTCCTTACCCCTCACACCCCAGCTGCCAGGATTCTCTTTTCTAAATTCTTTATTTTGATTTTTAAACATATTTTGTCTCTTCTTATATATGTCTGTGTTGATTCCCCAATAGAATAGAAGTTCCTTCAGTCTTTTGTTTCTGGCCTTGGATACCTGAGGCATGGCACAGGATAGGTGGTTAATCAGTGTGTGCTGCTTGATTGAGAAATGGAGCCATATACCCTTTGCCCCAGCAATGTTTCTACTGGGCTTATATCCCAGAGAGATCTTAAAGGAGGGAAAGGGCCCCCACATGTGCAAGAATGTTGGTGGCAGCCCTTTTTGTAGTGGCTAGAAACTGGAAACTGAAGGGATGCCCATCAATTGGAGAATGGCTGAATAAATTATGGTATATGAATGTCATGGAATATTATTGTTCTGTAAGAAACGACCAGCAGGACGATTTCAGAGAGGCCTGGAGAGACTTGCATGAACTATGCTGAGTGAAATGAGCAGAACCAGGAGAACGTTATACACAGCAACAAGAAGACTATATGATGGTCAATTCTGATGGACATGGCTCTCTTCAACAAAGAAATATCTCAAACCAGTTCTTAATATTCAATGGTGAAGAGAATCATATACATCCAGAGAGAGGCCTGTGGGAACTGAGTGTGAACCACAACACAGCATTTTAACATTTTCTGTGAATATTTCCATGCATTTTGTTTTCCTTCTTAGGTTGTTTTTTTTTCCTCTCTCTTTCTAGATCTGATGTTTCTTGTGCAGTAAGATAACTGTATAGATATGTATACATATACTGGATTTGTCATATAATTTAACATATTTAACATGTATTGGACTACCTGTCATCTAGGGGCAGGGGTGGGGGGAAGGAGGGGAAAAATTTGGAATAAAAAAATTTGCAAAGGTCAGTGTAGAAAAATCACTCATATGTTCTGTAAATAAAAAAGCTTTAATAAAAAAAAGAGAAGTAGAACCAATTGTGGGCTATCAGTCATTTGGCATGTGCTGAATGAAAATGTACACATGGGTGTAATGATGCTTACTCCAATAGGTTCCGGCTCATTGAAGGAAATCAGCAGTAGTGGCAGATTAGTCCTTGTGAGCAGGTGTCACTGCCGACAAAGAAAGCTCCATGAGGAATCCCAGAAGCATAAGGTGAATTTAACTAAGCATTAAAAATGGAGAACCACCTTCATGGCCCTGGAAGGAAGAGTTCAGCATTTTATACAGTCAGCCCAGCCTGGAGAGGGCTCAGATGGAGTTGGATTTATTTTCCCAAGCAGACCCTGCAGTCAGCTCAGGAAGGAGCCCAGGTGGCTACCAAAGGAGCAAGATCAAGCTTTTTCTCGTAGAAATTTTCCAGCTTCTTGCACTAGTGGCTGTGAGTCACATTGCAAACATGTGGGAGCTGACTCTTCAGAAATGGAAACCTGAAAGGGGAAGGGAGGACAAGGATTTGTTGTTAGTTTTCTGCCCTTGATAAGTCAGAGCTATTTTGTCATGGTGCTTTAGCTATTTGTCACCCTCCCTTTATTATTGCTGAGCCCTCCATACTCTTCCTGCACAGCCAGACCTTTTCCTATTGTACCCAGGAAGTCCCTATTGTCCTGGGGAGCCAGTGTGGGTGGAGGGAGGCTCAGGGATGTCTTGGAGAGACAGCAAAGTTCCCTGTAGCTCATTCAGGGAAACAGCCTCGGTTCTTACTGGAAAGAAGTTATAACAACGAAAGGCTGCTCCTGGACAAGTCTGCTCTCCCCAAAGGCAGACAATAAAATCACAAAATCACATATGATTTAGCAGAATCCTTGAGGAACTTCCACTGGAAATGAAGTTGGAGGGAACTGCTCTCTGACTTTTGGCTGATCACTGGTCAAGTCTGGAAGACCTCTGATTTTCTTGACTATTACTTGGAGCATATGAAGGCTTTAAAGTTACCTCCTTTGAGAAGTTATCATGGAATGGAAAGTCTTCTTGTGTTGTTGGCCATGCAGTCATTTTGTCTTGTTCCAGCTGGACTCTAATGAAGATGGGTTGCTTGCAGTTGAACATCTTCATTTCTTTCTTTACCAGCTAGTCTCCTTTCTAGATCCCTGCTCTTTGTCTGAAGTAAGATAAGAGTGGCTATCCTTCTCTCACAGACCACCCAAATAAGAAAAAATCTTATGGAGTTTGGCCAGGCTAGCCCACCTGTGAATAGATTGTGTCTTTGAATTAACTGTTTGCTACTTCCTGTTTGTGTGGGAGAAATCTGACTTCTTTGTACACACTTTTAATTCATTGAACAAAAGTTTTTCTCCTTTCCCTTGATTCTTCTATTTTCCCTTCTATTAGTTTATCCCTTTCTTTTCCTCCTTTTTCTCCCACTTCCCTATAGCGAAGGACAAGTTTCTCTGTGAAATCAAATGTCTGATATACACTTTTAGAGCCCAATCAGATGAGAGTAAGATTTACACAATGCTCATCTCCCTCCCCTCTTTCTCTCAATTATATTAGGTTTTCTTTGTCTCTTCATGTTTTCACATCTTTTTTTAACCTTATTTTACCACCTTTTCCCTCTTTCCCCCAGTATGATAGCCTTTCCCCCTCTGGTTTTCTTTTTCTTATTATCAAAGTAATATCAAATTATATCCCCAATCTTTAAGTATCCCCATAGTAGAAATAAAGTTCTCAAGAGTCCTTTCCTTTTTATGCTTCTCTTGAGTTCTGTGTTTGGAGATCAAATTTTTTGTTCAGATCTGATCTTTTCATTAGAAATAGGTGAAATTCACCTATATCATTGAATGACCATCTTCTTCCCTGGAGGATAATGCTCATTCTAGTAGGATAGGTTATTCTTGGCTGTAATCCAAGTTCCTTTGCCTTTCGGAGTATCAGGTTCCAGGCCCTTCGATCCTTCAATGTGGAGGCTGACAGATCCTGTGTGATTCTAATTATAGATCCTCAGTATTTGAATTGTTTTTTTCTAGCTGCTAGCAACATCTTTTCCTTGATGCAATAGTCCTGAAATTTAGCCACGATATTCCTTGGGGTTTTAATTTTGGGGTCTCTTTCAGGAGGTGATCGGTGAATTCTTTCAATGGTGATTTTGCCTTCTGATTCTACAATCTCAGGGCAGTTTTCTTTCAGGATTTCCTGGAAGATAGTGTTTAGATTCTTTTTTTCATCATGGCTTTCAGGAAGACCAATAATCTTTAGATTGTCTCTCCTAGATCTAATTTCCAAGTCAGTTGTTTTTCCTAGAAGATATTTCATATTTTCTTCTAATTTTTCATTTTTTTGTTTTTGTTTGACTGATTCTTGAAGTCTTATTGAGTCATTCACTTGCATTTGTTCAATTCTTATTTTTAAAGTGTTGTTTTCTTCAGTTACCTTTTTTAGCTCCTTTTGTAACTGGCCAATTGTATTTTGAACAAAAGTTTTTCTCATCGGGGATTTTATTGATTTATAACCAAGGAAAATTTGAAGTTGCTAAAAAAATTGGTGTTGCTCATTAGAGATTTTTCATTTGGGTGAAACATGATGACATTGTTCACTTTTATCACCATCAATCAGTTATCCATTAACTGTCATCAATCTGTGGGCTTCTACTTCTTGGGCCATTCTGGGGAGGAGTAAATAAAGACCTACTAATGTAAAATTTCTTTTAATTAGCTATGTAAAATTCTAGAAAGCCATTTTTCTGGTATATTTAAAAATAGAAATGTGATAGCTTTTAATCATAATAGAAATCCTAGGCTGTTCTGGTTAGGACTCCCTCTACCATTGGGGTGAGGGTAGCAGTATGGTATAATGGGGAGACTATTGGGGGAGGAGTCAAAGGATTTGGGGTCAAAGACCACCTCCACCAATTTCTGCTGGTGTGAGCTTGGCCAGGTCACTTTATTTCCTTGGACCTCAGTTTTCCCAATCTGTAAATGGAGAAGGCTGGACCAGATGGTCTCTGAAGAACTGAAAACCTCTAGAGCTAAGATTCTATGATCAAGTGGATCCATTGATAGGACTTCTGAGTTTCTCCTGCCCTTTGTAATTTTTTGTCCACCACAAGGATCTTCTCATAATTACAGTGCATTTAGGAAAGTTATAGCAAAGCAATATCCAAGATACACAAGAAGAGACTCCCCTCCCTCCAAGAGACTAGCTTTACTAGACGTATATGTCTCTTCCCTTTCTTAACTAAGTTCTTGGAGGAAGCAGAAGCCTCCCTCCTCTTCCTCTTATCCTTTCCAATCTGTCTTCCAATCTCATTCATTATTCAACTGCGACTGCCCTTTCCAGCAGTGACAATCATTTCTTGGGGGCCAAATCTTGTGACTTTTCATCCTCCTCCTTTCCTCCTGGGGCATTTGGTTGTGCTGATCTCCTGAATCCTCGCTCTTTCCACGTTTGGGGGACACTGCTTGCTTCTAGTTCTTCCCATATTTATCTGCTCTGCCCACTCGTTCTCAGGTTTCCTTGCTGGGTCTCCATGTGTATAGTGCTCTTTAATCATGGGTGCCTCCCAAAGCTTTCTCCTCATCCCTCTTCTCTTTTCATTCCGTGCTCTCCAAGTTAGTGACATCAGCCCTGGTGAGTTTCACTATAATCTTTATGCAGATGATTCCCTGATTCATATGTCCATCCCAAGTCTTTCTCCAGAGGGTTACACCTATTCCTGCTTTTTTGGGACATTTCAAAATGAATTTCCTGAATGTCCAAAACAGGAGAAATAATACCATGTAGCAATGCCATCCTCCTGGTCCTCCAGGCTGACAGTATGGGAACCATCCTCCATTTCTCCCTCTTGGTAACCCCCAAATTTGCATTGTAATTCAAGCAACTGATAGAACCAAAGACAGAGCACAGAATTTGGATTCTGGAAAGCCTAAATTAGAATCCTGCTCCTAAATACTGTGTGACCCTAGACAAATCACTTAACTAGTCTGCCTCAATTACCCTAATGTAAATAGGGATAATAATAGTACCTACCTTCCAAAGTTGTTGTGAGAATCAAATGAGATGTTTGTAAAGTACTTTACAAGCAAACTTCAAAGAGCTGTATAAATGCTAGCTAATGTTGTATATTTATATTTATACCAAATATGCATATATGTGTGTGTATATATATATGTGTGTGTGTATATATGTATAAATGAACTACTAGTGCCCTCCCTACCATAGTACCTTATATTTAACTACTTTGTATATATGTAATTTATTTATTTATTGTATAGTTATATAGAATATATTTTTGTATATACCTCTTACCTCCTTCCCCTCTTGCTTTAGAATGTAAGCTCATTACAAATAGGAATCATTCCTTCTTTGTATTTATATCTCCACAGCACCAATGGCTAGTATATCATAGACACTAAAATCTTATTGATATATGGATACATGTATCTAGATTCAAATTTTCCCTTTGACACACTGTGCAATCCTGAGAAGTCACTTATACAATTGTCTAGGCCATTAGTTACAGATCTGCATTGATGGAGTCCCCCCACCCCTTGACACCAAGCTCTTTACACCAGTGAAATCACAAGTTCAGACCAAAAAAACAGTCTTAAGTGAGAAATGTTGTCAGGGTACAAATGGCCTTAAGGTTGATTTCAGAAGCGTTAGAGCATCGATAGGCAATACTACAAAGTGGGTACGTAAAATAAAAAGTCATCATGAGCTTCATGGCTGGTTTGAATATTTGCCGTGGAAGCCCTCATCCTGTGGGCTGGAACTGGCCTTCCTCTTTTTCCAGTTGTTTGGAGACTCTTAAAGGGTTTGAAAGTATTGGATTTGCTCTTCAATTATCTCCATGCTCAGAAAAGAGACTAGTCATTCTCCCAGGTCCTGCAATCACACAGCATTTGCAAGACAAGATAAGGAAGGGCTAAGCTCTCAAACTCACTTATGTAGCCTTTTTTCTTTTCTTTTCTTCTCTTCTCTTCTCTCTCTCAAAATATCTTTTGTCCTTTTATCCTTCCTTAGGTATTTTTAAAAACAAATCCTTCCATAGCAATTTAGCATGGTACATTCTTTTTAAAAATATTTATTTTTTTTCATTAAAGCTTTTTATTTTCAAAATATATGCTTGGATAATATTCAACATTCATCCTTGCAAAAAATTGTGTTTCACATTTTTCCTTCCCTTCCCTCCCATCTTCTCCCCTAGATGGCAAGTAATCCAATATATGTTAAACATGTGCAATTCTTCTATACCTATTTCCACAATTATCAAGCATAGTATATTCTTACATAATTCCATGACAAAACCTGACTTTTGACTTATTTTCCTCTCAGTTCAACCATTTTAACAGTTCAATAAGCACAACAATAATATCTATAATAGCATATATCTATGTCTATAATCGCATTTACATAAGGCTTGTAGGATTGTATAGAACTTTATAAATATTTTCTCATTTGATCCTAATAAAAACTGAGGTGTGAGTACTATTATTATTCTCATTTCAAAGTTGAAGAAACTGAGCCACACAGAAGCGAAGTGACTTGCCAGCTAGGAAGGGTGAATGTTGAAGAGGAAGAGAGGGAGGGAGGAAGAGAGGGAGAGAGAAACAAAGACAGACAGACACAGAGAGAGAGACAGAGACAGAGACACAGAGACAGAGAGAGACAGAGAGAGAGACACATACACACACAGAGAGAGACACAGACGAACAGACAGAAAGAGAGAGAGAGAGAGAAATGAGGGAGGGAGGGAGAGAGGGAAAAGGAGAGGGGAAAGATGTAGAGAAGGAGATAATAGAGAAGAAAGAGAAGGGGAAGAGGAGGAATAATCACCTCCATCCAGAGACAGAGACCCAGAAAGAGAGACAAATTTGGTGAAAACAATAAGGGAATGAGCAAAAGAGCATTTTCATCAGTGAGGATGGAAACCCATCTCACTCAATCGACATCATAGCTGGGAATATATAGATGCTGCAGCTGTTTTTCAGACTCTTCCTTGTCTGTAGGATTTTGTGGATCCAGCTTTGTGCCATATCTTTCCATCACCTTGAGGGACTTCCTGCCAGATGGTCAGTTCTAACGTTTCCTGGATTTTCAAACGTACCAGTATTTGGATGCTATAAATAGATTAGGCCAGAAAGACCTGGCTGGGGATGAGGAATAGGACTGTGCCCCCCCATTTACTTTTTCAAACAGAAAACAGTGTTTCAATGCCCCATTTTACATTTGCTATAACAGATTCCTTAAAGTTCAATTGACACTGAATAAAATTTCATATGAGTTTCAATGGTGTTAAATTATAATCAGCCATTTGCCGTCCTCCAGGTTACAACGTAACAAAGAAGGAACCATTCAAAATATTAAAAATTATAGGAAGTTGGAATCAGAAGGCTCCTTAAGGAACATTTCATTTACTTCCTTCTTTTTATAGATTAGTAAACGGAGACCCAAAGAGAACTGATTTGCCCAAAGTCATTCGACTAATTAGGCAGATGATTAGAATCCAGCTCTCTGGGCTCCAAGACTAGTTTCTCACCCCCCTCCACACGCAGCAAAAAAAATACTTTGGGAATTATTGACAAAGCATGAAGCAAATCCAGGATCAGAGCAAATTCATTGTGTGCCTCATACTCAAGAAATAAGCTTTCACGCTGCCTATTTAAAAATACATAGAGGAGTTTCACAATCAGGTAGTCTCCCCCAGCCCTGACATTTCTGTGATTCATTGAAGCCTCCGAATTTTTCACATCAGTTGTCTGCTTTAAGGATGAATGACCAAGAGATGGCCTTGTCATCGAAGCTGAAGAGAGAGGAAGCCTGGATTCATGTGATGGGAAAGGGATCCACTAGCAATCTGAATGGATGAGACCCTCTCAGTCCCATGACTGCGTCCCTGTTAAAGGCTTGAACTCTAGGTGCAGAGAGCACATCCAAATCCTTTTGCTTCCAGGACTCAGAATCCCATTGGCTCCCTTCATAATCGATAGCAATGTTGCCTCCAGAATGTACTTGCTCAGGCTGATTAAGTTCATAAATAAAACCAAGTGGTTCCTTGTTCTGTTTTTCCTCCTCTTGTTTTGATGTCTGCATTTTAAACTGCTTTGTTCCCTTCTCTGCTTTTGACTCTGGCAGTTTATTCATTTCCAGCCAGACTAGAAATAGAATATGCATTGGGGACTGTCTGAACTCAGAGCCTAATTATTTATCACATTGTCTTTTCTGGTTCTCCATTTAGTTAGTGGAAATATGTTTCTGTGTTATAGATTTAGGATGTATTCATTACTTATGATCATCTGTTCCCATTTACAAGAATCATAGGAAAACCACAGGCTATTAAAGGGCTGCTTTCCTTCTTGTTTTCAAGCCTATTTAAGTAAGCTTGTAGGGATTGTCTTTCTGGTTTTTTAGGTGATGTATTTGTGTCGGACATATCCTTATTTCATCCAAAAATTATTATGGAAGCTAGTATAGTCCTATTACTAGGTACTGGAGATGCAAAAGTGAGAAATCAAGATGGTCTTTTCCCTTGGGAATTTCCACTAGAATAGGGAGACATAAAAGGCAAAGAGATAAACACAATAACACATAGAATATCATAGGGGCAGAGGAGAACTTGGGTAGAGAAGTTGTAGGAAAATACGAGAAGAAAAAGTTTGAGCTGGTAGGAAAGGAAGGATCAAGGAAAGGGCTACCTGCTCTGCACTCTGAAAGAAAAGAAGGATTTTCAAAGGTACGAAAATACTCTGACAAAGCATTGCAGCAGGAAATGGAAAGACAGGCCTGGAAGGAAGAACGTACAAAAGGAGTAATCTGAAATAAGAGTGAAAAGACAGGTTGAGGCAGATTGTAGAGAGCCTTAAATGCCCAGACTAAGAAGTCTATGTTTTAGCCTAGAGATAATTGGGAGCCACTGAAAGCTTTTGAGTAACTGGTCAAATGGTTCATGAGGAAAGTTATTTTGGCAGCTGGGTGAAAGATTAATGGAAGAGATGAGAGCCTGGAGGTAAAGGATCTTGGGGAGAGTTGATGAGGGACTAATGGGAAATGCAAAGAAAATGAAACTTGAAAAACTCTCTAGAGGCAGAATCCACATAACCAAAACTGTTTGGGTAAAGGAAGGAAACAAGCACTTATTAGGGGCTTTTATAGATGTTGGTTCCTTGTCACAACCACCCTGGGAGGTAGGATTCTGAGGCAGACAGATGTTAAGTGACTCGGGAAGTGCCTGAACCTGGATGTGAAATTAGATCTGTTGTGTACCCACTTTGACCCTCAGCTGTGTTGGAGGGAACAGAAAGAGCTAAAATTGACTCCAAACAGGCCCATTTCTGCTCCATTTGGGCTTTCCATCCTCACACAAAGATGTAGGATGTATATCATCCTATATTAGTCCTTGTGGCCACATTCCTCCAAGCAGCCTCCACTTTCTCTCCTTCCACTGCCTTCTTGACCCTTACAGTCTGGCTTCCCACTGCACCATTCCACCAGAATGGCTCTCTCCAAGGTCACCGGCCATCGTGAAGCTGGCCCACCTTGGCTCAGCGCTCATTCTTGCTGACTTCTCTGCAGTCTCTATTCTCCCTCCTACCCTCTTCTTCCCAGATTTCCAGGGCACCACTCTCTCCTGCCTCTCAGATCCCTCCTAAATCAACTCATACAAATATACAAGTGCAAGCTCTAGGCTAGGCAGGTGCTCTTTAACTAAAGGTGTGCCCCGGGTGTCTGTTCTGGGCCCTCTTCCCTCCTCCCTCTGGACTTCTTAGCTTGGTGATCTTATCGGCTCCCACGGATCTATTTACAGTGTCCATGTTGACAATCCACCTATCTCACTTCTCCAAATGCCTTTCATTTGACATTTCAGCTAGAAGTCCAGGAGACAACTTAAACTCAGCATGTCCCAAACTCAGCCATATTTCTCTTAAACCTAACTGACTTATTACAGTGGAGGGCAAACACTGTCCTCCCAGGCCCCCAGACTCACAACCTGGGAGACCACCTTACTATCTCTGCTCCCCCCCATCCAGTCTTTTGCCAAGTCCTATTGAATCCATCTTTGCAATGTCTCTTTAATGTGTCCCCTTCTGTCCTCAGACACTGCCCCCACCCTAGTTCCTGGATTATTGCAATGGCTGCTGGTGGGCCTTCCTGCCTCAAGTCTCCAATCCATTCCATCCCCCATTCATTCACCCAACCTGCAACTCAGTAAACTCCAGGGGTTCCAAATCACCTCTAGGATCAAACACAAAATCCTTTGGCATTCAAGGCCCTTCACGACCCAGCCCTCTCCTTACCTGTCCAAGATTCTTATTCTTCTCTCCGCAACATGTGTTCTTTGATCTAATGGCCCTGGCTTCCTGGCTGTTCTATCAATAAGACACTCCATCTTAGCAATTTTGGGGGGTCTCTGGGCATTTTCTCTGGTGGTCCTCCATTCCTGAAAGACTCTCCCTACTAATTCTACCTTTAAATCCCAACTAAGATCCCATTTCCTACAGGAAGTCTTTCCCAACCCCTCTTAATTCTAGTGCCTTTCTTCTTTTAATGGTTTTCTGTTTAGCCTATACACAGCTTGTTACTTATTAGTTACTTAATAGTTTGCTTCTTTTCTCTCCCCTATTATACCATGAACTCCTTCAGGACAGGGATTATCCTTTGCCTCATTTTGTATCCCCCAATGTAGGATAACATTATTTCTATAAAACAAGTGCTTAATAAATATTTATTGATTGACTAATGTGAATTTAAGATACTTAAAAGAAGAGATGCCAGTATTCTTAAATTATTGATTTTAATATAAATTAGAATCATATTAGAATATAAGTTCTAATTGCTGCACCAGTTCACTCTTGTACTTTTCCTTTAATTCCCTTAATTGGCCATGGGAACAGAAGGCTTACCATATAAGATCAGGTTCTTGATTCAACCAGGTCATTTTGTTTTTTTCCTCTCATCCCTAATTACTTATTCTATCATTAAAAAATGGGGAAAATTAACTCTTTTGTCCCATGTAGTTTCATTTACTATTTCATGAAATTGCACTCAGGAAGACAGGGCTTTGAGTTGGAATTCAAATAGAACTCTGGTTCTCTCTTATTGGACAATAATAGATCCCAGCCCAAACTTGACTAACTGAAGGGTTTTTATGGCTCTGTTCTGTTCTGACCAGAAATGCTGAGGGTCTCCTCACCTTGGTTTGATCCTTTTTCTTTCTTTCTTTCTTTTTTTTATTTCTGAGTAAACAAATTTTGCTTTTTTGTATATCTAGTGATACAACTACTTTTGGCTCATTTCTGACCTAAACCTAAATCACAGAATGGGTATTGCCTCAGATAAACCAAAAAATGGGAAAGACCTTCACTTTAAAAGACCAAGGTCTCCCCCCGCCTTGGAGGTCATCTCCAGTTGTTCTGACCTCTATGTCTTGCCATTAGACGTAGATGACCTTGGAGGAGAGAAAGAAGCTGATGGCTTTGTACAGCATTGCCTCATTTAAATCCAATTTATTTACAAGTGCAGACCTCACCCTCCTGCTTTCAGATGGTAGCACCAAGGCTGCAGCACAGAAAACGGGATCTTCAGCCTCAGTTTCCAGATTTAGGAATGTATCCCAAACATGTTGGCTTCCTGAACTTATTGAGGCCCTTTTGGGTGCTGCCATTTGAGGCATCCAATTATAGGTGGCTACTCTACTCCACAGCACTCTCCATAACATGCCAGGCTGTATTTCATCCGCTTCCTTTTCTTTACTTTAAAATTTTCCTCTTCATTCTTCAAGGGACTATAGCATGGAACTTATATCAAAGTTGGGTCTTCCTTTGATTGTTCAGTGATTTTTTTCTTTTTCCAGGAAGGAGATGTTTGGCCTAATTCAACAACTCAGATCAGTGTGACCTTTTATCCTCGAGAAGCCAAGCTCTATCAGCAAACAATTTACTGTGACATCTCAGGTACAGGGTGCAAGAGGGTGGGGATGGGAGATTCCATGGGGGAGCAAGGGGTCAGAAGGCAGAGGTCAGGTGGCTCACCTCCATGCTTTGCCCCAGTGAACTGATTGGAACTCTTTGTTCCTGTAACAGCATCATGTATATTTCTGGAAGGAAAAGGCTTGCAGCAGGGCACCATATTGTTCAGGTTCCTTCAAGGTTTAAAATCTGACAGGGATCAGAGAGTTAGGTGAATTGTATATGAATCTGGGGGGATATAGGAAAACATGCAGGTGAGGGCGAGATGATGAAGGCTGAGAGCTTCCTGTCTTCTGACCTGGTCAGACATCAGGTAGCATCGTGTTCTCCTGGGAGCGCCGCCTTTGGGAAGGACAATGACCACCTGGAGAACTTTCAGAACTTTCTTCTGAAAGGATGAACGATGCGGAAAGGTCTGAGTTTATGCTATTTGCTGATTGACCCAAGTACTTGGATCTTTGCGCTGAAAGAGAGAAAACTTGGGGAGGACACGGCCATTGTTGTTAAGCCTTTGTAGAACCTCTTGGGTTCATCCTGCCTCGCACCAGAAGGAAGAAGCAGGAGCAATTAATTGTGGGAGGTGCAGCTTCATTTCAGACAAAGCTTCCAGAGCTATAGGCTCCTTCTGGAGACGGTGGGCTCCCCGCCCTTGGAGATCTTCAGGCAAGGTCAGGGACCACTTGTCAGGTTAATTGTAGAGATTTTTGTTCAGACTGAGTTGGGCTAGTTAGTTATGGCAAAACTCTATGTCCCAGATGCACAGGAATAGAATGACTCTCTTCCCCCTGGCACTGAATACCGCCAAAAGAATGTTCTGTTTAATAGGTGGCTTGACCTGGCTCCCTCCCCATCCCCCCTCAACCCCTCCCCCTCCCAGACTCAGGCCCTCTGAGTCTAGACTAGTCTCTCTCTTTTGAAAAACCTTTAGGCACATGGGGAGAATATAATGAACTAGGAGGGATCGTTGATTTATCCAGGTACTACCTACCTGACAGGTGGGAATTCCTAGTCTGTTTCAGAAGTGGCTTTAGCATGGATCCAGGGAGGAGTCCCTCACAGGACTCATCTGAACCTAGAATCCCTCTAGCAGTCTAGGAAACCCCGTGGGATTTGGCTTTGTGCAGTGGAGTTTAAAGGAGTCCCATGTTCTAGGTACATCCAAGGAGCCATCTCCAACTCCAGGCCTGGAACACCCTCCCTCTTCACTTCCCCCTCCTGGCTTCCTTCAGGTCCTTCCTAAAAATCTCCTCCTGTACAGGAAGCCTGTCCTGATCCCCCCTTAAAGCCACTGCTGCCTTCCTGTTGCTTCTCTCCCATTTGTCCTGCTGTGGAGTTGTTTGTAGTGGTCTCTCCCATTCCATGGCGAGGTCCTTGGGAGCAGGGATCTCTCTGTGTATTCCCAGCACTCAGCAGGGTGCCCGGCACAGTGCTAAGGTCATCACAGTTTACTGATTCTGGTAAGTTCCTCTGGCCCATGGCTTGCTGATGACACCCCAATTAACTGTATTCTGGGATAGTTTCCCATTCTTGGTCAGTATTCAAATAGTATATGACTTAATGCTTTTATATTTTTATTTTTAGTGGATTTTATTTCTTTTAAAATTTTTAATTAAAGCTTTTTGTTTTCAAAATATATGCTTGGATAATTTTCAACATTTACCCTTGCAAAACTCTGTGTTCCAAATTTTTCCCTCTTTCCCACCTCCCACCCCTAGATGACAAGTAATCCAATATATATTAAACATGTGCAGTTCTATACATATTTTAGTGGATTTTATCTTTTATCTTTTGTTTTCACATCACTTAGATTTCTCCATGTTCTCTCCCCAACACTTGCCTCACCTCACGCAACACAGCTATTCCTTCCTAACAAAGTCTATAAAGAGGAAGAAGAGGGAGAAAATTCACTGATATTATTATATGCAGTTCCAAACCTTCCCCCACTCGGCCCTTGCCAGAGAGTTGGGAGAGGAGCCTGCTCAAGTTTCTTGTCTGGCTAAGCTCAGCTGTCATAATGTCACAACACTCACCTTCAACTGGGTTACAACCAATTCCTCGTATAGGTCATTTCATTCGGAAGCCTGAGTCCTGCCGCAGTGATCCCGTAGAGCTCAGATGTGCTGACTGTTATCATTTTCTATCTAAGTGACATTCTCTCTTGACTTCACTAGAGCATTTTAAAATGTACCTGGCAAGGAAGTCCTTTTATTTATAAAGAAATTGTGCAGCCTTTATTTGGTCAGTTCCATGTAATTCTATGACTTAAGCTGATAAATTATCTCATTATTCTTATAACTACTGTCATTCTTATTGCTACTAACAATAACAATAGTTGAGGGACAGCCAGGTGGCACAGTGGGCAGAGCTTCAGGCCTGGAAGTTCAGGAGTCCCTGGGTTCAAAGGTCATTGCCTCTTCTTGCTTCAGGGATTCAATGATTCCTTAATATGAGGTTCAGTGCTGTTGGTAAAACTTCTAGGTCTTGGATCACTGGCGTGCACCTCTACTTCATCCTCCATACCACTGACAGACCTCTCTTTCCTGGTGTGGTAGCTTATATTATTTTATATTATATATAACATATATATTATATGTACTATATATATGTAATATTTATATATTAAAACTACCATGTTTTATACACTAAATCACATGCTTTCACCAGATTTTTGCATACTCATATATAATTTAGTGAACAACTGGCAGACTCTTGAAATGGAATTTTGAAACCAAGAATAGTAATAGTAGTGACTCTTATTTCAATGATCCCTGAAGGTTTACAAGCCTTAAGGTGAGCTAAGTATCCCAAGTATTACCCTTCCCAGTTCCTTGCCCATAGAGTCTCCTGCTTATAAATGGCTGAGGCAGCCTCACATCCAGGCTTTAGTCCAATTCCTCCAACCATGGTCATAGAACCGAGGGACCTTCAGAAGGTCATCTAGTCCATACCCCTGCCTCGAGGCAGAACCACACTGAAACCACAGTATCTTGGTAACATCTTGCAGTTGTAAGGGATCAGAAATTCTTCCTTCTTCCCTAACTTAATCCTTCCTGCTGCAGCTTGTTATCTTTCCCCCACTTAATTGATATTGTTGCTTTGAAAAATGGAGTTGGAAATCGTGATAGGTCAAATTCGGTTGGCAAGTTGCATGTATAGGATATGCCATTTGAATGCAGACAGATGTATTATAATGGGAATGGATATCACTCTCGTCATTCTCAGGAGCCAAATACTTTGGAATAATTAATGGTGCAAAAGAAAACATTTTGGTCCCCTCTTTTATTACAATACACCTCAATATAGAAATATATACTTTTAAATGTAAAGTAGTCAAGTTAACAGATGGGGAAAGCTTTGGATCTGACAGTTATAAATTAGCTTTCTGTTTATTCCATGATCTATTTACAATTTGCTTTCCTGGCTCCCCTGAAAATGTGATCTATATTCTGGATACTTTTCTTTGGACCAAAGAAATGCCGCTTATCATCAGTAGACTGAAGCCATTAGAATAATAGAATGGACTGGGAAAGGACTAAGTTATTTTTCACGTGGTTTCAATTCCTATGTTGAGTATCTTAGAGATTTATTAATGAAGCATCACTGGAAAGAAATGATACTAATAAGCCAAAATAATGTTGCACACCAACTAACACAGGGGTCAGTTATCAATAAAAATATTCATGGGGTGAGTGAGCAGGATTAAAGTTTTAATTTCATTTCTACTTCTATTAGGTGGTTGTAAATAAAAGTTCCCTTTGGCTTGTGGGGTAGGGTTTATATGGGTTTGTGTGTGTGTGTGTGTATCCATTTACAGTTTCATCATAGACTTGGAAAGGACTTCTAAGATCATTTGATCCCATCTCTTCATTAGAGAGGAAATTGGGGCCCAAATAAAATCATTGACCTTAGCAGTTGACTTTCTTTGAATGTTTTTGCTAATTATACTCAAATCAATTATACAATATTTAGTGAATAATTCCTGTGGACAAGATTCTGTTGTAGGGACCACTAGAAGTGCCAGACTGAATTCATGTCCTTAAAGATAGTTGTTCAATGAAATGCTTCAAACCAGTTCCAATTGTTCAGTGAAGAGAGCCATATACACCCAGAGAGAGGGATGTGAAATGTGGACCACAACATAACATTTTCATGTTCTCTATTGAGGTTTGCTTGCATTGTATTTCCTTTATCAGATTATTCTTTCTTGTAGATACGATTTCTCCTGCACAAAAAATGATGCAATAACTGTACATATATTCAATTTCTTAAGTATTCTAACATAATTATCATGTAGTGGATTTCCTGCCATCTAGGGGAGGGGTGGGGAGTAGGGGGGAAAATTTGTAACAGAAAACTTTGTAAGGGTTAATGTTTAGGAATTACCCATACATATGTTTTGCAAATACAAAGTATTAATAAATAAAAAAGAGAGAGTTGTTGAGTCATAAACTTGAGAAAAATAAAATGATATTAGACTATGTCAGAAATTATAAAAGTCATAAATTTATAGCAAAAAGTACATTAGGACTATCTAGTCCAACCGCCTCATTTTACAGATAAGGAAAATGAATCCTGGAGAAATTAAGTGACTCCTGCAAGAGCACACAACCAATAAGCGGCAGAGATAGGATTTCAGTATAGATCCTGCAAGAGCACACAACTAATAAGTGGTAGAGATAGGATTTCAGTATAGATCTCTCTGTTCCCAAATCCAGGACTCTTTCCAGTATGCTATGTCTCCTTCCATGGCACAGGTATTACATGATGATGTGTACTTGTCCATAGTATCTCAGTCATTTTAGTATCTCAGTCATTTTATTAATGGTAGCATCTAATAGGGCTTCCAAAACAATTTTACTGTTACACATCTAACAGGCTTTGAGGGGTACTCTCCCAAAACCTGATATACTGTCGGGCAAAATCTCTGTAGGGCTTACTCTCAAGGTCTGGGGATAGTTTTCTAAGAGTAAAACTCACAATCCCCCTACCAGTATGCTCTCTTACATTGATTATCAGTTGAGATCAAATGCCATATGGATTTAATGAGCGTTTTAGAAATGGGTATTTACTAAACAATTGATACAAATGCCCCAGTTTCCCTGGAGCACACTCTCCCATAACTGCACATGGCAGCTCTCAGCTCCCAGGTCCTAGACATCCTTTTCCCCCTTCCTGGGGTCCTCACCAAGCCCTGCTTTGGCACAATGGAGATTTTTTTTTACAGGCCCCTTCTAGAGTCTGAAGCTGCTTTTCTTGGCCTGTCTGGTTTATTCTCAGCTCCTGAAGCTTATGGCTATCAGCTGTCCTGGGAATCCTACTAGGATCTAAGATCCCCATGGGGAAGCCCAAAACCTGCTGATCTGATTAATTCAATAACCATATTCACAAATCATTAAGATAGGTAGTTTAGGTGAGATGAGATGATTGATTGAATGAATAAAACCTCTCCCTTATAAATAGGTAACATGAATAGTAGACATGGTCCCTTTCATAAGGAATTTACATTCTAAATGTCCGAAAGGTAAGTCTCAAAAGTCTTTGATCTCTGGTCTTATTCAATGAGGGGTAATTTAACTCCATACCCATTCATCCTGTGCCTACTATGTGCTAGGCAGAATTATTCCCATGTCAAAGATATCAAAGAACCAAGTAAGGAATACTGGAGTCTTAGTAAAAATCTCTCATTTTAAATGGTGCATTAACGGCCAGTCTTTCTCCCCGAGTTAGAGCAATTACAAATTATTGTGATGAGAACATTCATGATCCTGATAAGTATTCAGTATTCAGATATGTATGTGTGTGTGTGTGTGTGTGTGTGTGTGTGTGTGTGTGTGTGTATGAGAGCTCTGGATCTTTTTTTCTCTTCTCTTTGGGAGAATTTGTAGCTCAAAGCTGTAATAAAAACTGTTCTCTAAAGATAAGAAACTGGCAATCCTTCTGTTCCCTAAAGGTAAGATATATCTCCGAAGCTGACTAAATTATCATTCCTACTGCCCAGTATAAAGAGCTTCTGCAGTGATACTGACTTGGCAAGTAGCTGATAATTTGTCAGGCAGAATCTGGTCAGAGAAGGGTGAAGAGGAGGAGGGAATAAGGAGAGAAAATAATGCAGGTTCAATCAATCAATAAATCAGTGAATAAACAAACATTTAACTAAGTGCTAAGAGAGCTGGGAAGAAAATTACTATTTTTAAGAAGCTTACTTTTTCCCTCCAGAGGAGATAGCCTGTTCATATAGAAATACACACACACACACACACACACACACACCATACCACACAATAACTGGGGCATGAATATCTGAGGGAATTGGGAAAGGCCTATATAAGAAGGCTGTGTCTGAGCTGAGTTTGAAGAAAATTAATCTACAAGGCAGAGGAAAGGAATTCCACATATGGGAGATACTGTGAAGAAAGGCATGAGACAGTTTGTGGAAGGAATAACAAGAAGGGCATTTTGGGGGGGACAGAGAAGTGAATGAAGGAAAGCAGAACATAATGAGGCTGGAAAGGGAGATTGAAGCAAATTATGGAAGGTTTTCAGTGTCAGAGCAGTTGGAATTTTATCCTAGAGGTAATAGAGTGCCACCGGAGCTGATGGAGCTGGGAAGTAACATGGTCAATTCTGTGCTTTATAAATCTTAGTTTGGCCACTACATGGGATATGGGTTGGAGTGGGAAGACATTTGGGGAAGAGAGATGGGAGAGGTGATTGTAGGGCTCTGAGCACGAGTTAATGAGGCTGATGATGGTGACAATATAACTGAAGAGAAGAGGATAGATGCCAGAGATTTGTCAACCTAGAATTAACAAGCTTTGTCAACTGATAAGGGAAGGGTGAGGAGTTGAGGAAGAATTTGAGGTTGTGAAGCTGGATGATTAGAAGATGCTGTCTTTTACAGAGAATAAAATTTGGGAGAGGAGTGAGTTTAGGTGTTTATTTTTTCCTTTCTTCTTCCTTCCTTTCTTCTTTTGTCCCTTCCTCCTTCTCTCTCTCTTCCTCTGTCCTTTTCCTCATTCTCCTCCTTGTTTGTCTGTCTCTCTCTTCCCTTCCCTTCTCTCTCCCCTTCTCTCCCCCTTTCTTCCTTCCTTCTTTCCTTCCTTCCTTCCTTCTTTCCTTCCTTTCTTCCATTCTTTCTTCTTTTTTTCTTTCTTTCTTCCTTCCTTTCTTCTTTTCTTTCTTCCTTCCTTCCTCCCTTCCTTTCTTTCTCCCTCACTTCCTTTCTTCCTTTCTTCCTTCAGAACTGGAAGAAGTGGGTTTCAGGCTGCACATAGAGAGGATGGCCTTTTAAGTCTATTTTTCCTCCTCACAGGCAGGGAATGCCGGTTGCCCCTTCGAATCAAAGGAGAAGGAATGGGACCCAAAACTATCTTCAACTTTGATGTGTTGGATATTGGTAAAGCTTTTGTTGGATCAATACATAGCTATGAGGTAAGCAAAAAAAGTCACTAATAAAGTCATTTTATGGGGCTCTTGCTTTGATTATTTTTTTAGAAAAAAAACATTTTTATCTTGCTAAATATTTCCCAATTGCATGTAAAAAATCTACATTAATTTTTTAAAAATTTGAGTTCCAAATTCTGTCCCTCCTGCCTACACTTCCTCCATCCCTCTAAAAGGCAAGCAATATGGTATCGGTTTTACACATTAAGTCGTGCAAACCACATTTCCATATTTTTCCACATGTTGCAAAAGAAAGCATAAACACACAAAAAGCAAGAAAAGTAAAGGTTTAAAAGTGTGCTTCAATCTGCACTCAATGTTCATCAGCTCTCTCTGTGGAGGTGGATAGCATTTTTCATCATGGGTCCTTTGGAATTGTCTTGGATCATTGTCTTGATCAGAGTAGCTAGGTCTTTCACAGATGATTATCGTTACAATAGTGCTGTTACTGTGTACAATGTTCTCCTGATTCTCTGCGTTTCATTTTGATCGGTTCATGTACATCTTCCCAAGTTTTTCTGAAAGCAATCTGCTTGTCATTTCTTACAACACAATAGTATTCCATCACAATCATATACTGCAACTTGTTCAGCCATTCCCCAGTTGAAGGACATCCCCACAATTTCCAGTTCTTTGCCACTACAAAAGAGTTGCTATACATATTTTTTTGTATAAAATAGGTCCTTGCCCTCTTCTTTGAATTCTTTGGGATACAGACCTAGCAAAGTATTGCTGGATCAAAAGGCATACCCAGTTTTATAGCCCTTTGGGCATAGTTCCAAAATGCTTTCCAAAATGGTTCACATTCACCAATGGAGAGTGTCCCTATTTTTCTGCACCCCCTTCACCATTTGTCATTTTTTTTTCTCTTTGACAACATTTTTAATGTCACTTGTACATTCTTACAAGTAATCCTGAGAGATGGGTTATCAGAGGACCGTCACCTCCTCCTTGCTGCTTTCACTCTGATGTAAAGCCATCTCTCCTTCCTTCAGCTCCAGCCTTATGCAGAATTCAAAAGAAATGTGACATGTACCATTTAGAGACATCTCCACTCCCCATGTTCATATGAACTATTTGTGCCCAACCTGTGGTAGGGCTCAGGCTCATGTTGGACTGATGAGCCACCATTGGACACAGTGTACCTTGACTCCAAGAAAGTGATTATCATTTTGGTCCTTTTCCTGTGGACAACATCCAGCCCTCCAGGGCTTTACAATGCTAAATTGTTAGGGCCATCTCTTCTGAAATACATAAGCTTTTTATTTTTAGTGCCTCCATAATGCCCTGGTTTTAAAAGAAAAACAACTCAATGCGAAGTAATTGTAGGGAGAGAGAGTTAGAATTCAGTTTAAAACTTTGTTAAAAAAAAAAAAAAGCCTGCTGTGCTCAGAACACTGTGCTAGAAATTGGAAAAGATTTAAAATTTAAAATCATGATCTCTGCTATTAAGAAGGCAACTGGACACAAAAACAGGCAACTTTAATATACATTTTACATAATAATACTATCAGAGGAGGACAGAGTTAAGTGTTATGTGTGAGTTCAAAGGGGAAGGGTCATGAAGTGGAGAGATCAATGAAAGATTCATGGAAAGGGTGGTATTTGAGCAGGCTGGGCTTTAAAGGATAGATAGAAATACCACTGTACACCCATCTAAAATTATCAAAATTATTTTCTTATCCTGGTATTTTTTTCTAAAATTGCCTCCAGAGCACCTTGCTTCCTTCATAAGTTGTCCATTGGAAAACCTTCATTTCAGCTCCAAAATACATATAGTATTTCTGTAAATGTAGCAAATGAACTTCATTAACATATATCTCCCATATATTGACAATAAATACACATTTATTGACAATAAATACACATTGACAATAAATACACATACAACAAACTAAAGCAATATTAAACGAGCCAGTGCATTACACTGGAATGTTTTGGGAGCTACACATTGGCAGGGAAGGACAAGGTAAGGTGTTCTCTTACAGGAAAGTTTTGCTCTCTCTGCATTTTAAATGCTGATGCCTCATTACTTCTCTCTATGTTAATTTATTATTTTATTTGAGACAAATTTGAATAACTAACCTGTTGCCCTTAGCTAGTGCTGATCTTGGCAAATACAAAGTAAACCCAAACCCCAAGCAATGGACAACCCTGGGCCAAGAGTCAAAATCTTGGGGTCTAGTTTGAATTTGCCATTAAGGTAGCTGTTTGACCTTGGGCAATAATAATTTTATCCCCTGGCACACCCCAGTTTCCTTATTTGTTTTATTAAGACTAAGTCTCTTCATCTTGTACAGGTTTGGAATATGGGAATGAATCATGCACCAATCCCATTACTTACTGGCATGGGGACTTTGACCTACTATATATATGACCTGAGTCCTTCCTTGGCCAACCTGGTGGTCACCCACTCTTAGAGGCTTGTCATATGGAGGCCAGACTTTATGCAGCTTAGCCCAGAGTTCCCAAATTCAAGAGATAGAGAGGACTATCCCTGATAGTCGAGGATGAGAAGCATGTGACTCCATGCTTGGGTAGTTTCTTTTATCTGTAAAATGAGGAGATTAGATTAGGGGGCCCTGTGGTCATGCAAATCTTTTACCATTAAGCGACTTTCAGCCTTACTGTACTTGAGGGACATAACACTAGAGTTGCATTTTCATTTCTTTCTTTTCTAAGAATTGACTGTTCAGATAAGAGTGATCTTCCATCTTAAATCTTAACATTTTAGCCCCAATTTTTCTCTAGTTTCTCTATAAATGGGAAGTATCTGTTGCTTCATGGAGAAGAGAAAAAAAATTTTCAAATCTATGAAAAATGGCAGGGATGGGGTAGAGTGAAAAATATCACCTCACAAAATACTGAAGTAAAAATGATCAACCAGAGATGTAATCAAGAAGATGGCAACGTACTGTCCATGATATTTCAGGAAAGAAAATGAGGAGCTCAAAAGGGATAAATAGGCAGTTCTATCATCATCATCATCATCATCTCTTCTACCGTGGGACCAGACAGAAGTGTCCAGCCAGCAATTAAATCTAGAGTCTTTCTCAGTTTTACAGGAGAGTTGTCTTTCATTTCTTATAGATGTCAGGTACTTTTGTACATCAGATAGGGGAGTTGGACAAAACAAAGGGACTTTGAACTGCCTTCCAGCCATAACATTTTGTGATTCTGTGCTCAAGAGCTATGGAAATAGCTAACTTACATTAAGTTACACTATTATAATAGCATTTTATGCCTGAAAAGGCACTGAGCAGGAGCATGGTGCAGTGTATATAGAACGAACAGGCTTTGAAGCCAGGAAAGGTCAGATTTACGATTCCCCTCTGAGACATAACGTGTGTATGACTCTGGGCAAGCCATATAATCTCTTGGTGTCCCCCGGGCACTTCTCTTAGAAGAAGCAGATCTGACTTGGGAGATGGAGTTTCCTCACCCATTAGAATGGAAGCTGCTTGAAGACAGAAACATATTCTGACCACCTTTATATCTCCAGTGCTCAGCCTAGTGCCTGACACATAGTGAGAGCTTAATAAATGCTGCTTGTTGAAAGCTCTCTCTACCAGTGCAGTCACAGGTCCAGGGCCCATCCCCATCCCCTACTGAGCATCTACTATATGTGAAACAAGATTTAATCAGTGAGAATAAAAAGCAAGTTGGAGATGACTCCTACCTCCAGAGAACCTGCATTTCAGATGAACAAATAGAACATCAACATCAAAAAGGCATCAGTTACTAAGGGCAACTGAGATACCAAGTGTTCCCAGGGTCAGTGAGGGAGAAAGCTCGATGGGATAGCAATCTTTATGCAGGTCTTAAAGAACAGGCAAGCTTTTGGGTAGAGGGGGAGAAGGGACAGAGGAGGAGAACAGGGTGAACATAAGAAATGAGAATGATTTAGACAGGAGCTTGACTGGTATGTTTGAGTGGAAAACTGGGAGAGATCCCTTTGGAGGCTGGGCTGGTGGTCTCCAAGGGCTTCCCTCCCCTAAAATTCTGTGAACATTTGAGTCTGCATCAGGATTGTTGGTAAACAGCATTGAAGGGGGTGGTGAAGCCAGAAATATAGGATAAAGAATCCTTGTCCTGAATCTTCATATTCAGCTCGATTCATCTCTAAATAAATATGAGATCTAGCTAAGCCCTACACTGTGAAACCATTTCTGTGATGAGTTTGGGCTCTTCGAACTTTGCTTTTTCTCCTGGTTTCAGTGACTTCACTCTTCTGTAAGATGAAGGCTGCATACTTAACTACCTCTCCTATTTCGAAAGTGTCAGAAATCATATTTAAAGCTTCTCAGAGAAAGCATCCATCAATGTGTGATTATCATAAATTCTTATGGAGCCCTAAGATAAAACATAGGAGCAGCAGATTTTAAGACTTTATTTTAAGGGGAAACTGTAAATAAGAGATGATTTGTCTGACTCTTATTCTTGACATATTCAAAACATCAAGGAGTCAATATTAATTTTTTTTAAAAGCAAACTTTTTGATACCCATATTTCAATATAGTTATCATGCATTTAAAAATGTTGTTCTAAGTGGGGGTCCTTAGGCTTAACCAGACTCTGAAAGGGGACCATGACCCAGAAAAAAAGCATTTCAGAACCACTGCATTAGTGTATCATTTTTCCGCCTGCTGCCTTTCTTTGCTTAGAATTCCTGTTACTTTCTCTGCTTTAATCATCTCAATCCAGTAATTCTATGGAAATAGAACAGTTCATACCTTTGAAAAGAAGCATCCATTGTAGAAGCTTTTCATTCTTGCCTTCTCTCCTCCACCCCCCACTTCCTGTAGGCCATCCTGTCTAACAAAGGCAGCATTGATGCTCTCTTTAATTTGGAACCTCCAACAACACCTTTGGGATCCTGTTTCATCTTTAACCCCAAGGAAGGTATCGTGGAGCCTTCTGGCCTACAAACCATACAGATTTCCTTCAGTTCGAACATCCTGGGGCACTTCAAGGAGGAGTTCCTATTCAGTATCAATGGATCCCTGGAACCTGTGAAACTGACCATCAGGTAAGGAGCTTGAATCAGGACTTCAAACATAGGTAAAACTTCGGTTTTCTGGAACATTGCTCCCCATAGGAATACGCAAAAAAATAAGTCTTTTTTCCTTTGTGCTAATATTTTCCCCACAGCCAGCTGGAATCAATACTGGACTTTGCTACAGATGCTATCCTTGGGAAGAGCAGCGTGTGGCTGAGCTGCTAACTCAAGTTCAGTGACCTTGTTTGCTAATATTTAGAAGAATGATGCTTTCTATACTAACTGCCCTTTCTCTGTTTATGTTCTGACTCCCTAAGCAAGGAAGGAGACTGTGAATTATCCTACCAGCCTTTGCTTTTATATGAACACTCGATCTCATTAGTCACAGGGCACATTGCTGCTTTAGTTAGAAAAAAAATCTGGGACTCTCAGCATTCATTCATTCATTTATCTAACAGACATTTATTGGATTTTAGGTACTTTTCTAAAAAGTGGTGGATCGCAGTTCTGCTACTTATTACCTGAGTGATCTCCTTCCTCTGGGCCTTGGGTTTTCTGCTCTCTAAAATAATGTAAGGAGCTTGGATTGAGCAATCCCTAAATTCTCCTTCAGCTTTAAATCCTATTATCTTCTTCCCTCCAAACTAAAAGCACTTTTCATGATGTCATTTGGTTTTAAAATGAGCTTCACCTTTTTACTATGTTACTGGATCCTCACAATAACTTTGTGATTAGGTAGGGCAGGGATTGTTGTTCTGCTTATACTTTGTTGCAGGATGAGAAAACTGAGGCTCAGCAAGTTGTGTTCCCCCTTCTCCCAGCCAAGGACTCATAAATAAAGGGAGAAGGGAGAGATAGAACCTCCTAGATGTTTTGGAGATGGCTGGGAAGTGGTCCTTTGATGAACCTATAATGTCACCAACATACCGGCGGTTAAATCAACTGTAGGAAAAAAACCAGGTGTTTATTACAAAGACGCAAATGTTCAATGGTGATAATTGTGTCCAAGCATCAGCAACAAAGCTTTCCTATATCCTACAATCTAAAACAAGGCCTTTGTGTGGGAGCTTACACTAGACTTTTTTGTTTTTTCTCCTTATTTATTTAGAATATTGTTTACAATGAACAGGCCCACCCATTTGTTTTTGACATGAATTCATATTTTGCATATTATATTTCTTGTGCTTTTCCAGTAGTTCCATTTTGACTTAATTCTGCTGAGGTTATTGGTTTCTTTTTTTTTTTTCATAGCACTTGACTAAATGAGTTGGTCCAGAAATGACCTATGGCCTCCATGACTCCCCCAAAGTGACATGTAAGATTGAGTCCTCTTGTGGGCCAACCTGAGATTGTTATGCTTAACCCTTTCCCAAGGGCCCCATTAATGTAGCAATAACCAGGGACCTTCAGATTACTCACGGTTTTGTTAATTCTTTTGCCTTTCTGTCTCCCCTATACAGAGGCTGTGTCATTGGGCCGACTTTCCATTTTAATGTTCCATCCTTAGATTTTGGGGATGTCTCTTTTGGTAAGTTTTTCTTGGGTTCTAGGATTCCAGAGAATGACCTTCCACCCTTCTGAAGTTCCCATATTTGTGTTGTGATTTCTGGGGCACAAAAAAGCTCACCTGGACAGTTATTAGAGAGTTAAAGAACTATTTGTCCCATTGCTCTTCATTAGTATAAATGGCACTTCTGCAGACCAGGAAGTCTCAGGTTCATTTCCAAGTTTCCTACTTGCTATGAGCCAGGAGAGTTTTCTTCTCTCAATTCTCTTCTCTTCCCCTATGAAAATCAGTCTGGCTAACATGCTTTACTCCAGCTGTCCACACATTCAGAATGGATCCATTTAAATGCAGATTTTTTTGACTAGCCAGGCTCAGTCCACAAAAGGCTTTTCAGAGATGATCTGAAGCTTAAACGTGAAATCAATGGTGAATTGATTGGAGGTGCATCATCATTCTCTGCAGAAAATTATCTGCCCCAAGATTCTCAAGAAAACCCATTCCTTTTTCCAAAGTCTTTCTATCCTTTCCTTCCTTTTGTTTTGAAACCCTACATTGTTCTCACTAGAAAGGATAGAAAATTCAAAAACACTTTTTATATAATTTAAATTTCTTCTTCTTTTTTTTTTTTACAAAGGTGACCATTTTGCTAGAATTTTCTCAAATTTGCAGTTATAGCTTTGTTTCTTTAAAGCAGATTTCTTAATGTCTTTTGTGTTGTGGATTCTTTTGGCAGTCCAATAAAGCTTAGGGATTCCTTCTTAGAATCATGCGTTAAATGCATAAAATAACACACGTCGCCTTACAAAAGAAGCCAATTATATTGAAATAAAGGTATATTATTTTTCTCCTTCAAGTTTATTAATCCCTTGAAATTCATCCCCAACCCACTTGGGATCTCAGGTTAAGAACCTCTGGTTTAAAGCATTAATTACTGTTTAATTGACTTATAATGAGGAATCAGGGAAGTCCTCTTGATATCCTGGACAGGCAGTTTCTCTGGTTCCAAGCTTACCTCTGACCCCTTCAGGGATGGGGTTGCTCTCTTGCCAAAGAATCTATGTACCCTGAAGCTTCTAGCTGGTCCCCTTGGACCTTGCTGACCCCAGCCAGGGAGCTCAGGTGAAAAAGGCTTGGCCACTGAGCAACAAGAACTTTCTGTTTGACTCTGTAGGCTTTCAAGGGAGAAACACTTTGGTTCTTGCTCTTTTTTAACTCTCTCTTAGCCTGGTGGCTTGTGACTCAGCTCTTACTTGGCCCATGGGGAGGAGATATGAGCAGGAAAGAGCCGAAGTCTCTTCCTCAAGGGGACTCACCCACCAAAAGGAGCCAGGAGTGGCACTCAGCTCCAGGGGGAGGGCTTCTGTCTAGACAATCCCTATTCAGGCTTCATATTGACCTGTTGGTCACTCGGGATTTTCTTAGGGATCAAAGTCTTTAAAAAAAAAACACCAAAAACCAGAAGTAAAAGGAATTCTAGAGCTCTAGCCAAGGTCCAAGTCCCCTCATTTTATTTTATTTTTTTAATTTTTTTTTTTTTTTTTTTTTGCTGAGGCAATTGGGGTTAAGTGACTTGCCCAGGGTCACACAGCTGTTACGTGTCTGAGACCAGATTTGAACTCAGGTCCTCCTGACTTCAGGGCTGGTGCTCTATCCACTGCGCCACCTAGCTGCCCCCCAGTCCCCTCATTTTAAAGGTGAAAAAATGGGGAGGGGAGACTGAGGGAAGTGACTTATACAGGAACTCATATTGGTTAACAGAGCCAGAATTTGAACCAGCTCATGCTCATTGCCTTTGTGTCCCTTCTGGGGGAATCCTGCTGCTAGGACAGTAATTGGTACAAAACCATGGGCTGAGAAGCGGCCCAGCTCTGTGTAATTCTGGATTCTCATATCTGACAGTTCCTGTTGGCCCCTATGTCCTGGTCTATAAAATGGGTGTATAATTTTCTCTGATCAGGAGCCGCGGTTCATGTATACAAGAATCTTCAGCCATGGGACCATTTCTGAACGTGTCAAAATAGTCATAGCACCAAAACTGTGGGTCTCTGGGGGAGAAACAAAGCAGGGCAGTGAATGGGCAGACCTTACTCAGCTTGGAGGGCCATCTGATGCTCCCATGCTCTTTGCTCAAATCCAGATCTTGTTTCCCCCCCCAAAAATAAGAGATTTTTAAAATAATAATTCTGCGTGCTTTTTGGACACAAAGTGGGGGGGGGCTCTAATCCCATTATGAGTAATCAGAATACATAGCCAGGAGAACAAATTGGATTTGCTACCAATTTTTTGGCAATTAGCCTTCATGTTCTTATTGGAAGCAGATACCCCACTGATAATATCTGGAAGGTGCTGTTTCTGTAAATTTCCTCTAGCTGTAATTCAGTAACAATTGTGGGGCACCTATTTACAGACTGGGTTTTATCCTGATACAGAAAAAGGCCAGAACACAGAGGAAGAGTTCTCCCAGAAGCAGCAGGGCCCACTTGTGCAGCGCTTCCCTGACTGCCCAGTGCAGGAGGTGGAGGGTGTTATTTTTATCCACAGCTTAGGAGGATGTTGCACTTGCCCACGTGGCTCGAGGGGCAGCAGGATCTCCCTCCCAGACCCTTGTGACGAGCTGTCCACTTCTCCCCTTCCAGGGTGGGCCCTGCTGTCCATGTGCTGGCTCCCTTGGCTAGCCACACAGTTTGTGGAGATGGATTTCTCTCACTCAGCAGACACTGACTCCCCTGAAAGGGGGGCATCTGGCCTTCTGAGGGTGCTCCCTGGCAAGGGACCCTCCAACCGGGGTGAGGGGCTGGCTGGTGCTCTAAGCCTTTCCCCACCCCCCCCACCCCAGACTGATTTGTGTTACAGAATTGAGCTTGGCCCTGTTTGACAATACAGAACTTTTCCCTATCACAAATCTGTGGAGATTCCTTGGCACTCTAGAAAGGCTGGGGTGGTCACGGTTTGTCTGCTTTGTAAATCAGTCTGGGCATTAATCAGGTACATGAAAGGGTTTGCAAGATGCTGTGAGTGTGAGTGTGTGAGTGTGAGTGTGTGTGTGAAGTGTGTGTGAATGTGTTTGTGTGTAAGTGTGTGTGTGAGTGAGTGAATGTGTGTGTGTGTGTGCACGTGTGCGCGCGCAGTGGCTCTCCACCCACCAAGAACAAGAGTAAGAGGGGATTCCCCCACCCCATGCTAGGAAGCACATGCTGCTTTGGCAGGGAGAGCCCACTGAGTGGCCAGTGACTAAGGCCTAGGGGACATGGCCGGACCAGTGGGACCGGGCTAGCGTTCCTAAGCAACAGCCCTCTGCTGTTAGCCTTTGAAGAGGAGGGCTTTGAATGTGACACCCGAGCCCAAGGGGCTCGGGGGCTGCCCCCCTTTTACCGCTGGGCAGCCTGAGGCCCTGGAGCACCAGGGGGTGAGGAGGTCTCAGGCTTCACCCCCTGCATCATGTGCACTCAGCGGGAATTCTCTGCCTCCTGTGAGCCTTTCTTCTTCGTCTCTCGCTTTGCTCTCCAGGGTTTCCGCGTACTTTGACCTGTTCCCTCAATAACACGTCCTTGATTCCCATGACCTTTAAACTCCGTGTCCCTGGCGACGGCGTCGGAGAACCCAGTGTGACAAGTTTGGAGCAGACTTCAGACATCAAAAAGTCATCCTGGAAGAACGAAAGTTCCCCGGCCATAAAACCACGAGAATTCACCATTAACCCCGTTTCGGGCACCATCCGCTCCCAGGGATTTATTGCCATTCAGGTACAATGCAAAACCTCCTCAGTGATAGGGAGCAACAGCTGATTTCTTTCTCTTTTTTTCTTAAAATGGAAATTTTTTGTTACATATTTTGAATCCTCTCTGATGTCCTATTGGGCACCTGACAATGTTTTGTTTTCTTTTGTCTTTTTATTATTTTGCATTTAGTTTAATTTTTTTAATTGAAGCTTTTTATTTTCAAAACATACGCATAGATAATTTTCAACACTGATCCTTGCACAATCTGGTGAAGAGTTGATTTCTTAAGACTGTCAGCTTCAGGCCATCCTAGGTCTCATATTATCTTGCCAAAGGTGAATGGATGTTGATTCCAGACATCATCTTTTTTTCCTCTGGTATTCCCTTTGAAAATTGGGCTATGTCCCCACCGGGCCTAGGAAGAACATGGGTTAGAAGTAAGAGATTTTGAGACTGAATAAACACCTTAGGGAGACATAGTTAACATATTGGATGACAATCAATATCCAGAGATCTCATGACTTAGCAGGATGTTGGGTTGGATCTCATAAGATAAAATTTAATAGAGAAAAATGTAAAATCCTATACTTGGATTAAAAAAATTTATAATACAAGGTGGGAAAGATATAGTTCTGCAAAAATTTCTGTAAAAAAGATAAGAGGATTTTGGTGGATTGTAAGCTAATGCAATCTTAAGTAGCATTAAGACAGCCAAAGTTTCCAGGGAAAGGAAGTGATATTTCCACTGTTCTGCCCTGCTCAGAATATATCTAAAATATTTACTTCTGGGCAGCACCTTAGGAAGGAGTCTGAGAAGCTGGGGGCATGTCCAGAGAAGGGTAGCCATCATGGTGAAGGGCAGCCATCATGGTGAAGGGCCACACCATAATGGTGTAGGAAGGACTGGGGTTGAAAGTGTTTGGTTTAACAGAGAGAAAGGGAACCCTGAGTATAGAGCATAAAGGGACAGAATTAACAGTGACACGATGATTAGCTGAATGAACTGGGAGGTTTTAACCCAGAAAAAAACAGACCGTGCCATCACTATCCCTTAAGCTGAGGTCCTCAATGATCTGGGAAGAATTGTTAGTATTGATCAACCCATTTCATTAATGTATGGATTTATAGTTTGAAGTGAAGAGGGGGAAGGATCTGGTCTCCTGTGGTATAAAAACATATCAATTTAGGTTGAGAATTTTGGTAGTTTTTGTGGACCAGCATTATGTCATCAATATAGAACATCAATTTCAATGGAAAAAATTGTCCATAGGAAACAGCATGATTTAGTGGGAAGAATGTTGATTCTGGAGCATAGAGAACCTGGGTCTAGATCACTATCTGTCTGACCTAGAGCAAGTCAAGAAAATTTGTTTTAATTTTAAAAGCACCCCCAATCGACGTTTATCTTTCTCCTGTAGCTCTCCCTCAGTGGAGCATGCTACTTCTACTGTTTAACCACAAGGTCAGCAGTTGAGGGAGAGGCGGGGAAATTTTGATGGCTGTTTTCAAGGATTTGGAGGACTGTCAAGTGGGAGAAGGATTAGATTTGTCCTACTTAGATGCAGAACTAGCAGAGAGTTAGGAGAGATGGCCAGAATTGCAGGAGTGAGGTGGGGATGATTCCTAGCAATAGAACTACTCAAGATTGGGCTGGGAAGCTAAGGAAGTAATGGAAACTGCTCACCAGATGTCTTTGAGTGAATACTGGATGACCCTTTGTTGAGGACTCTATAGAAAAGATATTTGTTTTAGGTTGGACTGCATGACCTCTGAGATTCCAGCCCTGACAGTCTGTGATCTTGTACTTTTGAGCAAATCAGTTAATCACTCTGGTTCCTCATCTATAAAATGGGCAGGCTGGATTGATGCTCTTACAAGATCTGAGACTATTTTTGAATGATGATATACCTTTAGAGCAAGATTTAAAGAAATTGTAGATTTTTCTTTATCTGATCACTTGTCTGGCTTTATTTGTGACCCCTTTTGCTACCAGAAAGGTTTGTTATTAGACTCTGCTATGAAGCTCTTAACTCGTGCTGAAAACTATTTCACAAAAAAGCCATTATTTCTTCTTGAACAGCCCATTTCAAAACAATGAAGCAGAAAAGGCTTTGAAATAATTGTACCCTAGAGAATCGACTAAAAATCTATTAGAAATAATCCACAACTTTAGCAAAGTTGCAGGATACAAAATAAATGCACATAAATCATCAGCATTTTTATATATTACTAACACAGCAAGAGATACAAAGAGAAATTCCATTTAAAATAACTGTCAATAATATAAAATATTTGGGAATATATTTGTCAAGAGAAAGTCAGAAACTATATGAGCAAAACTACAAAACATTTTCCACACAAATAAAGGCAGATCTAAACAATTGGAAAGATATCAAGTGCTCTTGGATAGGTCAAGCGAATATAATAAAGATGACAATACTACCTAAACTAATCTATTTATTTAGTGCTATACCAATCAAACTCCCAAGAAATTATTTAACTGACCTAGAAAAAATAACAACAAAATTCATCTGGAAGAACAAAAGGTCAAGAATTTCAAGGGAATTAATGAAAAAAAAAAAAGCAAATGAAGGTGGCCTAGCTGTACCAGATCTAAAACTATATTATAAAGCAGTGCTCATCAAAACCATTTGGTACTGGCTAAAAAACAGAGTAGTTGGATCAGTGGAATAGGTTAGGTTCACCAGACAAAATAGTCAATGACTATAGTAATCTAGTGTTTGACAAACCCAAAGATACCAGCTTTTGGGATAAGAACTTATTATCTGACAAAAACTGCTGGGAAAATTGGAAACTAGTATGGCAGAAACTAGACATTGACCCACACCTAACATCATATACCAAGATAAGGTCAAAGTGGATTCATGATCTAAAAATAAAGATTGATATTATAAACAAATTAGAAGAACATAGGATGGTTTACCTCTCAGACCTGTGGAGGAGGAAGGAATTTGTGACCAAAGAAGAACTAGAGATCATCATTAATCACAAAATAGATAATTTTGACTATATCAAGTTAAAAAATTTTTGTACAAACAAAACTAATGCAGACAAGATTAGAAGGAAAGCAATAAAATGGGAAAACATTTTTATATTTAAAGGTTCTAATAAAGGCCTCATTTCTAAAATATATAGAGAATTGACTCAAATTTATAAGAATTCAAGCCATTCTCCAATTGATAAATGGTCAAAAGATATGAGCAGACAATTTTCAGATGAAGAAATTGAAACTATTTCTAGCCATATGAAAAGGTGCTCCATATCACTATTGATCAGAAAAATGCAAATTAAGACAACTCTGAGGTACCACTACACACCTGTCAGATTGGCTAAAATGACAGGAAAAGATAATGACAAATGTTGGAGGGGATGTGGGAAAACTGGGACACTGATACATTATTGGTGGAACTGTGAACGGATCCAGCCATTCTGGAGAGCACTCTGGATCTATGCTCAAAAAGTTATCAAACTGTGCATGCCCTTTGACCCAGCAGTGTTTCCATTGGGCTTATATCCCAAAGAGATCTTAAAGGAAGGAAAGGGACCCACATGTGCAAGAATGTTTGTGGCAGCCCTTTTTGTAGTGGCTAGAAACTGGAAACTGAAGGGATGCCCATCAATTGGAGAATGGCTGAATAAATTATGGTATATGAATGTTATGGAATATTATTGCTCTGTAATAAACGACCAGCAGGATGATTTCAGAGAGGCCTGGAGAGACTTGCACGAGCTGATGCTAAGTGAAATGAGCAGAACCAGGAGATCATTATACACGGCAACAAGACTATATGATGATCAATTCTGATGGACGTGGCTCTCTTCAACAATGAAATGTCTCAAACCAGTTCCAATTGTTCAGTGAAGAAAGCCATATTCACCCAGAGAGAGGGATATGAAATGTGGACCGCAACATAACATTTTCATGCCCTCTATTGATGTTTGCTTGCATTTTATTTTCCTTCTCAGGTTGTTTTTTCCCTCTTTCTAGATCAGATTTTTCTTGTGCTGCAAGCTAACTGTATAGATAAGTATATCTATATTGGGTTTATCATATATTTTAACATATTTAACATGTATTAGAGAACCTGCCATCTAGGGGAGGGAGTGGGAAAAGAAGGGAAATATTTGGAACAGAAAGTTTTGCAAAGAACAATGTAGAAAAATTACTCATATGTTCTGTAAATAAAAAAGCTTTTAATAAACAAAAACAAAATAATTACAAAGTGATTTCATAACAACATATCAAGACCCAGTGTCAAGATCACTGGCTAGATAAGATCCTGAGATTAGCCCTTCGGAAATTTCTTGGCTTTAGCTTTTAGGATCCCTCTTTAAATAGGAGGCATTTCCCAGGGGTGGTGAAACCTCCATATTTCAGGGCTTCTAAAACTTTTTGCTGTTGTCACATACCCTTTGGCAGTCTGGTGATGAATCACTTCTCAGAAGACTATTTTATAAACTTTTTTTTTTCTTTTTGGGGTTAAGTGACTTGCCCAGGATCACACAGCTAAGTGTCTGAGTTCAGATTTGAACTCAGGTCCTCCTGACTTCAGGGCTGGTGCTTTATCCACTGCGCCACCTAGCTGCCCCTCAGAAGACTATTTTAAAATGAATATGAGGAAATGCATACAATTACAAAGGAAACCAATTTTTATTGAAATATAGTTTTCAAAAGAAATTTCAAGAACAAGTTCACCAGACCTACATTAAGAATCCTTACTCTCTTCTGCACTGCTCAGGACTTCCTTTGTAGGAGAGGCACACTAGCAATTGTAAATTTAAGGACAGTGCTGAGGGACCTTCTAAATTTCTATTTACCAATCAGTATATCTATTGTGCCCCATCCTCAGGAGATAGTAAGCTCTTGGAGGCCAGGGACTGTTTTATCTTTGTATTCCCAGTACCCAATACTGTGCTTACATATATTAAGTGATTAATAGATGTTTGTTAAATTAAATTGGTATATAATAAGAATTTAATAAATGCTTCTTGGATTGATCTCCCTAGTCAGAGTAGGGATAGGCATTAGATTTTTTAGGAGCTGAACTGATTCATACTATCCTCCTCCCATTTTGTCACCTCCTTCCTCCTGCAAAAAGCTCAAGGTGGATTTTTCCCTTTTTCTCACCAGGTCACCTTATGCTCCAACACTGTGCAGAAGTACCAGCTGGCTCTCGTGGTAGATGTAGAGGGCATTGGTGAGGAAGTACTGGCACTCCTCATCACAGCAAGGTACTGGGACTCATATGCTTTGGCCCCCCATCTCAGTAGCGATCACTCATGGAAGGCTGGAGCCATAGCAGCTTAGGCTCCCAACAAGACTGACAACTACTTCCCTTTGGACTTATTCTGATAATGACAAATCTCTAGAAGAAACAAATACTTTGAAAGCACCTGGACATAGTCCATAGAAGGAATGTATGCATTTTTAAAGCATTTAACCAAATAGCACCCATTACTTTCACTGACTTTCAGAAATGCTCCATGATTTCATGGAATAGAGATGAACAGTTGTCATCTTTTAAATTTTAGAATATTATATGATCCAACAGGAAGAATGGCCCATTTCTTGTCCACAGTGGAAAGGTCATTAAATAAAATGGCATTCTAGGTCAGAGCTTCTCAGCCCAGACTATGAACTTGGATGGGGGAAAAAATCTTTATTTTCACTTTTCTTTAACTGAAATTTAACATTTCCTTCAATTATTCAAAAACCTTATTTTAAGAAGATGTCCACAGTCTTCAGCAGACTGCCACAGGGGCCCTTGAGACACAGAAGGCTAATAAATTATATTCTAAGTGTTCCTAGACTCCCAGACTCTTACAGTTGGAAGGGCCCTCAAGGGCATCTAATTCACCCAGGGCCTGAAAGTGAATCTCCTGCCCAGCATCCTTGATAAGTTGTCACCTAGCCTCTGCTGGGAGCTTCTAGGGAGGGGAGACCTCGTGGTCTATAAATACTTGAAGACATTTGTCATGTTGTCCCATATCTCTAGTACCACGTTAGAGTAGCTCGTTTGAGCTTCTGTACTGCCTGGATGTCCTGGGGATGCGGACAGATCCTTCGCCATGTCCAGAATATAGCGATGGTTTCATTCCATCCCAGCTCGTTTGCACACTGACTCCCTGAAATTGAGGTCCTCTTAACACAGGGCTTACACTTTTTCTACTCATAACTCCTTTTCACCCAAGAAATTTTTACACGATTCCAGTCATATAGATTTACCTGGATATATTGGGTTTATCATATATTTTAACATATCTAACATGTATTAGAGTACCTGCCATCTAGGGGGTACTCTATTGATTTTTGTTTTTGATTTATTTGATTTTTGATAATTTTTGATTTATTGATAATAAGTCATAATTTCATGACCCCCACATTTTGTTATCAACCCCATATTGGTCAAGACCCACATTTTAAGAAGCTTACCTTTTCACATGGAGGAGAGAAGACCAAAGGGGGATTTGTATTTATATATGAAATACATTTGTTGTTTAAATGCATATTCTATATGTATACATATATGTACATGCTGATTCGCCAGCTGCTAGAGCCTTCCCCATATGCAAATTATCTTAGATTTATGTATATGTACACATATATTAGAAATGTTATTATTGTTCAGTCATGTCTGACTCTTTATCTCCCTCTGGAGCATGCTGTCCATAGGTTTTCTTGGCAAAGATGCTGGAGTGGTTTGCCATTTTCTCCTCTAGTGGATTAAGGGAAGCAAGGCTTAACTGACACAGAGCTAGATTCTGAGGCTAGATTAGAACTCAGTCTCCCTGCTGACAGGCCCAGCATTCTATCCAGTGAACTGCCTCGCTGCCCCTTATATTATAAATACATGCAGATATATTTTTTCAAAAACATTTTATATACTAATGTGTGTATACATCATCTCTCTTAATAGAATGCAAGCTCCTTGAAGGCAGGGACTGCATTATTTTTTGTCTTTGTATATGCAAGACCTTGCACACTGACTGGTGCATAAATCTTACTGAGTGAAGCAGTATGGTAGAACTATAGGGCTTTTAGAACTTGGAAATCATAGATCACTCTTATTTCTAAGTAAGGGATCTGAGATCCCAAAGAGAGTGACATTCCTCCCTCAATTGCATGAACTACCTTGGATTGAACCTCTTTTTCTCAACTGGTCATGCCTTTATGACAGGTCCACCTGGATGGCTTGTCAGGGCTTCAACTTTTGCATGTCCCATGTGGAACTGATTCCGCCCCCAACCCCGGGGCCACCCTTTCTCCAAGCCCCCCAGCATTCTGCAAGTCCCTCAGGAGCATCACTAAACATGGCAGCATCCATCCCTCATCCCCAAGGCCAATAAATGGCTCCATATTATCTCTTGCCTCAATCCCCTCTCTTCTCTCCCATGCTGGGCCATCTCCTCATTCCTTCTCACTTATTCTATAGTCTCCCCCAGTCTCCCCCTGTCTCCCCTCTCTCCTGTTTCTAAGACATTCTCTCCATGGCTCCCAACTTACTCTTCCTAAGTGTCCATATAAACTCCTGCTCCGAAAGAACCAGCAGCTTCTCTGTTGCCTCTGGAATAAACTCCACACTCAGTGTGGCAAGAGCTGACCTGGCTGGCTCTCTTTTGTTACTCCCCTTCATGCATTCTCTATTTTAGCCAAGCTGGATGACTATTCCCCAAACTCAAATTCTATTTTCTGCCTTTCCACGTGCTGTCTCCTTGTCTCATTCTCGTCTCTGCCTCCCATTTCTTGGAGGCTCAGCTCAGGGTTCACCTCCTCCATGAAGCCTTAAGGGATCTCCCTGTTCTACCAATGGATTCTGCTCCTCAATTTATCCATTTACTTATTCACTCTTTCCACTTATTACATTCACTCAATAGAAAGTAAGCTTCCTAAGAACAGAGAGTTTTATTTTTGTCTTTGTATCCTCAAATGTGTTTCAAAGTCTTAGCCATAATAGGCACATAATAAACATTTTAACTGAGATAAAATAAAATAATGAGATCTTGTTGAATTAATGTTCAAGGACTGTGAAATCTGTGGATGGAAAGTGCAGCCTGCCATGAAGGGAGATGTTGACCAATAAGCTGAGATAATGTTATTATATCTCTGGGTCGCCAGATTTTTAGGTCTCTTTTCAATCCCTCTACAAATGAAACTCAAAGGTGGTACAACAATGAGAGAGAAATAGCAAGTTTTTACACATGCCTAAGACTTGTATGAAATCAAGTATAGTCCTGAAAATCATTTGAATGAGCTTTTCCTTCACTTGAAGAATTCCTGGTTGCTCTGTCCTGACTTGCCTTATTAGTCAATCAATAAACATTTATTCTATACCAAGTCCTTTTCTAAGTACCTAGGATACAACAACAAAAGTGTCAGCCTTTGGGGATCTCACAGTCCAGGTGAACAAGAAAACATATGCATGGATAAGCACATGTAACAGGACTGGTGCATGCCCAGACCACCTACAATGGTATCACTCACAGGGAAAATGCTTGGGACTCTATGTAAGGGTGTGCTGGAACCAGCTCAACCCTGCTCCAAAGATCCAAGTCTTAATTTTCAACATGAGAATTTACATCTTGGGAATCAGCTTGATTTATTGGGTTCTTAATTTTTTTAATTAATGTTTTTAATTGATTAAACAAGAAAGAAATGGAGAAAATAATAATACAGATTAAAAGTATGTCATTCATACATTTTTTGTTGTTGTTAAACACTTACTAGGATACCACTGATTATACAATTAAAAACACACAGAATAGACATAGGGCAATTGAAAAGAAGGTATTACCAGCTGGGGGCTCAGGTAAGGCATTGAACCTTGGAAAAAACTAGGGATTCTAAGAGATGGAGCAGAGTAGGAAAGGCCCTCCATGCATGAGACCCAATAATGCAAATTACCATGGAGATGGTAAATGGGAAAGTATGAAGAATAGTGGAGAGGAAGTTTAAATGAACTGTGGGTAAACATGGGAAAGAGTAATATATAATGCACCTGAAAAGGTGTATCAGAACTAGGTTGTGAAAGGTTTTAAGTGCCAAATAAAGTAGATTATAATTTATTCTATGTTCATAGGGGCCAACAGACTGTGCTGAGTAGTTAGGGATGCAAAAAGACCAGCTCTGTAAAAAAATCATTTTGACAATTATGTGTGTATGGGGAGGGGGGAGTGTGTCTTGGAGACGGGACACTGCCGAGGCAGAGTGACCAGTTGAGAGGCAAGGACCTGAATAGGTATATGACTGTTTGAGTGGAGTAAAGAGGCCAGATACTGCGGGTGTTAAAAGGCCAACATTTAACAGTGGTTTGGACGTGTAGGATGAGCACGAGTGAGGAGTTAAGGATGGCCTGGAAATCATGAATCTTGGTGACTAGACAATGTCATGGACTTTACAATATAAGGAAGTTTGCTCTAAGGATGGAGGGAAAGTTAAAAAGACAAAATCTCACTGTTGTTTTTTTTTTTTTTTTTTTTACAACAGAAAAAGAACCAGATCAGGATCCTATCCACTAACCAAAGACAATGTTTGTTGTTGTTTTTGCAATAAATGAGAGAAAAACAGAATGACCTTCATTCAGAGTGGCCAAATCCACCTAAGGCAGCCCTGCTTCCTTCTTCAAGTTCATTAGCTTTTGACTGGCCACTAATCAATAAGGTGTTGAAGATAAAAAGTCTTGGTTCTGAGATCCTACCAGATTTCTGGAGGACTTGCTATTATCCCTTTGATTACATATTACAAGTGGATTACTCCAGATTTTCTCAGGATCAGGTTTTTACACAGTAAATTTACCTTGAAGGATGCTTTGATAATATTTTTTGCAAACAAATTCCAGAAAAAAATATTGAACTAAATATGAAACTTTATCCCTCATCCATGTCAGCCCTTAATCTTTTAGATTAAAACTAGAATACCTATAGTCTCTTGGGTGCTGAGGAACTCAGTATCATTTTTCTTTGGGATCCATTGACCAAATCCCTAAGCTCGGTGCTGTATTGCAAAATGGAGAGGCAGTATGGTCTAAGACATTCTGGACTGGGAGTTGGGAGACTGGGGTGTGGAGTCTCAGCTCTGCTACTGACACGGACAAATAAGTGATCTTGGAGAAATTCTTTCCTTTCCCTTGTGTCAACTTCCTCCCCTGCAAAAATGATAAGAGTTGGACCAGATCATCTCTAAGACCCCATCTTCATTCTCAGTGATTCCAAAATCTATACTTAAGAGTACATCATCTCCCTTCCCTTCCTCCTGATTAGAGGGCAAGCAACCTGCATCCAGATCCAAACTATTAATTTATGACAGGTGTACTATGTAGTTAACCATAGAAAAAATGTTATAAAATAAGTTTAATTTTTTTAAAAAGTTGATTTTTAATCAAAACTTTGAAAAAGTTAATTCCAAAAAGCTGATTCTGAGGGAATAAAAGACCAGAATAATGTCATGAAATGGATAAGCTTTACCTCCTGGAGAAGAAATCTTTCAAACAATGAATGGTCATTATGGAAGCTCTCTTGCTAGTTCTCAGAGTGCCAGTTGTTGGAATCTCTGTTGTTCTGCAGAGGAATTGGAATATGGGTCATTTAGATAGAATGAGGGCTTTCTAACAGCTGGGATGTAGCAAAGGGATCCCTTCCTGAGCAGTGCAGGGGGCACAAGGATGGCACACTCTTTGGGGCCTTAGGTAAGCGTCCCATGAGTGGAGAGACTAAGCAAATTTGTCTCCAAGGAGGCCTGGAATGAAGAAGGCTGAAAAGGGGGAAATGACAGGAAACTGGAGTCTTTCCTGACGCTGACAGAGTACAGTCTTGTAGAAGGACAATTTCTCCCTGCGTCCTTTCCCAAAGGGTGTAGATTAAAAAGGTCGGGAGAGGGGAGGAGGAAAAAAACCAAAAATGATTAATGTAGTTATCAGGGACGAGGTCCCAAGTGACAAAGACAAATGCATTGTGCTTGTTTCTCTGCATAATCTGGGAATAGAGAAGCTCTCCATTCTTCTGGCTTATTTACTCTTCTTTCTGGAGTAGGTGTGTTGTACCCAAGCTCCGTGTGGTTAATCCGGAGCTGAATTATGGGTACTGTTTCCTGAAATACCCTTACGAGCAAAAGTTGCAACTTGTGAATGATGATGACCTCCCAGGATGCTATGGAGTTCTCTTACAAGTAAGTTACTCTGTCCCTGCCTTTGTCTCCCTCCCCCATCTCCTTCTCCCTTTGTCTCTGTCTGAAGAAGTTGTAGGACCAATTAAAGGAGCATGCAGAAGGTGAACCTGCTTATAATTGCACATAGCTCAATGGGTCATGGGAAATCAGGAGGAAGAAGGTTTGATTGGCCACAACCACGGCTTGAGTTGCTTAAGTAGATGCAATTGTTTAACATTCACAAAGGGAATGGCAAGACCAGAAAGTTAGAAAGAGGGAAAAGAAGTTAGCATGTCTTCATATGTTAAAACTATCTAACCTTTTGCTACCCTGGGTCTAGAAAGGAAACATTTTTGATTAAGAAGTTCAAAAAGATATCAACAGGCTAGAATAATGGGCCCAAATGAAGAAAATAAAGTGTCAGAGATTTTAAATGAAAATTCCCCCTTTAGTTGTTTGGGTTTTGTTTGTTTCCAAAGCAATTGCACAAGTGTATTTGAAAGGAGATCTGATTTAAATTTGCAGTTCTGGGGAATAGACCTGGAGGTATAAACATAAAATGATCTCCCTGCACGCAATGAGACTCAGCTGCTAAAGAAGCTCATTTTGCCTTGGAAGAAGCACAATGTCCAAGTCATAGCATATAATAGGTCAGAGAATGCCTATACCGGTCAGAACACAACTGGAATGTTGTCTTCAGTTAAGGAGATCATTGGAAAATGGGAGCACATTCAGAAGGATGGTAGAGAATCTAGAAATTCAGATCTAAGAGAACCTATTGATGAAATGGGAGATTTAGAGCTGTCAAGGACCTCAGAAATCCTCTAGTCTCATCCCACTTCCTCATATTTTAGAAAAGCTGAGACCTGGAGAAGTGAAGCTTCCTTTAATAGTAGTCACCTTCCAGCCCTAGCCTCTTCTTAGTTTTCTTCTCTTTTCTCTGACAAGGACGATGTCCTTGAGAAACACTCACGATAAATAAGAAAGTTGCTTAGAGAATGCCCAGTTGTTCTTGATCAATCCAAATCACCTGGAGCCTAGAGGAATGGCATAAAAAATTTAGCAAATGCGATGACTGTCACAGTTAGACACATTTGAAAGATCTTGGAAAACAGGAGAGGTGTCATGGAATGTCAAGTTTTGTACTTAATTTAAAGGAGAAAAAAAGCAATAGAACAACTCTGTCATTTATAAACCAGTGAGCTTGACTACAAGTTATAGGAAAATTCTAAAACAGATTAATGAAGAGATGATTAGTGAACATCAAGAAAAAGCAAAGGTGTTTGACAAGAGGCAACATGGCTTCATCATGTGGAAGTCATGATGGGCTATCCTCCTTCCCTTTTTTTGACAGCATAACTAAACTAATATATTGGGGGCACACCGTTGGTATAGTTTATCTAGGTTTTAGCAAACAGTTGATACCATTTATATGCTGCTATTGCAGAAAATATGGTGAGACATGAATTGATCATAGTATAATTAGATGGATTTGGAGCTGGTTTGATGGCTAAACCCAAAGAGTAGATGTTGATGGTCCCATGTTAATTTGGTAGATCCTCTCCAGTGAGTGTCCAAGGGATCTGAACTTGGTCTCGTATTGATCAACATTTTTATCAGGCTTTATCAAGGCAGAAATGAAGAGTTTATCAAATTTACAATTGACACAAAACAAAGAGAATTAGTTCTCATGATAAATAGTGGGAAGGGTCATCATCTAGAAAATCTTGATAATCTCCTATGGCCCATGCACAAGATCTCAGGAATGAATGTCTTAGTGTTATTTTAAGCTTTAATAACTTTTAAATGTTCTTTGTTTCAAAAAACTTTTAATAATAATATTTATGTTCCACTGATGACTAAGCTTGTTTACTGAAATATCATTGGGTTTTCTCCCTCTTTCCCCTCTAGGAATATGAGGAGTCCCCTACTGTACTTTTTTCTAGCCCAAGCCCTTGTGGGATTATCAACCCCCAGAGCACAGTGGAATTAGTGGTGGTCCTGGAGACTCAGATCCTTGGAAAATACGAGTGCACAGTGTACATCTCCGTCTTTGGGAGCAAGGACCCACCACTGGTGAGAATGTGGAAAAGTGAATAAGCCTTGCTTTGTTTTCCATGCTATTGACCATCCCCACCATGCAAGTTCTTATCTTCCAGCTTCTTGTAATTCTAGAGTTTTTCGTTTGAGTTGCAGGGTGAGAAAATGGAATTATGGGGCCTCTGCTAAGAACAAATACTCCAAGTTAGCCTACTGACTGCTTAGCAGTGGGCCAAAAAGAAGAGGTTTATATTCTCTTCCCATGTGGATTTGCTAGAATCACTTTCTGTCAACAAATTTCTGGATTCTCTGGGCTCCATATAGTCTCATGCTGACAGTTTACTGCATTGTGCTACTTGATTTTCTCCTCTGTAAAGTGCAGGGAGATTGAAACCAGTGACCCTTGAGGTCCCTTTTGGCTCTCCAATCTGTGGTCTCTCTAAACTTGAGACTCATCATTACTGAGCCTAATGCTGATCTGAGTGAAGGACATGAGAACTCTTATCCATAACCCCTTAACTTAACCTTCACTTACAAAGGACTAAACTATCAGTTTACATTTTCTACAAGAAATCGTGTTTGTTGAGAGTCACATAGTAATTTTGCTTTTTTAATGTTAGATGCCACAGGAGCTATCTCACTTATGAATCATATAGTTCTTCAGCATCCTAAATAGAAGCCAGAAAAGACAGACTTTCCCCCCCCTAATAGTCAAAGCTATTTGTACCTATTTAAAGGAATTGAGTCCATCTCCAAATATATTTAGATACTGCTGTCCATAGTGTTAGGCTTTTTCTTCATTGGGGAACATTTTACTGTTACCTCTTGCATTCATTTGCCTAAAAGTCTCAAAGATATAGACAATAACTGATTTCATTGAATCCTTCAGCCTTATATGTCTGAACAATCTATTGAAAATCCTGACATAAGCCCACTTATCTCCAGGTCCTCAAAAAAATCTCACTTCAGAGAGATTCTGCTCTTTCTGGCGCTGCTATTGTCTTCAGACATCTGTCTGGTTAACCTTAGTCATTTTAGAAGTCAAACTAACAGCTCAGATGGTTGCTGAACACTCGTCCCTGAGATGTACTCGACTGTTCCAGACACGGTTATCTCTACCTTTGATTCTTGGGGAGCTGGTGCAAGTGTGCCTGACATTTCCCCCCCTTTTTAAATCTCATATTCATGTGCAGAAGGAGAAGCAGATGTTGCTCTCTGCACTGTTGAAGAATATTGCCTTCCTGGATGTGGAATAACTGTGATTGTGGAAAGAATACTTGATTCATTGGAAAGGAAGGAACCAGAAGCCTGATTTTGCCATAAACTGATCCTAGAGGCACGTCAGGAAGTGTAAATGAACAGGGAATTTCTGAGCACTTTTTGTATGGTGGGCAGTGTGTTAGGTACTGGGGCTGCAAAAGCCAGATACACTTTACTGGGCAGAACCAGCTTGTATGATGTATTTCCAGAATGGCCCAAGGGTAGGGGGATGCACCAGCTACAGGTAGGACCAAAAAAGGCTTTTGGGTAGGAACTGGTCCCTGAGATGTGCTTGGAAAGGAGACAGACTCTACCAAGAGAATGTGACAAGAAAACATTCTCATCACTGGGGGGGGCAATAAGGAGGCCGGTGTAACCGGAGGGCACTCTTGTGCCATTGGTCTGGAGAGAGAGCTGTGAACGACTCAACTTGGCAGGCAGAGGAGGTTTCATGCTGTCTTAGTGGCTACAGGGAAGCTTCTTGGGGAGGGGAGATGAACCACATTCTCCTAAACTGTGTCCCTTGGGCTAGCCACAGAATCCAGGCTTGAATGGGGCTGACCAAGGAGCCCAATGCCCCTTGTTCTTGCGGGGCTGGAGCGCAATGCCACTCAGAAGTGAGGGAGGGAGGTCCTTGTCACTGCTTCTGTAACAGGAAGGAGAAAAATATACAGTCTGGATTAAAATCACAGGCCAGTCATTGTCGGTGTTCTCTCTGTTCTTTCCCTCTCTTGGGACACAGCCTATCCACTTAAGGAGCATCGGAGAAGGTCCTGTGGTCAATGTGTTTCCTGACAAAATTGACTTTGGCAACATCTATGTCCTGAAGGATTCAACTAAGATTCTCCATCTCTCTAATCAGTCCTTCATTACTGCCTGCTTTACTGCCCATTTGGTGAGTATGCCATGGAACTGTCAGAATTGGAAATCCCAATGCTATCCAACATACCTTGGGAAACCAAGTCCAAAAGGTAATTAAATTTGCATGTTTCCAGTGTCCAATGTGGCCTCTTTCCACATTTTATTATTTATTATAATCTTTTTGTTGCTCTAATGCCTGCAAGATGTTCTATGATGTAAAGGAAAGAGCACTAAGTGGGGACTTATTTTTAAGGTAAGTGCCCATAAAATAAATTTATATCTAGAAAACAGCTCAGAAGTCAACTAGTTCTTTTTTTTCTAAACACATTTCTTATTTTTTCAAAGTGTTTTTAATGCTTGAACAAAATTTCAATATACAAACAATGAAAAGGATTGGATGTAAATCTATGAACTTCTAATAGATATTGTTTTTAAGTGGATATTAAATTGAACAATTATGCTTTTTGTTAGCATCTCCTTCTGAACTTTTTTTGTTATTTTATGTATATTTTGAAATGTTCTATTTGTGTTTTTTTTCTTGCATCTTAATCACCATACACCCCTTCCCTTCCCAACAAATAAGTTAATTCAAACAAAACAAAAAACACTTTAGCCTTGTCTAAAAAATCTTAATCTCATTTTGTAGCCTTAGCTTAGCACCTCTCTGCCAAGAGACAGGAAGACGGTATAGACACTACATGGTGTAGACAAGCAAGGCAGCAGAGCTGCCAGTTGTATACTCAGTCAGCAAACTGGTCATGCTTTGGCAACTGGGTGCCCTCTTCGTTTGGGGACTGGGACTCGCCTAGGACCTATTCTCGAGAGAATGGATTTTCAGAGGAAAGGGGAAAAACACTTAATGTCTCTTTGATATTTACTCTCTTTCCACCCCTGCTCCCTGCCCTTCCACCCCCACCTTTATATGTGTCAGAAATATTAAGTCCAGAAGATGATTGACTTTCTCCCTCAAACAAAATATTATCTCAATGCTTGGGTCCTTGAATTTCCAGCCATAAAATCTCTCTGGAAGTACATACTTTTACAAATCAAAATAGTTTAGCTCCCATTATCTGGTGTGCTGTCTCCATAGCAAATCTCATGTATTCACTGGGAGACAAATACGAATGACACAGACAAGATCACTGTCTTTTTTATTCATTTCCCCTAAGCACAACACACCCTCAAATTATTGTTAAATATGGTGCTATTCTAAGATATGCTTGTATGGCAGACAGGGAAATGGGAAGGGAGACAAGACTGTAGTCATTTCCCTCTGTTGTGAGTGTGTTTTGGTAGGCTGACCTTAAGATATTTCATATGTCTTGTATTACTTTGAATGAAGTTTTTTTTCTATTTCTTTGTGTTGAGTTTTGTTAGTAAGATACAGAAAGGCTAATGATATGAAGGCTTTATTTTATATCTTGCTACTTTATTGATGTTATTTCAATTGATTTTGGTTGATCTCTGAGGCTTTTTAAATAAATCATTTTGTTCATCATATGCAAATAGTATTAATTTTGTTTTCTTTTTATCTATGCTCATTGCTTCAATTTCTGGGAGGGGGCAGTTTGATGTTATTTCTATCACTAGAGTTTTTATAATAGTGGTAATAATGGACATTGTTGCTTTACTACTGATCTTATTGGAAAGACCTCTACATTGTCTCCATTATCTATAATGCTAATTTTGGATTTGCTAGTTATTGATATTGTTTACCATATTATGAGGAGATTCATTTATTCCTAAGATTTTTAATGTTTATTTTAAAAACAGGAATAAATGTTGAATTTTGTCAAAAGCTTTTTCCTCATATATTAACATAATCATGAGATTTTTTTATTTATTTCTTTTGTTATAGGCAATTACATTAATGCTTTTCTTAATATTGAACCAATTTCTTATTTCTGATATAAATCTAAAATGGTCAGAGTGATAATCTTTCAACTGTTGCTAAAGTCACTTTGGTAATATTATCTTCAATATTGTTGCATAAATATTCACTAGGATATGGCAAGGGTCTAAAATTATTGGGTTTTTTCTCTCCTTTAACTCTCTTTGGTTTGGATATCAGAACCATGTCATCTCATAGAAGGAGGTGGTTAGGATGCCTTTTCCCTCTTTTTGTAAACAATTTGTGTAATATTGGTGGTAAACTTTAGGATCAAGAGTCATGGAATTTGAGAGTTATGAGGGATTTCAATAGCTATGTAGCTTTAAAGGAATACACATCATAATACACCCAACAAATAGTCGTCTACCCTGTGCTTGAGGACCTCCAAGGAGAGGGAACCAATTCCTTTTTCTTGTTACTGTTATTTTTGTATAGTCGAAGGAAACAAATTAGTTATATTGAGTTAGCTATATTGAAAAAATTGTATCTCTTTCTGCATATTAAGTAGCTTTCTTTATCAATGGTCCTTTGAAATTGTAGTTGAAATGTGATGATTCAAGGCAATTCTAATATACTTGGGATAGAAAATGCCATCTCCATACAGAGGAAGAACTATGGACACTGAATGTAGATCGAAGCATAGTATTTTCACCTTTGTTGCTGTTTGTTTATTGGCTTGCTTGTTTTCTTCTTTCTCATAGTTTTTTTCCCTTTTGGTTTGATTTTTCTTGCATAAAATGACAAAAATGGAAATATGTTTAAAAGAATTGCACATATTCAACTTATATCAGATTGCTTACCATGAAGAGAGGAAGAAAAAAATTGAAACACAAGGTTTTGCAAAGGTGAATGTTGAAAACTATCTTTACATGTATTTAGAAAAATAAAATGCTGTTGAAATTGTTAAAAAAAAGATTATACTTGAATATTATTGTTGGTCATAGTTCTCAAATCTCTTAAAAAGTTGTTTGTCTTTATAGTGTTGTTACTGGATTAATTGTTCTCCAGGTTCTGCTCACTTCACTCTGTATCAGTTCCTACAACTCTTCCTGTGTTTCTCTAAAATTCTCCCTTCATAATTTCTCATAGCACAGTTACGGTCATATATCATAACTTGTTTGGCTCTTCCCTAATTGATGACTGTACTCTTAATTCTCAGTTCTTTACCACAACAGAAGAGCTGCTATGAATAAATTTTTTTACAAATGGATTCTCTTCTTCTTGATTTGAACTCTATGGTACATATACATAGTCCTGATATTGCTGAACCCCCTTGCCCTAGGCAGGTCATTCCAATTCTCCATCGCTCTAAATTTTAGAATGTTTTCCTTATATCAAATCTAAATGTACCTTTTTTCAACTTTCACTCATTGTGTCTGGTTTTTTGCTCTGGGTTTAAAGAGAATAAGTCAAATGTTTTTCCCACAGGATAATCCTTTGAATATTTTGGAATAGCCATCATTTCTTTTCTCCAAGCCCCATATCCTCATCTGACAGAAAGTCAAGTCCCTTCACCACAGTTACTCTTCTCTGGACATTCCCTAGTTTGTCAGTATCCATCTTAAACTGTGCTGTGCTAAACTGAAGGTAAGATTCAGATGAACTCTAATGACAGAAAACCAGAGTGAGACTCTCACTTCCCTATTCCCATAAAGCATGCTTTTCTTGATGCAGCACAAAATTGCATTAATCTTTTTTGGCTGACTCAAATTAAACTTGTCACTCACAAAAGCTACCAGGATTTTTTCAGAACAACTCCATATAACAATACTTCCCCATCTTAAACTTTTGAATTTGAGTGGATTTTGTACCTATATCTAGAACTTTATAATTCTGCCTGTTGAATTTCATTTTATTAGGCTCAGCGCTAATATTTAAAACTGTTAGGGTCTTTTAGGACCTAATTCTGCTTGCTGCCCAATGTATTAGCTGCCTCTCTCAGGTTGGTGTGATTTTTACATTTGATGAGTATACCAAATGTGCAGTCTAATTCACTTATACATGTTAGTCTGATATCATTATTTTAATAGCTAATTTGTGACTTGTTCAATTTATTTATTTAGTGATTTGCTTCTTTAAATTCTCCTTTTCTTGTTCTGTTAATTTGGTTGCATATTTTTATAAGCAGACTTTTAGGTCCCTTCCAGCTTTACATCAATAATCCAGTGATATATTCTAAACCCTCCTTTCTTTTCTATTATTACAGTAATCCTGACTATGATTTCTTGGTACTAAATCTGTTCCTGTCTGCTTGCGATATTTTTTCTTTGACTTGGAAACTTAGGATGAGGGCTATTACATATATGATTGTATTTGTTTGGGGTTTCTTTCAGGAAGTATCCTTTTCTTAAATCATCCAGTCCAGTTTTCTGGGACAGTTTTTTAAAATAAAAGTAATAGATCTGATCAATTAAGATTTTCAATCAAAAATTTTTTTAAAGACACACTCCTTGTCACAGTATTATGCTAGGTGCTGGACATATAAAATCAACATGAAATAAATCCTGCCCTGGAGGAACTTACATTCTACCAAGAGAAAATATACATACATAGGCAAATACAAGATAGATACAGATAAATGCAAAGTCAGTTCTGTAAAAGAGGCTAGTCGAAGCTGGAAAAGTGTCAACCATGCATCACTAAGAAGGTTATATTTGACCTCAGTCCTCCAGGGAGCAAGGAATTCCAGGAGACAGAGGTGAAGAGGGACTCAAACTTGGGAGGCAGCTAGTGCGAAAGCAGAATGATGGGGAAGGAAGTGTATGCAGAAGAGTAAGAAGGGCAGTTTAATTGAACCCTAGAATAAATGAAAGGGAGTAATGTGTATCAAGGCTGGAAAGAGAGATAGTTCCTGATTGAAAAGGGCTTTAAATAATAGTAAATAAAGCAGAAGAGTTTCTGTTTATCCTAGAGGTGTTAGAGAGCCACTGGAATTTACTGCCATGGTTAGGAATAACATGGTCAGACCTACATTCTGGGGAAATCTAATGACCACGAGTGGAGAATAGATTGGGATGGGAACAAACTGGAGGCTGGGTGGCCAAAACAGAGTGCATTGCCAGTGAATGAGCATAATAGTTCTGTTTTGGACATGTGCATGCGTGAAATGCTCTCCCTTCTCACCTCTTGGTTTTCCCAAGACTCAGTTGAAATTTCAACCCTGTAGGGTCCTTGTTCTGCCCCCCCAACTCATTTAGTACCTTCCCTTTACTCTTCAAATTCAAATGGTTTATCTAGTTTATTATTTTCCCATAAAACCCTATTTTAGTTTTGTTTAATTCATTGGGCTTTTTTATTTTCAATTTTTTAAATCTTTCTTTTGATTTTCAGGATTTTCACTGGATGTATAATTAGGGATTTTTAATTTGTTCTTTTCTAATGTTTTTAATTGCATGCCCAATTCATTGTTCTACTCTTTCTTTTATGGGTGTAAGTATTTAGAGAGATAAATTTTGCCCTAAGTACTGCTTTGGTTGCCTCACACAAATCTTAGTATGTTGTCTTATTGCTGTCATAATCTTTAGTAAAAATCATTGATTGTTTCTATGCTTTGGTCTGTGATCCATTTATTCTTTAGGATTAAATTATTTAGTTTCCAATTATATTTTAATCTCTTTTTATAAAGTTCTTTTTTGAATGCAATTTTAATTATATTATGGTCTTAATTATTTGTGATCTTTCTATGTCCTAACATGTAGTCAGTTTCTGTGAAGCTGCCATGTACAGCTGAGGAAAAAGGCATACTCCTTTCTATTCCCATTCAGTTTTCTCCAAAGGTCCATCATATCTGTTCTAAAATTCTATTTCTCCCCCAACTCCTTTTAATAATCTTATGGTTAAATGTCTTTGGTTCTGAGAGAAGTGAATTGAGAATGCTTGTTAAGTCTAATTTTACTATTTCCTTCCCTCCACCCCTTATCAATCTTGTATGTGCCTAGTTATTTACATGCTATGTCCTCCATTAGAATATGAACTCTTTGAAGGAAGGAACTCTTTGTTTTTCTTAGTACTGAGAAGGTAAGAAGTAAGTGCTTAATAGACATTTGTTGATTGACTAACTGACATGCTGAGTTTGGGATACTTTTGAGACATCTAATTCAAAATATCTGTTATAAACCAATCATAAATAAGGCTTAATACAAAAGTTGATAACCTCCCATGTGTCATTAATGCAATTAAAAACTACTTTACCGGTTAATCTCTAAAAGAATATAGTTTATATTTAGATGAAACACTCATTTCCTTGTGCAGATTCAGTATCCCAACCAGCTTGCTATCCCAGGGGTACTCTGTGTGTGTGTGTATGTGTGTGTGTGTGTGTGTGTGTGTGTGTGTGTGCATATTCATAATGGAGCAATATAAACTTGCATATATATATACATATATATATATATGTCTAAATTTTTTTTCATAATGGAGCATGCCTTCCAGAGAACAGATGGAGCTGGGGTAGGTACTCCGAGGGGGAGTAGGGCTGATAATCCCTTTCCTTGAGGAAGGAGCTGGGACTTGAGGTTGGGGAAGGAGGTCTGTAGATAGCTAGCCAGGAATTCAGAATCCCTGGGGTTTTTCTTTGCTGACTTTCCTGGAGAATCATGCCTTTGTTAATAGTTACAGAAATTAGAGTCTGCCAACCAGAAATCATCTAAATTTCTAAAAGAGGCAAGAAATTACTATAATTATACATTAACTTGAAGTATAGTACTATACATTACCAAAAGATCTAATGCAAATGTATTCTTACAGAAAGAATTAATTTGAAGTTTTCTTCCTTTCTGAGCTCATTGAGTATTAAGTTTGGAAGCTGCTAGGTGGGCAATGCAGAGAGTGCTAGACCTCAAGTCAGGAGTGTCTGAATTCAAATCCTGTTTCAGACACTCATTAGGTGTGTCATTTTGGACAAGTCATTTGACCTTGGTCAGTCTGTTTCCCCATCTAGATCTAAAATTAGTATCTGCCTCCCTTGATTGCTGAGAGGATCAAATGAGGTCAGGTGTGTAAAACTCTTTGCAGACCTTAAAGCATGATATATAAAGGCTGCCTATTGCTACAATGAGGACAGTACTTAATGAATTAAAATGAATCATTTGCTCTTTCTTAGGAATAAAGAAAGCCAAGGCTACAGCCCTTATTTCTTGTAATTAAAGTAATCAATACAGTTGCCAGAAATGTTTGGTTCCCTTTTTCTTGTCTGAGTCCTTGCTGGGAAGGGTCGTTCTACCTCCTTTTTCGTTTTATGTGACTGTCAACCCTCCTTGGATGTGGCTCAACCCATCGGTCAATTTAGAGCACCAGTGGTCCTGTCATTCAGCCTTGACGTGGCAGGAATTATGGAGCCTGGTAGAAATAGATGTTTGTGGGAGTAGGAAATGGGGAGCTGAAAGTCTGCTCTCACGGGAATTTTGTGAGGCTAAATTTGTCTGGAAGGTGCTTTAAGCTTCTCAAAGAAAAGTGCTATAGAAATATTGTTTAGTGGGGGGACAACTGCATCCCTGGAGACTCCACAGACTGGATGGTTGATTTGTTTTTCTATGACAAGAATATCCAGCTGGGATTCCTGGGTTCAGAGCATCCTAATTTGGTGCTTCTATTAACGGCTGATGCTGGAGCACTCTTGTATGAATTTGACCAGAGAGACTTCCTTGATCTGGACTTTGGAGCCCCTTGCATGTTGATTGTTCCTCTCTCCTCTTCCCTGTTCTGATATGGGCTTAAACAAGAATACCCAGAACAATTCATCAAGGTCCTGGGACTTCAGGGAAACACGTAAATGTTAGAATGCAAGGAGAGAGCTGGAAAGAGCCTCTTAACAAGAAATATACAAGTAATAATAAATGTCCTTCTTACCTGGAAAAAGTCTATAACCAGAAAACACTTGGTGAGCCAGAGGCAACGATGGCAAGAATTAGTCAGATTGGGCTATAAGGTTTATGTCTACTTTTTATGCATGTTCCATGCTAAGTTGAGTCCATTTCTCAGCACTTAATAGGAAGAAATAGACATTTACATAGATACACATACATATACATAGAGAGAGATGGAGATATAATTTCTCCTTTTCTCTGGATCATTATCCCTATGAATACTGAAGTCTTAGTTTATTGAAAGTCAGTGGTTCTCAGGGATTAAAACTTTTGTATGCAGGCCACAAAGAAATTCACAAATAAGTTGAGTTTCCATTGTTTTTGAGGAATGATTCTATTGTAGCATGTATTCACCTTTTAAGTACTCACTTCCTATTCCCATATTCAGTATTATGGCATGGTAAAGATAAATTCTGGGCAGTCAGCTCCCTTTCAGAAGCTCTGTCAACATCCTTGTTAGGTTTATCACAAGACATTGGCTCAATTACTTTGAGACTTTCATAGAGCTAGTGAATCATGTCCTCTCTGAGATGGACCTATTTATGCTCCTGATTTATCTGATAATGGCTAGGACTTGCCTTTTCCTTTAGAAGAGAATCATGAGAAACGGTAAATGAGCAAAAAAGACAGCAGCTAGCTGCTACTGGCTTAATCTGATTAATAACATTTGGGGGATTCAGTCACCTGATTGACAATGAAGATTTATTGAAATATTAAAGAATGGCAAAAATAATAGAACTTTAAAAATCTTTAAAAGAACCTGGAAAAATTAGGTACAGAACACAAAGAAATATAATTACAATTTAGGCAGCTTGATGGCTCACTAAATAGAGTTCTAGAGTTGGAGTTGGGAAGACCTGAGTTCAAATTCTGTCTCTGAAACTTATTAGCTATTTGATCCTGGGCAAGTCACTCTACTTCATATGCCTCAGTTCCCCTATCTATAAAATAAAGGTCATAGAAAAAATAACAAAATTCATCTGGAAAAACAAAAGATCAAGAATTTGAAGGGAATTAATGAAAAAAATGCAAATGAGGGTAGCCTAGCTGTACCAGATCTAAAACTATATTATAAAGCAGTGGTCACCAAAACCATTTGGTACTGGATAAGAAATAGAGTAGTGGATCAGTGGAATAGGTTAGGTTCACAGGACAAAATACTCAATGACAATAGTAATCTAGTGTTTGATAAACCCAAAGACCCCAGTTTTGGGATAAAAACTCACTATTTGACAAAAACTGCTGGGATAATTGGAAACTAGTATGGAAGAAATTAGGCATTGACCCACACCTAACACCATATACCAAGATAAGATCAAAATGGATTCATGATCTAGGCATAAAGAATGATATTATAAACAAATTAGAACAATGTAGGATGGTTTACCTCTCAGACTTGTGGAGGGGGAAGGAATTTGTGACCAAAGAAGAACTAGAGGTCATCATTAATCACAAAATAGATAAGTTTGACTATATCAAGTTAAAAAGTTTTTGTACAAACAAAATGAATGCAGACAAGATTAGAAGGGTAGCAGTAAACTGGGAAAATATTTTTACATCCAAAGGTTCTGATAAAGGCCTCATTTCTAAAATATATAGAGAATTGACTCAAATATATAAGAATTCAAGCCATTGTCCAATTGATAAATGGTCAAAAGATATGAACAGACAATTTTCAGACGAAGAAATTGAAACTATTTCTGGTCACATGAAAAGGTGCTCCAAGTCACTATTGATCAGAGAAATGCAAATTAAGACAACTCTGAGATACCACTACACACCTGTCAGATTGGCTAAAATGACAGGAAATGATAATGATAACTGTTGGAGGGGATGTGGGAAAACTGGGACACTGATACATTGTTGGTGGAACTGTGAACAGATCCAACCATTCTGGAGAGCAATTTGGAACTATGCTCAAAAAGTTATCAAACTGTGCATACCATTTGACCCAGCAGTGTTTCTACTGGAACTATACCCAAAAGAATTTTAAAGGGGGGAAAGGGACCCAAAATTGCAAGAATGTTTGTGGCACCCCTTTTTGTAGTGGCAAGAAACTGGAAATTGAAAGGATGCCCATCAATTGGAGAATGGCTGAACAAATTATGGTATATGAATGTTATGGAATATTATTGTTCTGTAAGAAACAACCAGCAGGATGATTTCAGAGAGACCTGGAGAGACTTGCATGAACTGATGCTGAGTGAAATCAGCAGAACCAGGAAACCATTATATACAGCAACAAGACTATACGATGATCAATTTTGATGGACATGGTTTTCTTCAACAATGATGTGATTCAAACCAGTTCCTATTGTTCAGAGATGAAGATAGTCATATACATCCAGAGAGAGGCCTGTGGGAACTGAGTGTGAACCACAACACAGCATTTTAACACTTTCTGTGAATATTTCCATGCATTTTGTTTTCCTTCTTAGGTTGTTTTTTCTTCTTCTCTTTCTGGATCTGATGTTTCTTGTGCAGTAAGATAACTGTATAGATATGTATACATGTATTGTATTTGTCATATAATTTATCCTATTTAGCATGTATTAGATTACCTGTCATCTAGGGGTGGGGGGTGGGGGGAAGGAGGGGAAAAGCTTGGGAAAAAAGTTTTTGCAAAGGTCAATGTAGAAAAATCACTCATATGTTTTGTAAATAAAAAGCTTTATAAAATAAATAAATAAATAAATAAAATAAAGGTCATAATAGTTCTCACTTCCTAGAGTTGTGGGAATAAAATGGGATAATTGTAAGGTTTCTTCAAGCATGACATAAATATTATTATGATTAAAACCGACCAAGCCATTGAATTTTTTTTGGATTACAAACTTCCCCTAACTGTACTTTTATTTACTTTGGAAATATAAGGGATGTATTGTCAGTGATAAGTTAATCACCAATAAGTCAGTTTTACCCTACTCCACTTCTACCATAACAAGTTAAAACCAATTAAACACAATGGTAGTAATGTTGGACATTTTGTGTTTTACTAATGGGTTATTTGTTTTGGTTATACAAATAAGAGAAAAATGGATTTCTTGAGGACATAGTATGAACTCAGTCCTAATAATGATGTAAGGTCATTGTGTGAAGAGTAACCTCAAAAGTTCCTAAATTTGTTACCATTATCTACCTTTAAAGAAGCAAAGAAATTACATTGGACAAGATCTAAATTATTAATCCATTTTGCAAAGTGCCCTCAGAAAAAGTAGGCACCCATCTAGAAATTGTGTCAGATGATTAGCATTAGCTGCATAGGACGGGAGGTGGTAAGGGAGAAAAGAGATAGGGAGGGATCTTTTTGTAAATCAGAAACATACATGTATATATGCACATGTTTAATATGTGTGTACATCTTTGTAACATCTTTTCTCCTACCGTGTCAGAATTCCTTCCAAGATCCAGCTTGTGTGTTGATACTAATTATACTTCCCTTGCTTTCTTTTCTTGGTCCTTTGGAAAATATCATAATGGAGGAGTTGACTTGTAATATGAATATGTCTTTAGAATTAGCACTCTGTCTTATGAAATCTAAATGGAAATCAGTTCTGTGGTCTTTATAAAAATTTCAATATCACAATGGAGAAGTTGATTTGCAATACAAATAGTCTTTAAAATTAAAATTAGCACTCTTTCTTATTAAATTTGAGTGGAAATTGTTTAGTTCTGTGATCTTTATAAGAATTTCAATATCACAATGGAGAATTTGACTTATAATATGAATGTCCTTAAAATTAGTACTTTTTCTTATGAAATTTGAGTAGAAATTGTTTAGTTCTGTGATCTTTATAAAATTTCAAAATATTATAAGCAAGCTGGAGGTTAACAAAAGTTGACTGAAGGCTGTAGTGCTGTCAAGAGACAAGCATGGGGAGGAGAGAGCCTGTGGAGAGACTCAGCCTCAATTCTTTGGAACCTAGAAATGGCAGCTGATGGAGGCAGCCCAGAGAACAGTCCTGGACCAAGCCAGTAGCTACAAGAAGGCAAACCAACGGTAGCAGAGCAGCTGTGGGGAGCAAAGGAAGAAGTGCTGTCTGTCAGGTGTGTTCTTGGACCCGGGAGAGGAGTTTTAGGCCCTTCTTGTAGACCCTTCTTGAGCCAACAAGAACCAGAGGCAAGGAGCAGTGAGAGACTTTGCCCTCACAGTCTGACCTGTATGACCAGCTTCCAGGAAGTGAGAATGCTCCTCTGCCCTGTTAGACTATGTCTGGAACTTTGTGCCCAATTCTAGGGGTCGCACTTTAAGGACATTGAAAATGGAGCTCAGGCAGGGATGGTTGGTTGGCTGGACCAAAAGCCCTCCTTGTGTCAGAGTCAGGTGTTAGTGTGGCTGACTATGGCTGATCAGCTGGGAGGACGCCACCATGAGCAGTCAGTGGGAACATTCTCCCCCCTGTCTCCTGAGCTCCTTGGGCTCTGCTTTGCCCCTTCTCTGAGGAGGGCATGCCAGGCTGGGCCGGGGTCTCCTGTGGCATAAAGTTCTTGGGAGAGACCTTGCACAGCTTCTCCTGAGCACCCATGAGCGCTTGTCTTGGGTGACTGCTCCCCAAATAGTCCTTTTGGGAGCATACGTCATAGCCAGCCCTTCCTACTTGGGCTCTCGGCAGCAGAGCTGGAATGCTGGGCAGCTCTGTTTAAGAAAAAACCTCAGCATCTGGTACCTGATTCCACCAGGTTCTCTTCCGAATCTTCCCAAGACACTTCAAACAGTGTGGCACTGGTGTGTCCAGGTATCATGGCCGTAATGGTGAGGTCAGCCCAAGGCTTAGAGGCCCTTGGTGGTCAGTCTGATTCCTATCTCCCCCACTTTCCTTTGGAGCCCCCCACACAATGAGCTAGCTCTGGCAATGCGTGTGTCGCACATTCCTGGACGCATACTGCTGAGGTCAGTAAACTTATCCATGTTATTCAAAACTTCGCCATTTGTTAGGACTGGTGGTTCCATGTTTGGATGGTGTGGTGGTGTCTGGTGGAGCACCTGGGGGTTTTTGGTGGTGTTCAGCCAAAATTGGCACAAGCAGCAGAGAATCCATATTTTATTACATTTCTGCCTCAGAGACTTTATTGGATGCACAGAAAGGACAGTTGTCTATAACAGGTAAAGATCAGGTAAAGGAAGAGGGATATTAGACAAGAGAAGGCTGAGGGAGACAGGATGTCCATGAGAGACTCCAGCTAAAATGGCAGCTTGGTCGGTACCACAGTTCTCCCACTTGTATTCTAGCAATGATAGAGAAAGAATAATTCTACTGATTGAAAAATCAAGAGAAAGGTAAGGGGTAGATCCTGACCCTGAAACTGAAGCTCCAAATCAAGAACCAAGCCCAGAGAGATGAATAAATAAAAGAAGACACCAGATACCATGAAGAAATATTATATGGGCCAAGAATTATCTAAAAGGAAAACCCAGGAAAAGAGAATAACTATGTTGCACAGAAATTAGAGTTCCGGACTTGGTATCAGAAAGGTCTATTTTAGATCCTTAGGAACTTTCTAGGTGTGTGACTTTCAGGAAAGAGATGTCTTCAAGAATCATAGAGTTACAAATGATGTTGGGGATAGAGGTATTTTGATGGAAGGAAGGAAGGAAAGAAGAAGGAAGGAAAGAGAGAAATAAAGATAAAGGAAGGAAGGAAGGAAAGAAAAAGGAAAGAAAGAGAGAAATAAAGAGAAAGGAAGGAAGGAAGGAAGGAAAGAAGGAAAGAAAAAGGAAAGAAAGAGAGAAATAAAGAGAAAGGAAGGAAGGAAGGAAAAAAAGAAAGAAGAGAAGAGAAGAGAAAGGGGAATTTATTATTTCTCAAAATTATATATATAAAACAAAAAGTGTATAAATATGGAGAAAGGGGTGAAGTTTTATCTAAATCAACCAAGGAAGGTTGAGTGCCTACATAATCTTGCTCTCAAAGAATTTGATGTAGAAATACATTAAACTCAATCCTGTTTGGGGCGGAGCCAAGATGGCAGAGTGAAAAGGTGACTTTCTGCCTCTCCTCTGATCTTCTCTCAAATCAACAATAAAATAAGCCTCTGAACTGATCTTCAAGTCAACCAACTCAGAAATATTTGGACACTGCTCTCTGGATAACTTCATATCAGGTTAGTCGGACTCGGACAGAGAGATAAATAGACAACTCCTGTGTAGGCCGGAAGTGAGGTTGGGACTCAGCTCAGCTCATCTTGGCAGAAATTCCAAACTCCAAATTCCAAATTCCAAACACCTGGAGTTTATCTGAGGCACTCGGGACACTGCCCTGATTGGGGGCAGGTGTTCTAGCAGACTTGCCTTGTTTAAGGAGTAATTCGGACTTAGTCCTAGCCCCCACTATCCCAGCACCTTAAGTTAACTCGCTGAAGTGCCCCAGGGCAAACCTTTTCAGCCACCGTTTTTTTTTTCCCTACCTTAAAGAGATATCCATGCTGTCTAAAAAAATGATGAAGAAGCAAAAGAGAGCTCTCACCATAGACAGCTTTTATCAAGGCAAAGAAGCGTTGACCCCAGATGCTGAGGTTACTTTAGATAAAATACCAGAAGAAGGTATTAAAGACCATCACTGGTCACTTTTTCAAAAGGCCTTTCTGGAAGATTGCATAAAGAATCTCAAAAGAGAGCTGGAGGATAAATGGGAAAATAAACTGAAATCAGTGCAAGAAGGATACAATATCTTGCAAGAAGGATATGATGCCCTGCAAAAGAGATATGAAAAAGACACCAATTTATTGAAAAATAAAATTAGTGAAGTGGAAAAAGAACAATGAACAAATTGGCCAGCTACAAAAGGAGCTTAAAAAGGTAACTGAAGAAAACAACACTTTAAAAATAAGAATTGAACAAATGCAAGTGAATGACTCAATAAGACTTCAAGAATCAGTCAAACAAAAAACAAAAAAATGAAAAATTAGAAGAAAATATGAAATATCTCCTAGGAAAAACAACTGACTTGGAAAATAGATCTAGGAGAGACAATCTGAGGATTATTGGACTTCCTGAAAGCCATGATGAAAAAAAGAATCTAAACACTATCTTCCAGGAAATCCTGAAAGAAAACTGTCCTGACATTGTAGAATCAAAGGGCAAAATCACCATTGAAAGAATTCATCGATCACCTCCTGAAAGAGACCCCAAAATTAAAACCCCAAGGAATATCGTGGCTAAATTTCAGGACTATAGCACCAAGGAACAGATGTTGCTAGCAGCTAGAAAGAAACAATTCAAATACCGAGGATCAATAATTAGAATCACACAGGATCTGTCAGCCTCCACACTGAAGGATCTAAGGGCCTGGAACCAGATATTCCGAAGGGCAAAGGAAATTGGATTACAACCAAGAATAACCTATCCTGCTAGAATGAGCATTATCCTCCAGGGAAGAAGATGGTCATTCAATGATATAGGTGAATTTCACCTATTTCTAATGAAAAGACCGGATCTGAACAAAAAATTCGACACCCAAACACAGAACTCAAGAGATGCATAAAAAGGTAAAAAGGAAAGGACTCTTGAGAACTTTATTTTTACTAGGGGGATACTTAAAGTTTGGGGGTATAATTAAGTAGATATTACTTTGATAATATGAAGAAGAGAACTAGAGGGGAAAAGATTGTCATACTGGGGAAAAGAGGGAAAAAGTGACAAAATAAGATCTAAAAAAAAAGGAGGTAAAAACAAGGTAAAATCACTTGAAGAGGCAAAGAAAACCTAATATAATGGAGAGAAAGAGGGGAGGGAGATGAGCATTGTGTAAATCTTACTTTCATCAGGTTGGGCTCTAAAAGTGTATATCAGACATTTGATTTCACATAGAAACTTGTCTGTTGCTAGAGGGAAGTGGGAGGGAAAGGAGGAAAAGTAAGGGACAAACTAATAGAAGGGAAAATAGAAGAATCAGGGGAAAGGAGTAAAAACAGGGGGAAGGGATCTAAAGGGTGGAGTATTGTTTGGGGGAGGGGGTCATCAAAAGCAAAGTACTGAGGAGGGGGGAAGGGAGAAAGGGGAAAGGAAAGGGGAAAACATAACTTGGGTAAATAAGATGGCAGGAAATAAAGAATTAGTTATTCTAACTGTGAATGTGAATGGGATGAACTCTCCCATAAAGCGGAAGCGGATAGCAGACTGGATTAAAAATCAGAATCCCACAATATGTTGTCTACAAGAAACACATCTAAAACATAGTGACACATATAGGATGAAGGTAAATGGCTGGAGCAGAAAATATTATGCTTCAGGTGAACAAAAAAAAAGCAGGGGTAGCAATCCTTATCTCAGATCAAGTAAAAGCCAAGATACATCTAATCAAAAGAGATAAGGAAGGAAACTATATTTTATTAAAGGGTACCATAGATAATGTAACAATATCTATACTAAATATATATGCACCAAGTGCAATAGCACACAAATTCCTAGGGGAGAAATTAAGAGAGATGCAAGAAGAAATAGACAGCCAAACGATACTAGTGGGGGATCTCAACCTTGCTCTCTCAGAATTAGATAAATCAAACTACAAAATAAACAAGAAAGAAACTAGGGAGATAAACCAATTGTTAGAAAAGTTAGGTATGATAGATCTATGGAGAAAGTTGAATGGAGACAGTAGGGAGTTTACTTTTTTCTCAGCAGTCCATGGAACCTATTGGGAAACAGGAGATGAAAGGAAAAAGGGAGAAGTTAAGGGAGAGTACTGTGTTGGGGAGGGAATAGTCACAAACAAACAAACTTCAACTTTAGAGAATGGATCATGAAGAGAGAATTAAAAGGGGAAAAGAAATGGCAAAAAATAGTAATCAGGATATGGCTGAAGGGAAAAAGGAGGAGATCTGAAGTAGATCACTCCAATTATACACTACCAGCATTGATAAAATTTCCTTTTTCAGCACTGGTACAGGAGGCAAATGAAAGGAAAAATACAAGAGGATAGGAAAAAAGGGACATGTACAACAATCATAACCCTGAATATGCAAGGAATGAACTCATCCATTAAAACAGAAAGGGTGAGGAACAAAAATCAGAACCCAACAACGTATTGTTTACAATACATTGGAAATATAAATGTTCAGAGTTAAAATGAGAGGCTGGAGCAGAATTTAGTATTTCTCAGGTTAGTAAAAAAAACAAATAGTGATCATGAATTCAAATAAGATGACAATAAAAATAGACATGGTGAAAAAAAGGCCTTATGTAGAAAATGGTACTTGGACTAAATTTTGAAAGAAACTAGAAATTCTAAAGTAGAGATGAGGAGAGAATGCATTCCCAGAAAGAAGGACAGGCTGTGCAAAGGATAGGAGATATAGAAAAACAAGGCCAATTTAGCTGGATTGCATAATGAGGTGGGGGAGGTATAATGTATAATAAAACTGGAAAGCTAGCACCAAAAATCCAGAGCAATTGTGGAGCCCCTGGGAAAGGCAGAGCTCACCAAAGGAGGAAGATCTCTTGATTAAGCTCAAACAGGAGGCCTTTTATATTTTTTATATATTTAATATTTCTACATTCTATATTGATTCAATTTTAAGGGAACTGAAGTCACTCCTAGATAAGAAGTAAAAATGGGTCAAATTCCTGGGAAAATCCTAGGTGGAAGTATAAACCATATAGTATGAGGTTATTATGAGGAATTCTCCTAAACTGAACCATTTATATTCAATCAATATATAGGTTGTACAAAAATAAATCTTGCAAACATTAGCAGAATGGAGCTGCCCCCTGAGGGATCTTCAGACAGATTTAAAGGCAGATCCATTCTTTTAGTAACTTTGGAGAAAGATTATAAATATGATATAGAATATTTTAAAGTTTTTGTCAATTGGACTGTTGAAAACTTATCATAAACCCTTGTATTAAATGACCTTCCCTAAATACATGTAGATGAGATATATAATATATATTAAATATATAGCACAATATGCATAATATGCACATATATGCTACATACACACATGTGTACAGGATAATCAAGATATATGTGTGGATAGCATAGATATGTGTATATATTCCATTTCTCACCTGCAGATATTTAGAGTCATTTAATATACATATATATATACATATATATATATACTAACATGTGTATGTATACATATATGTGTGTATGTAAAATCTATTCCCTGGCTACAAGATTGGTCTCACTATTTTAATAATTTTCATGATGATGATGCACAAGAGATAATGGTAAGGCAAAATTCTAATGGTTGGTTGACATATATGATTTGGATAATTCACTCTGTGGTCAGCAAGCTCTAATAAGCACTTACTATATGCAACATACTCTATTAGGCTTCAGAGGAAGATAAAAAAATAATTAAGACATGGTCCCTGTCCTCAAGGAGCTTCCAGTCTACTGTAGGGATGATAGATAGATAGATAGATAGATAGATAGATAGATAGATAGATAGATAGATAGATAGATAGATAGGAAGGAAGGAAGAAATAGAGATAATAGAGACAGAATGGAGATAATTAGATTACTAGAAACACACAAGAGCTTTTCTGAGTGTTGGGTAATCAGAGAGAGATATAGGTGGAAGAAAGAATCAGTACACTTAATTTTTAAAATACTGATCAGTTGATTTCTAAAGTCCCTTTCAGCTCTAAAAATTTATGTCTTTAATTCTTCCTTTGAACTAAAGCATCTATGAACAGAACTGATGACAGTTCCTTACATATATGCTACTTCTTCCCTGTATGACTGTAGAAACTTAACTTAGCTTTTCTGGATGTCAGTTCCCTCATCTATAAAAGGAGAGGGTTGGCCTTGATCCTTTGAGATCCCTTTCAGCTCTAAGATCTTTTTGTATTTATATGGTTTCTTTTTGATAGGTTCTACCAAGAAATAGCTCTGTGTACAATTTTGAAGTGAAAATTATACAGTATAAGTATTTAGACTATAATGCTATGATCTGATAGTAAACATTACATTTATGGAGCAGTTTCAACATATTCATTTATGTTTATTATATCCCTGTGGGGTAAATGAGGCAAGAATTTTTTTCTCCATGGTGCAAGGTCCAGGGAGTAAAATTATAAGAAGATAACAGACTTGGGATTAGCACCAATCAGGAGTCCTGAGTTAGAGTTGATGCCCTTTCCAATCAAGCTCCTACAAGGCAGAAACTAAGCATAGTCAGCTTACTTTATGTAAGTGCTTAGGTCACTGCTGTGCATCTAGGAACTTAAAAATACCCCTCCTCCATTTCTTGGATTAAGAGAGAGGGATTTGCTATTCCTTTTGCAGTTTTTTTTTCAGATTTGCAGTTCTTTGTTATTAAAGTTTTTGGAACAAACTTTGGAAGTAGGAAGGAGCAGGGCCAGGCCCAATGAGCAAGGAGATTCCTAAAATGGGCCACACTGTTTCAGAACCATTTGTGCCATGATGTGGTCTGTCTGTGTAATGGATCTTGCCCATTTATTGCAGCAGAGTCTACATGATGGGCAGTTGCGAGCTTCCTCCATCACTGAATAAAGGCCTCCCCCCCAAACACATTTAGTAGGGGCAATGAGTGAAGAAGGAATTGTGAAAGTTGCTGCTGTTTGGTGACAAATCACATCACCATTCTGAGCCCTTGTGTTCCTATTTAGCAAATGAAAAAGGCAGATGAAATCTCTCAGATTTTTTCTAGCTTTGATATTCTGTGGTTTTAATAGTTGTTGTAAGTTAACATTACACTGTCATGTAATGGCCATGCTCTTGTAATGACCAACCCTTATATCTACCCTGACAAAACTAGAAATGCAGCCACCATTTGAGCATATATGATATGAAAAAAGGCAGTAGTGCCTTGCTTTGTGTGAGCTTTTTGATTGTAGAGGCAGGATATTATCAGACATGGCCTAATAAACCATCAGAACAATTGCTGAATGGATGCTGGCTTTGAAAGCCCAATCCACACAGATCTTTCCTCATTATCATCCAATTCCTAGTTATTTTTCTTGCTACCAAAATACAAAAAAGGGAAGGAGGAACAAATGGGGATCCAGGGAGTCAGCAGAGGGCTAAGAATCCACACAGATCTTTCCTCATTATTATCCAATTCCTAGTTATTTTTCTTGCTACCAAAATACAAAAAAAGGGAAGGAGGAACAAATGGGGAGCCAGGGACTCAGCAGAGGGCTGAGTTAGAAAAAAACAGATACATGACTGATGAAATGGAAAGTAACCCTAAAAGAGAAAGAAATTGGGATTGTTCGTGTCCCTTCAGAAGTTTTCTCAACCTTACTACAAAATCTTGATAAGACTGATCAAGCTTCCTTCAAGTTTAACTCTCTGCTGGCTCTTGAATATACTAGATTTCCCACTAACCCAATATTTTAACTGAATGTTCCTTCCTAAAAGAATAAAAAATACAGCTGGCTCTTGAATATATTAGATCTTCAGCTTTTCTTCCAGTTCTTAATTTCCAACTTCTTGTTCAGAATGGTTCTCAGAGTGATTTGATTTAGAGAAGAGAGACATGTGAATAGAGGCACCACTATTTAGATAAATGGGATAGAGGCAGATGATCAGGAATTTGTTATTTACTAGAATAATAGTACAAGAGAAAAGAGACCACTTCTGACTCTGAAGTTTGCTTTCTTATTATTGTTTACTTTCATTTCTCTGAAGAAAACTTTTCATGAATTTCAAATGGAAGATGAGTTGCTTTCAGATACAATGTAATACATATTTTTGTCTCTTTGGGGCTTCACAATCGTTAACACATACAAAAGCAACTCTATTAGCTTATTCACACTCTGTGTTATTGTATGTGTGATTTTTGTATGTGCAAACAATAGCATGCTTCCCTGAATCCCAAATAAGTATTCAAAATAATACAATGAGAAAACTTGTAATAACATTTTCAGCTTCATCTTGGGAACGGTGAGCTTCAATCTGAGAAGCGTGTCAGTGTGCAGTGAGTGGGACTTCATGCTTCCCTGCTCAGGCAAGAGGAATCAGTCAACAATTTTTTACTGAGTCACTCCCCTGTTCAGAGTACTGGAATAATTGATGCATGTCATTTGTGATGAGGGTGAAGGAAAGAGCATGTTGAGGTCCCCATTAGAAATCCGGCTGCAAGGGAGTGCTGTCCTTGGTGCTGGAAGTTAGGTGGGTAGTGTAGATAGACTACTGTTCTTAGAGTCAGGAAGACCTGTTTCAGACACTTGCTAGTCACTTAACCTCTGGCTCAGTTTTCTTCTGCTTTATAATGGGAATAATTTCTCTCGGGTTATTAAGATCAAATGAGAGAACATTTATAGTAGTACTTTGCAAATCTTAAAGCATTAAATAAACACCCGATGTTATTTTTATTATTTGTGTCCCCAGTGCATAGCAAAATGTTTGGTACATATTCGGCTCTTAATAAATATTTGTTGACTGATTGGTTGTTGGTGGGTCTAGATCTAAAACGAAGACTTTTCTAAAAGAGGTCAGTAGACAAGAGTGGGGCTAGTGCTGTTTTCATAAATGTTTAACAACTGTTTTTCAAATTTAATCTGCAGTATTAGCTTTTTTCTATCACCTTAAGGCTAAAAATCAGCAAAACCAAAAAAATCAAGCCCTGAGTTTTAGTTTTCAGTGCTTTCTGAGATGAAAAGGATCTTTCTTGCTTTCAGGAGCCCACTCCAATTACAGCATGGGATGGGGTGGAGATGTGGAGGAGAAGGTTAGAGGGGAGCATTTGGCTCCCATTAACTCAATGTTCTAACTTTGTGTTCCTTCATAAAAGAATAAAAAAATTCTTTCTACCTAGAAAAAAATAATATATAAAGTAGAACAAAGAAGAAAAAAGAATGTAGACCAAATCCTCTCCTAGCTCAACATCCTCTGAAAGGAGAGTTGTCAACAAGCTCTATCTGCAGAGTCACCAGGCTGGGGAGTTTGAGTTTGGCAGGAGCATCCTATTGTTATAGCCTGCAGGATTCTGTCTGATATTGTTCTGCCATGTTGCATACTGTTCTGCCTCTGTTATTTGACTTCTTGCCAAGCACTGATTAATAAACTTCGTCAGATGGAAGGCTCACCAATTCACCTCCAGAGAACAGCTATCATGTCTCTGTTCCAGTCCAGCATCCTGTGTCAGGGTGAATCAGAAAAGAAATGGTATATGTCAATCTCAAGCTAATATCCCCTGACTAGAAATAGAATGCTCTCTGGTGACAGTCTCTTGGTTGTTATAGTTCAGTGAATTGACCTGAACTACTGACCAAACACAGAAAACAAGGGTTTTTGGGGGGAAGGGTTCTCGAAACAGAATTTCCAGTGGCTTTGTCTATATGGCACTGGATTTTGTTTTGAGGTTTGTGTTTTTTTTTATAGAAAAGGAAGCAAACAGGATATTTTTAAAGAGAATAAATGATAAAACTTCCTTGAGATAACAAGTAGTGGACCTAGGCCAAAATTTGAGGTTATAGATGAGAACTGTTTTTCTTTTCCATTTGGCTTCTTAATGATTGGAAAAAACCTAGAGCTTCTGGTTTCCATATAACTCTGTTCCCAAGCCAGATTCCTTCTTCTGCCTTGAAGTAGACAAGATTACTTAGTGCTCAAATCCAAGTTCAGTGTGGGAAAAAGCAGGTATGTCCCTCAGTAGACTAAAGAATTTTTTTAGCCTAAGATCTAAAATTTGAAAGGAATAAAATTAAGTACAGCCTCAAGAATCTCTAAGAGAAAAGAAACATGGCTCATTCAGGTTTGCTAAATCTGTTGTCATACTTAGGTATAATATTTAGTTATATAGATATTCAAACTCATATATTGAATGGATAAATATAGCCATACTCTTAAGATGTACTTTATATAAGACTTCATCAAACTACAGTAAAAACAGCTTTATGTATCGATCTGCAAACATATAAATTAAAATTAGAATTTATAACAACTTTTATAATCATCATGATATGAAGTTACTGCAAATTTTCACTTTGAAGATAGAAATATCTCCAAATACTCCAAATACTTGGAGTATTTTTTTGAGGAACTGCAGATGAATTAAGAAGTTGAATTAGGAATGATTATTTTTTTTTGGAATTATTATTTTGAAGTCAATGCTTAGACCATTCTGCCTTGCCCACAAAAGCAGATTAAGGAATTCTGCTCTCCTTTTAAAGGCAATAATGAAACTATGAAACCATAAGTAATACTTAAGTAGCACATTTTATACAAATGCAAAATGGTGATTTGGAAAACCAGAGATTTTCTTTAATTATTTTCTTAATATTTCAATGTTTTTGTACATGGCCAATTAGGGTAAAAAAAATTGAAGAAAAAAATTTTGGGAAAAATACCTTGAATCTTACAATCATCACATGATATAGTGATAAACTTCAGAGGTTCTCAGTTCAGAAACCAATTTTGTTAGTTAATGTTGTGTGACCTTGAGTGGGCCACTTAACCATATTGAATCTCAGTTTCCCTCTCAGTAACACGGGATGGGATGAAGTGAGTTACAGGATCTCTTTCAGCTCCAATCCTATGATCACAAGGTTCAAAATTTTTTCATTTTTGTCATTTATGAATCTAAAGTATAACATATTCATAGGTATACATAAATTCTTTTTGGATCAAGTCTACCCAGTATAATATTCAATATTTCTGTTGGATTCTTTCCATCCCTATCTATAAGTCATTTCTATAACTCCATTATTTAAACACACAGTTGATTAATCTGTTGTTCTATTAAGTGCATGATTCAATTTGGCAAGACATATTATTAGATTCCCATATCATGCCTCCACATTAATATCCAATTCGAGTCAGCAAACATTTATCAACCACCTACTGTGTCCAATAGGTCGTTCAAGGCACTAGAAATAAAAAAAATGCAAATTAACACCCTCCTTGACTTTAAGGAGCTTATAGTTTAATGGGACAGTATAAATAGCTACGATGCTGGTAGAATACAGTAATGATAGAGAAGAAGTGCAGTCCAGGTATTCTGAGAAGAATTGAGATAAAAATGACCATTTTAGTTAAAGGATCAGAAAAGTTTCATGAAAGAAAAGCCTCAGAGCTGGATTTGAAAGGAAGAAGCACTTCAACAGGTTGAATGCATAGAAATAGGAAAGCGAGGGCTGGCCAGAATAGAGAGGGCATGAAAGGGAATAGTTTGAAATAAGGCAGATTGAGGGAGGAGGGAATCAAACGCTTCATATTCCATCACCTAGGAAGCCAGCTTTTTAAACAAAGGAGTGACCTGTTCAGAGCCAGGCAATAGGAAGACAAATTTGATGTTCCACAAAATTGATGTTAGGGAAGGCAGAGATGGGAAGCAAGGAACCCAGGTATGAAGCTCCTACAAAAGTCCCTGCTGAAAGCTGGTGAAAGCCTGGACAAAAGCAGCATGGATAGGGAAGGGGAAAGTGATGTAGGACAGATTTGTTCAGGAAGGACAGACAGACTTTGGGGACTGGCCAGGTATACATCATGAGGAGATGAGAGATAAAGAGATGACCCCAAACTTCCAAACTCAGGTGATTGGGAAGCTGGTGGAGCCACAATCAGAAACGTACTTTCAAAAAAGAAGCCAACATAGGGGAATGGACAGGTCAGTTTGGGGTTTCATGGTGCTAGGAAACATTAATTTGGAGACTGACAATAATAATAAAAAATGACTTGGAGGAGGCAGATGGAAATGCAGAATTGCCAGAATCTTATTCACCTAAAATCAGGGAGTTGGGCTAGAAGTCTTTCAAGGTCCTTTCTGGCCCTATATCTGTGATCATGAGTCCACCTCTTGAATCCTTGCCCTTCTTTCAGTTCCCTGGCCACCACCTTACTTTAGTCCTTCACCACCTCTCCCTTGTATTATTGTAATTACCTCCCGATTCATCTCTTCCTATTTTCTTACCTTTTCCAATCCAACCTCTACATAGCTTCCAAAATAATTTTCCTAAAGCACAAGTATGATCTTGCTCTTCCCATGCTCAAACATTTTCAGTAGCTGCTTATGTTCTCTCTGATAAAATGCAAGCTCCTTCTTCACATCCAAAGTGCTTCATACTCTGACTATAGGTTCTCTTTATGTTCTCTATGTCCTAGCCCAACCGGCTCACTTGCTGTTCCTTGAGTTTGGCTTTCTATCTCTCATTCCATAACTGCACAGGCTGTGTCTTAGGCTAGCATAGTTTTCCTCCTCCTGTCCCTAGCCTCCATTAAAACTCAGCTCAAATCCCACCTCTTGTGAAAATCCTAACCGGATTCCCCTACTCATAAGTGCTTCTTCCCCTGAAATTATTTTATGCTTCTTGATCTGTGTATATATTGTACTCTTTGGGACAATACAAGTTCTTTGGCAGGGATGAATATTCCTTTTTGTCTTTAAATTCATATTATTGAGAAAACTGTCTTGCATATAATGGAGGCTTAACAGATGTGTGGATGAATACAATTTTGTTGCTGAATGGAATCTCTATCCTGAATCCCAGGGTAAAGATCATATGTAGATGGAGAGATTTAGGAACAAATTGGGACCATTCACTAGAGATGAGCACTCTCTGTTGGATTCCTACATTTGGCAGCAGAAATTTCTCTAAATGAATCATTTTGTGGTAACTGAGTATTATTCATTCTAGGAAAGGGAAAAAAGGAGGAAGCTTATGGAGAAATATCACATGTCTTGGAGAGATTTATTAAAGATTATTTCTTTATAGCCAGTTGAATACAAAAGTAGGATGTAATGGCTTCCAAACCTTCACACAGATAATCTAGCCAATATGACAGTTCCCACAAAGATGATATCCCAACTTTTCCTTTTTGTATAGGAATAGTTCCTTCTCTGATGTGTGCTAAAGATGTCTCTTCCTTTAAGGAGATTTTAGGATTGGTCATTTGTGGGGAGGAAGGTGTTTATTATTGTCTCTGCTTCCAGATGTGCCTTTTGGGGATTTTCAAGTGTGTAATTTTGTTGAGAGGAATAAAAGTATGGAATTGGGGTGTTTTTAGTTTATTCAAGCTTGGCTGCCAGAGGAGATGTGGAAGGATTTATCTGTGATTCCAGTTGCTGTGGTGCTGTTTGGGCCCCATTCTTTGAACACCAATATGTGAAAATAGAATTAAGAAAACAGAGAGAGTCTTCAGATTGGGGGTGGGGTGTGAAAGCCAAAGAAAGCAAGAAGCAATTCAAACTCCTCAGTGACATCCTTCTTGAGATAACCAAGTTATCTTGTCACAATTTGTGATATTAAATGAAAGCAGAACTGCACAGCTCTAGTTTTCTTACAACTTCATCAACAAGAAGAATGTGTGTCTATGGGAGTGTTTAAGAAAGAGGCAGACACACACAGAGAGACAGAGAAGTAGAGAGTCAAAGACAGAGATAGTCAAAGGGAGAGAGAGACAGATACACACACAGAAAGAGAGATAGAAAAACAGGGAGAGACAGAGGCAAAGAGAGACAGACAGAGAGACAGAGAGGGGAGGGAGGGACAGAGAAACAGAGGGAGAAAGACAGAGAGACAGAAGCAGAGAGAGAAAGAGAGACAGAAAAAAGAGAGACAGACAGAGATAGAGACAGGAGACACAAAGAGAGACTCAGAGACAGAGAGACAGGAGAGAGATGGGGGAGGGGGAGAGAGAGACAGAGACAGAGAGAGAAGAGAGACAGAGAGAGAACATGAGCACAAACACTTTGGATCAAGAAACAATCACAGAATCCAAGGTAAAACTAGAGTTTATGTATTTTCCAGCCAAGGTCCCTACTGAGAAATGACCAGAAGCCTGTAGGTACTTACTGTGTACTAGGCACTGTCTTAAGTATTGAGAATACAAAAAAAGAAAAAGACCTCTCAAGAAGTCCACAGTGTTCATGTGGGAGACAACATGCTAACAAGTGTGCAACACTTGTACAAACAAGACATATACAGGAAAAATAAAGTGCAACAATATGTGCAAACAAGACATATACAGGAAAAATAATGTAATCATCAACAGAGGAAGGCCCTAGCATTAAAAAGGATAGTGAATATATCATAAGCCATTTCCCCCAAAAATAAGTCAATAGTAAATCCTACTGATGGCATGAAGTGTTATTCAAAAAAGAAAGAAATGATATATTTGACATTTTTAAACATATATATATTTGATATAGTTGAATATGTGACAACAGATGATAAAATCAAGATAGCAGAGTAACAGAAATAAAGGTATCCCATCTCCCCCCCGCAATAAAAACCCTTCTCTAAATTGATCTAGAATATTTATTAAACCAAAAACTAATGGGCAAATCCAAGGGAAAAAATCCTAATGAGTTATTTTTCTAGCTCAGGTTGGGAGAGAGAGACAGACACAGAAGTCTGTGCACATTACGGATGAGATTTGACCGGGAGACAGTCACAAGGGACATCCTCCTGCACAAAGAATCTCTGTACCCATACAAGAAGGGGCCCAAGATCTGTCACTGAACCTCTGTAAGTGCAGGGATGGTTGTGTCATCAGCCGCCAAGTTCCAAGTTACATATCCAGGACACTTGTGCCTAGAGGTGGCAAAGAGCTATGGAGAGAGAGGAACAAGTCCAGAAGCAAGCAGCAGCTGGGTGGCTCAGGAACAGAGAGGGTCTCAGTTTCCACTTCTAGCCCAGTATAAAACCTGCAGAGGAATAATCAGAACAGTGCAGAAATCCCAGGTCAAAGGATTCCTAGAGGGAAGCTTACTTTAATTCTTCACTGAAATAGCAGAGCCGTCCAGCTGATTAGTTAGTGGCTGAATCCAGGATTAAGCTGCTGTTTTTCAGTCCCAAACCCAGGTGAGCTCAACCAGAAATCTGACTACTCTGGATCAGACCACTTTGTAAACATCAACAAGTTGCAGATCTCCAGCCTGAGCTGTTCTTATGATCCAGGAATAATACAGCACTCAGTACCATAAGAAAGAAACCCCAAGATGAGTATTGACCCTCTCTCCAGACATTCATAAAACCTGGCCAAACACAAGTCCAGAATCAGGAAGCAGACTGGGAGAATGAATCCTACCATAAAAAGCTATTATAGTAAAAGGGATACTCAAGTCACAAATCCAAAGGAAGAGAATCACTCCAAAATGTTTGTAAGCAAAACCTCAAAGGAAAACATAGCTTGGAAGTAAATTCAATTAGGACTCCTAGAGAGACAATGCAGAAGTTTTTTTTTTTTGGGGGGGATGGGGGTTAAAACAGTTAAAATATTTTCATAAATGAAACTATTTCTATTTCAAGTAATCTTAAAAGCAAACTGTACAGATCTCTTAGAACCAAGGGGGCAAAATGAAAATAGAAAGCATCCATCATCACTGCTTGAAGGAAGCCCTAACATGAAAACTACAAAGAAGGTTATAACCAAAGTCCAGAGCTTCCAGACCAAAGACAACCATATTGTAGGCAGCCAGAAAGAAAAAATTCAAGTACTTCGGATTCACTGAAGATCATATACAATTTAGCAACCACCACTCTGAAAGAACGAAAAATTAATAATCCATAAGGCAAAGGTATATAGTCAAGAACAGCTTCCTCAGCAAAACTTAGCTTAATCATGTGAGAGGAAAATGGACCTTTACATATATATATATATATGTATATTTATTAAAGCTTTTTATTTATAAAGCATATATATCCATGGGTAATTTTTCAACATTGACCCTTGCAAAACTTTCTGTTCCAAATATTTCCCTCCTTCTCCCCACCCCCCCAGATGTCAGGTAGTCCAATACATGTTAAATGTTAAAATATATGATAAATAATGGACCTTTATTTAAAAGGAAGATGTCAAAGTACTCTTGGTGAAAAGATCAGAGTTAGATAAAACGCTTGAAGTGCAAATAATGGAGTCAAGAGAAACATAGAATGGTAAATGTGAATGAATAATCCTAAAATACTAAACCAGGGTAAACTGCTTATGCTCTTAATATAGGAACATGGTACATATATTCTCTTTATATACACTCACCTAAATACATATTTATATATATACCTATAGGTATATACATAATACACACAGAGATATCTATGCATATGCACCTATATTTATGTGTGTATGTTTAGATATATGTATAATTTCTTTCTGTCTTTCTTTTCAGACCTGGCCAATTTGTAAAAATTTGTTTTCCTTGGTTATATCTGTTTGTATAAGGGTTTCTATTTTTTTCAGTCTCAATTGAGTCAGAGTGAAGTGAGGAGGAGAAAAGCTGTATTTATGTTGATTTTTAAAATAATAAAATATAATTTCAAAAAATATAAATGACAAGATCAGAATTATGTCCCTTTAAGAAGGACTGGTGGCATCCTGGTGTGATGCTTCATGTCTCATTATTGTTTGCGACTTTTTCTGTGCTTGAATTTTAGTAAACATTTATTATACCATCCCATTTATGCAAGTGCTGATGGAATGAATAATATGAATAAGCAATCACATTCTCATTTAGAAAAACTCATTTTAGCTGTATTTCACATTGAACCTTGAGTTCAATGTGAAACAGAAGCATCCAGAAGTCATCCATAGTCTTCCCCCTGCTATTGCTATTTGCTCCATGACAAAATCAAGTGTCTTTGGCAAGCTTGCATGTCCCTCTTTGGTTTCTTGCTTAATATTAACAAAAATTTGTTGAACAGATTATCCATGGTTCCATCCATCAAGGTATCTTGTAAGAACACAGTGTAGACATAGATACCTTGTTGGAGGAGAGGTTTGGAAGCCATGTTTTATTCTATTGAGCCAAGGCTTAAACAATAAACCAAGTGGAAACTCCTATTTATTCACTACATTGCTTAGTCAGATGCTATGAGGATGTGATGGTCTTCTGTAGGAAATCAAATGCTAGAGTCAGCTATTCCGTTCTCAGATTTTCATCCAGGATGCCCTTGACACCTGCTTAGGTCATTATCATATATTTCCTAGCTGTGTGAGCCTAGTGCACTTATACTGATTACCTCAGTTTCCTCCTCTGTGGCAAATCTTAAACTGTGGGTTGTGACCCCATCTGAGGTTGGGTAACTGAATGTGAGAGTTGTAAAGAAGTGAACATATTGTGGGAGTTAGCAGAGTCCTCTTGATCACTTTTTGTGGTGCAAATGCCATCTCTGAATTTTTCCCCAATCCCATCTTTTAGATATGTTCAAGATTGACTCTTTAATGCTTTCAAAAACTCTGTCCCCCAGATTTCTGCTATATATGTATTTGGTCCAGTTGCTTTCCCTGATTCCATTTCTCAATTCCAATTTTAGTGTCTTCATATTGTACATCAGAAGCTAAAGTGATTTTTTTGTTGTTGTTTGCTTGTTTTTCCCTTTTGATATTATTTTTCTTGTACAACATGATGAATATGGAAATATGTTTAGAAGAATTGCCCATGTTTAACCTATATCAGATTGCTTGCTGTGTAGGGGAGGGGGCAGGGTGAGAGAGAAGGAGAAATATTTGGAACGCAAGGTGGGGTTTTTTTGTTTTTTGTTTTGGTTTTTTGGGGTTTTTTTGTTGGAACCCAAGGTTTTGCAGAGGTGAATGCTGAAATTTATCTTTGCGTGAATTTGGAAAAATAAAATACTATGAAAGGAAAAAGTTATCATTGGCAGCATAAAAAAACTAAGGTGAGACCAAATGTGGTAATTTCATAGTCACAAATGATGAAACTAAGTCCCCTTAGATTAAGAGATCCATGGATTGATCTATGGACAGATTCCAGGGATTCTATGAATTTGGACAGAGGAAAAGGATTATGTATTTTCCCCATTATACTCTGGCTGAAATTTGTATTTCCCTCAATTATTTAATAACAGTATTCAGTCAAGGGGCCCATGGTCCTCCCAGTATTGCCAAAGGAGTCCAGGAGGTACAAAAATGTCAAGCGCTCTTCAGTCCATTGTTTGTTTTCTTGTTTCACCTCTAAGGTTTCTTGCAATAACCTGCTTGAGATAAATTTCAAGCCAAAGCTCTTTGCAGACTCCATCACACATTTCACTGTTTACAATTCTCCTTGTAACCTTCCATCAATATCTTCTATATTGAGGATATTCCAGATGAATTTTGATTCTAACACGGTATTGCACTTGATTGTCATTTCTCTCCCCTTAGCTACAAGTTCCCATGTTCATTAGCTCAGGAAATTTTGACCTCATGTGGACGATTGCTTTCAATTGATTAAAATCCATAGAAAATAGTGATAGTCTAAGTCAATATTTCCATCTTTTGCTCTAGTTTTTTGATAGAGTACACAAAAGCAGCTAACTCAGAAATGACTTCCATATTGATAACCAATTATTTCCTGACTGTTAAGCTAGTCATTTTCATGTCTTTTGTAATGTTAAGGGGGACAATATAATTTTCATTCTTCTTATATTATTTAGTATCTCCCCTACTTACCTTTCTAAAATGAACTTGACAGCTGTGTTGTACATTGGATGGACCACTGGATCTAGAGTCAAAAAGACCTGAATTCAACCCAAAATTTCCTAGCTGTGTGACCCTAGTGCACTTAAATTGATTGCCTCAGTTTCCTCCTCTGTGGCAAAACTTAAACTGTGGGTTGCAACCCCATCTGAGGTTGGGTAACTTAATGTGGGTGGTCATAAAAAATTTGGCAACAGTAAAAGTTTGCTGAATGCTCTGCATCCTGCAGCATCAAATATTCTGCCAAGATTTAATTCTTTATATAGAAATAAACAAGCACATCCATCTCATTAGTATGCAAATTTGCTTTCATCTTTAATAAATGGCCAAATTATATGTATACCAAAGAATTGTTTTAAAATAAATTTCCTTATGATTTATTTTCAGTAAGCATTTGATTTGTATATCTATTATTTATACCTCTCTATCCATGGTCACATAAGCATTTCCCCTGAAAAGAGTTCACGAGTGGAAAAAAGTTTTAAGAAGCCCTACTTTATGGAATGGGTATAATAAAAGTATCTACTTTCTGGGGTGGTTGTGAGGAGGATTGAATGAGATAATGTTTGTGAGAAACTTTACAAAACTTAAATCACCCCATACATGCTAATTAATAGTTACCATTCCCCCTTCCATTTAGCTGCATCTTCCTTATATCATCTGGTTTCATTTATCATGAGACTATCAATATATATTTGGTTTGATTCCGCCATAATTACTCTCTGATTATTGTCTGAAGATCTTCCATTTAGAATACCAGAATTCTAATTAATATTTATATAGATGGTCTAAACATTACGACTACTATTTGCTTCCACCATCCTTGCAAAAGGGGAGGGAGGGAGGGAGACATAAGTCCAAGCGCCACAGTGGGCTTTCATTTCCAAAGATTGCCCTTTTTTTGTCAAAAATCATTTTTTGTGGAAAGAATGTTTTCCCCCTGGGCTCAAGCCTTGCTCTTTCCTTTCCCTGATGCTTCTAGGGTTACATGTACCCAGTGGAAGCAGAAGGATGCTTTTGGATCTTGTGTTGCAGGAGAACAAAAAGTCCCTGTGGAAGATTTCACCCGACCAAGGCATAGTCCCTCCGGAAAGCGAAGTCCTGCTCACGGTGACAGCCAACCTGGACGACATGCTGCCCTTCAAGGACATGATCGTTCTCTCCATCCAGAACAGCAGCAGCTACCAGATTCCTGTCAAGGCTGTGGGGAAGGGAACCACCATTGTTTCTGACAAGCCTTTTGCTCCAGAACTCAACTTGGGAGCCCACTTCAGGTAGGGGCCTTCTGGAGCTCAGCCTGGAAAGTCTGGGTCAGTCACCTAAATTTCCCTCCTTCCCCTCCCTCCCCAGAGAGCCGTTCCTCTTAACAAAATCTTTTTTTTTAAAGAAATAAAAAAAGAAGAAGAGAAAAACACTCAGAACTGATTCACACCTCCAAAAGCCTGGCATTGCATGGAGTTAGCTCAAAGGCATTTGCTGAGATGGCACTTAGTAGGAATGGTAACAAACTTTTCTATTCATCATTTGGGGTACACTCTCCCATGATGTACTGCTACCAGTGAGAAGAGTGGGCGGGTCACAGAGTCTGCCAGGAAAGTGGTAAAGTGCCCCTGGAAACGCATGGAGGGTGAAGGCCCTTTAAAAGGGCCCATGGGGCCTCCTCTGGGCACAGGGAATCTGCTGCATACAGAGTGCTTCCCTGGGCTCCTGGGAGTCTCTCTTTGGCTCAGCTTGGAAGGCCTGAGCTGGCACTGACTCGGGCGAGCTTCCTCAAAGCTATGGACCTCTCTCCCCTTCCCTTCCCCTCCCTTCCTTCCTCTCTCTGTCTCTCACTTTCCTCTCCCTTTTTCTCCATTTTTGTCTCTTATCTCCTCCTGTCTCTTTCTCTGTGTCTGTGTCTGTGTCCCTTCCTTCTCTTCCTTTTTGTCTTTTGGTCTCTGTATCTCTGTCTTTCTCTGTCTCTTTCCATATTTCTCTTTTTCTCCCTCTCTGCCCCTTTTTCTCTGACTCCATCTTTGGCTCTATCTCTGTCTCCTCTCTATATATCTCTCCCTCTCTCTTTGTCTCTCTCTTTGTCTCTCTCTGTGACTCTCTGTCTTTTCTCCCTCTTTTATTCCCTCCCTCTCTATCTCTTTGTCTCTGTGTCTCTCTGGGTCTTTGTCTCCTTGTCTCTTTCCATATTTCTGTCTTTCTCTCTCTGTGTGTCCCTTTTTCTCTGTCTTCATCTTTGTCTCTATCTCTTCCTGTCTTTCTCTGTGTGTCTGTCTCCTTGTCTCTCACCTCCCCATCTCCCTCCTTCACTCCCTCCCTCTCTCTTTCCCCCCCTTCTTTCTCTCCCTCTTTTTCTCTTTCTCTTCTTTCTCCTTTCCTTTTTCCCTCCTTTGCTTCCTCTCTATCTCTCTCTGTATCTTGGTCTCTCTATATATTTCTGTCTCTGTGTGTGTCCCTTTTTCTCTGTCTCCATCTTTGTCTTTATTTCCTCCTGTCTCTTTTTCTGTGTATCTGCCTCCTTGTCTCTCACCTCCCCATCTCCCTCCCTCTCTTTCCCTCCTTCTCTCTCTCTCTTCCTCTCTCCCTCTTTCTCTCTTTTCTCCCTCCCTCACTTCCTTTTGGTCTCTCTCTGTCTCTGTCTCTCCCTCCCCCTTCCCTCTCTCCCCCCATCTCTCTCTTTCTTCTTTTCTTCTTTTTCTTCTTCTTTTTCTTTTTCTTCTTCTTCTTCTTCTTCCTCTTCTCCTTCTTCCTCTTCTTCCTCTTCTTCTTCTTCTCCTTGTTCTCCTTGTTCTCCTTCTTCCTCTTCTTCTCATTCTTCTCCTTCTTCTCCTTCTTCTCCTTCTTCTCCTTCTTCTCCTTCTCCTTCTCCTTCTTCTCCTTCTTTTTCTTTTTCTTCTTCTTCTTCCTCTTCTTTTCTTCTTCTTCTTCTTCTTCTTCTTCTTCTTCTTCTTCCTCTTCTTCTTCTTCCTCTTCTTCTTCTTCCTCTTCTTCATCTCTCACTCCCCTATCTCTCTCACTCTTGCTCTTCTTATGTTTTTTTTCCTTCACAAAAATATCTGAACTCAGCAAACACCAAATAAAATGAGTGTTTCCATAAACATTATAGAAGAGGAGGGAATCATGCACAACATTGTAAATATCTGATATGTACAGCTTGCTTGTCTTTGTAGGTATATAATAAATTAACTTTATTACAAGGTACAGTTATACGACATAATTTTCAAAGTTGTCCTGCTTATCTGGAATTCCTTCTGGTTCTTCTTCAGTTCTGTTCTGCTCTTATTTTATTTTTGGAACCCTATTCTAGTCTGAACTTTACCTTCCATCTTACTCCCTAATTGGAAAAAAAAGTTAATCCCTTGTAATAAATATGCAAAGCCAAGCAAAGCATTTCTCACATTGATTATAGCCAAAAATCTATGGCCTGTGTTTTTCCTTGAGCCATCCCCTAGATTTGTCCAGAGACAGACAGCATAGTTTTTAACCAGTCCTCTGGAATTATGGCTGGGCATAGCACTAATAAGTCTTTCAGAGTTATTTTTCTTTATGTTATTGTTATAATTATGTAAAGGCTTCCCCTGGTTCTGCTTGGAAAGAGTTTCCTTATCTCTTTTTGAGTCCTAACATTGCTCTTTCTAATTTTAGTTTGGTCAATATTTGTCATTGTTCATAAGAAAAAGTATTCATAATTTTTATGGCACTTTTAGGTTTTCCAAACATTTTTCCTCCAATAAACTGCTGACAGAGGTAGTGCAAACATCCTTATGACTAGTTTAGGGATAAGAAAACTCTACCAGGATCACACAGGGAGAAGTAGTAGAGGAGAGATTTGAACCCAGACCCTTGAATCAAATCACATGTTTGTTTCACTCTAGCACAAGGTGACTGATGTTAGGGAATCAGTAATGTCTCTCAGCTCAAAAATGATAAGCTTTGGGGAGTTTCTCTGCATCTCAATTACCTGCATGTGGATTTCCTGGGGCAAATTTTGATGCCCACACTGACATCACCTTTCTACCCAAACTACTTTTCTTTTTATTTAGGAAATAAAAAATTAATCTTAATGGTAGGCTAAGCAAAATATAATTATGAAGGTAAAAGGCTACTGTAGAAATCTAATTGAAAATACTTTTTTTGGATTATGTCTAACCAGTACTTTCCCCCTATATCAGTTTATTCCATCACTGGAGGCAAGAGACAAGTGCAGGATGTGATGGCTGGTTTCGGTCTGACCCCTAATGAGGGGCTTCGGGCTCTTTTTCTCCTCCTTTTTGGTTCTTTATAGCCATTCACCAGCATGCTGAAGAAAATCACTTAAGGAAAAGTAGAAAGATACTCAGTGTATAACAGAAATCAGGCATGGGACAGCTATTAATTTATTCTCAATCAATCAAAAAAGTATTGATTGCTGCAGCTAGATGGTGCAGTGGATAAAGGACCAGCCCTGGCAGTCAGAAGGACCTGAGTTCAAATTTGACCTTAGACACTGGACACTTACCAGCTGTGTGACCCTGGGCAAGTCCCAACCGCCTTACACACATATACACACACCCACACACCCACCCACACACACCCACACAAGCATTTGTTAAGCTCCTACTATAACCCAGGTCCTCCATCAGATACAAATACAAAAAATGAGAAAATCTTTACCTAAAAAGAGTTTATATTTTAATGTGAAAGATAAGTGTAAATTACATGCATATATTTGTATGTGTGTATGTATGCATGCACATATGCCCATATATATGTTTATATTTATATAATATTCTTTTACATATGCACAATTTACAAATGTACACTTATATGGAAAGCAAATATAAATATTTATGTAAAATATATATAATATAAAAATAAATGTAAATTGAAAATTGAAAATACAGACATATTTTTGTCAATAAGCATTTAGTAAGCACTTACCATGGATAGACACAGTGTCAAGTGCTGGGGATACAAAGAAAGACACAAGCTAGTTCCTGCCCTCAAGGAGCTTACAGTCTAGCAGGGAAGCCAACACAGAAACAAATGTATCTGCCTATATACAGGGCAAATTGTAAATGATCAACACAAGTAATGCATTAGAATTAAGGATATTAGGAAAGCTTCCAGAGAAGTTGGGTTTTTCACAGTAGGTAAGCACAAGGTAGCTTGGGAGAGCAGGCAGTAGCACTCCGGGGAAATAAGGCAGATTTTATTTTATGGCAAGGCACTTAGCGTTAGGTGCCCGTGAGTGTTAAGCATCTCAGGTCACATTTGAACTCAGGCCCTCCTGACTTCAGGGCCAGTGCTCCCTCCACTGCCCCTCCTAGATGCCCTTGTCCACTGTATTTTAAAGGAAGAGAGGGACTCTGGGATTCCAAGCATGTGGGACTGCCAGGACTAATACCCAGAGAGAGAAGATGGAAAGGGAGAGCAATTTAGCTGGATCACCAGGACATGAGGAGAAATAGTGTCTAATGAGTCTGGAAGGATAGGTTAGGGCCAGGCTGTGTAGGGATTAAAAGCTAAGAAGATTAAGCCCTTTGCTTCCTTCTCCTAACACTGATCTCACCCTGCCAAACCTCAGTTTTGGATTACGCCAACCATGCTGCTGAATGAAGCTGGAGAAAATCAAGGAACCATGATGATTGACTCTGCTACAAACTTATGTTACATAATTTAATTTACATAAATTTGATGGGCAAGGCAATTATTTTTACACCACCCTAATGTATTGGTTCTCCCATTCACCACCAAGTAGCTTTTCCAAACCTCTTCATTCCTCCTCGAACCACTTGTGACTCTCTCCTCCATCCTCTCAGCTAAGAATCTTGCCTCATATTGCACTGAAAAAAATTGAGAACATTTACTACAAACTTTGCCTTCTTCCCTCCTTCTCATCTCACATAAAAATGTGGTCCTTCTCCAGGCAAGGCGAACTCTCCAAGCACACGGATCACATGCCATCCTCCCTCCTCCAGCAGATTGCTCTCCCTATCCCACGGGCTGCCTGTCCACTGGTGGTTTCCCCACTGCCCACAGACATGCCCATGATGGAGCCCACGTCCTCCGAAACCCTCATTTGGTTCTCCATCCCTTCTAGACATTGTCCTTCTCTCCCCTCCCTTTCCAGGCTAACCTCCTTGAGAAGGTGGTCTCCAGTCCGCATCTCCACTTCCTTTCCTCTTGTTCTTGCCCAGTTGCCAGTGACTTCTTAAACACCAAATCCAATGGCTCTTTCTCAATTCCCCTCCATCCTGACTTCTCCAGAGCTCTGATACAGTCAGCCAGCTTCTTCTCCTTGAGTCTCTGGGTTTTTACAACTCTTAATTCCTTTTGGTTCTGCTTCCACCTCTCTGACTGGATTGTCATCTGGGTCCCCTAACAAGGCTTTGTCTCTTTTCCCTCCCAACCATCTTTCTTGATGATCTCACCAACCTCCCTATCTCTGTGCCAATGGATCTCAAGTCTTCAGCTCTAGTCACAGTTTCTCTGCTGACTTCCTGACTCAGATCTCCAATTGCCCACTGGCTATCTGGAGCTGGATAATATTCTGCAGACATCTTGTACTCAGCTTGTCCCAAACTAAAATCTTCCCCCTCTCCAACACCCCCCACTTCCAAGTCCTCTCTCCCTGTTGCAGGGAAGCAAGATTTGAATGTAGGTCTTGTGATGACCGTTATGATGTTTTACTAAAAGCATACCATACTATGTAAATACTAGCTTATCATTCAATAATAATTTGATATTTACAAAGCACTTTCCTCATATAAATGAGTTGTATACCACAGTACATGTGTTTTACATACAGGGAAACTGAGGCTCAGAGGAGCTCAA
>JAJPUD010000676.1:201281-246096 GCA_023553655.1 Myrmecobius fasciatus | reverse complement strand
CAAACACAGGTGTAGATATGAGGGAGGAACCTGCAATCTGCCCACGCCCCAGCTCAGTTAATATAGTCAGGGGAAGCCCAGCCTGGGTTGCTCTTGCCATTTGTCCCTCACGGACAAATGTCCCTCACCTACAAATGTCCCTCATAAGGAGGCGAAGTGGATCGAAGTGAGGGAGATTTCTGAAAAGTCACCAGCCTGACTTTCTCTTACAGAGCCATCAAGTGTGGATGGCCAAGGGCAGCTAGGTAGCACAGTGGTTAGAGCACCAGCCCTGACGTCAGGAGGATCTGAATTCAAATCTGGTCTCAGACACTTAACACTTCCTAGCTGTGTGACCCTGGGCAAGTCACTTAACCCCAATTGCCTCAGCAAAAAAAAAAAAAAGTGTGAATGGCTCACCAAGTGTTAAAGTAATAGTATAGAGAACCTGTGAACACCTGTGTGATTGAATCAAGAAGGGAGTAAGCAAACAACTTAGCTGTACCTGGAAGGGTGTTAAGCTGCTAAATATGGGATCCACTGCAGCCGTTATAGAATTAGAGACGGTAAAAAACAGGAGCTGCTTGGGGGTCCAGGAGGAACGTACTTGACTCCCTCACCTCTGCCCCATCACAGCTGTAAAGGATGCTTGCTTTAGCAATCAATAGGAGACATTTCATCAGAAGAGAGCAAAAACATACACTCTAGAGGGATGCTGCTGCAGAGAGATGCTCCTGCAAGGGAGGGAACATCTTTACAAATGCTGACCACCGACGTCCGAGAAAGGAATAGACCCTGATAACCAGCAGAAACGCTGCACCCAGGGGAAGCTGTATGCGGTGCCTTACACATGGGTAGTTTAGTTTAGGCCCAGTCTTTCCAGAGACGCTGTGTATATTTGTGGGAAAGTGCATCCCAAGTTTTTCGGGGAATATTATTTTACTGTGCCGTCTCACTAAATGCCTTTGCTAGGAGCAAGCTGGGTCTGAACTCCTCATACTCTTGCTCGTGAGCCTCCCAGTGGGCTCGCCACTGGGTCCAACCCACAGAACCCCCAACCTGTGAGTGATTTGGGGGACGGGATGCTACAGAGGAATACACAGCCCTCCGTGCCATTTATAATTGCCTCTGTGTTTCTGAAATCTGTACAGTGTGGACCCCTACTTCTACCACCTGAAACTGACCAACAAGGGACGCCGATTCCACCAGCTGTTCTGGATGAATGAAGGTTTCCATCACAACCACAAACAAAAAAAGCCAGCCCTTCCCCACGGAAGCCCCCTGTTGATGAACAATCCACACAGCTCAGAGGCACATAATCCCGTGTTTCAGATTCACCCTGTCAGAATGGAGCTAGCCCCTGGCCAAACATCTGAACTGGTCTTGGAAGGATTTTCTCCTGTTCCTAAGGTAAAAACAAAAGACAAACAGTCAAAGTCTTTTTCTTTCCTCCCCAGTAAAGCAGCTGTTAATGGATATTTCTTGAGTCCCTTGACATTTGGCTCAGAAAAATCAATCCTTGATTAATTAATTTAATTAATAACAGAGGAAGCCATTTCTTTCAAGGACTGGTTTAGAGCTGTGCCTTCCTACAGCAGCACCAATTACCTTCTTTCTTTGGGCGTTGCTGTGGTTCTCCTTGTTTCTATAGCTACCAACAACCCTACTTTAAAATGACATTTAAGGAAGTGTCTGACTCCTGGCATAAGCAGTCAATTACTGGACCGTGTGAATAGTTACGAGGGCTCCATTTGGGGGGACATCTAGCTTTAGCCAAAGCTATTGATCCGTCCTTTTCTCTTATCGTGTTTTATTATACATAAAATTAAAGGCAACCAAAAGGAAGACACATTCATTATGTTACACATCTGCACACACACAAAGTTAAAAACTAATGGTGGCTCACGGGTCCATAGCATTCTACTATGCCTTTAGCGCTTTTATTACCAACAACCCTGAGGTTGGAGTAGGTTGGAGGAGCTTTTTTATACCCATTTTACAGATGAAGAAGATAAGACTAAGGGGTTAAACTCTGACAAAGAAGAAATACTTGAGTGCAACTTTTGGAAAATATAATTTGATTAGATTTTTCATTCTAGTCAGCCTACTTTATTAGTTTGGTTTAAGTGGCAGCTAAGCAGAAGGTTTGTTCATTGCTGGCCGTTCTCATCATGCTTCAATCTTGTATACAGATAGTCAAAGAAAGACTGGTGTGTTATGCCATCATAGGAGGAAACATAAGGAAGACACAGCTCATGACAGTCAGTGTCATCTGCGAGTTCATCGGGCCCTTTGTCCTATTCTCAACCAAGAGGCTCGTATACCACCTGGAAAAGGTCAGCACTTGCATTAATGTGTGTGTACCAATTGCCATCCTGCATATTTATACAGCAATTTTTATTTTGGAAAACAAAACTTAATAATAGATTAATACCAAACCTATACCTTGGAATTGTTTTGAAGCCTCAATTTTGATAAAAACTGAAATCTTATACCAGATCCTATAGCCCCTTTGGTATGTAAACTCTTGTGAAAAGTACATTTAGAATGTTATTGGTGAAAAATAGTAAAGTCAAAAGATCTCACATTCACTAGAAATGCCCTTTTTACAATTATGTCGTCTCTACTAGGCTAAAAGGTAATGACCCCTATGTATATTTTCTGTCTGGAAACTGTTGGTACTTTTGAGAATTATTCACTCATACTTTTTGGACCAGTCCTGTTCTTCCATTGTTGTTCAGTTGTTTCAATCATGTCTGCCTCTTTGTGATCCCATTTGGAATTTTTTTGGCAGAGGCATTGGAGAGGTTTGCAATTCCCTTCTCCATCTTATTTTACAGGTGAGGAAACTGAGGCAGACAGGATCAGGTAATTTGCTCAGGCTCACACAGCCAGTGAGTGTCTGATGGAACTCTGCTCTTCCTGACTTCAGGCCTAGGGCTCTAAAGCAATGTGTCATCCCTCTGCCCTTTCCATCTTCTACAGGAAGCTTTTCCCAACCCTTTTTAGTTCCAATGCCTTCTGTCTGTTAATTATTTCCTGTATATATATATATATATATATATATACATATATATATATACATATATATATATACATATATATATATACATATATATATATATGCTGGCTTGTTGTTTATGCAGTAGATTGTAAGCTGCGTGAGGTCAGAAAGGGCCCCTTGCCTCTCTTTGTATCCCCAGCCTTAGCAGGTGCCTGGGACACCAAAAGTAGGTGATAAGTGTTTGGGGCCAGCAGAACGGGCAGATGAGAACAAGGTGTTCCCAGGAGCCTTGGAGGTGGCGGATGCAGGCAGTGGGGAGTGAGTGCTTAGAGCTAGGTGGGACATCCCAGTCACCCTGACTTTTGGCCTGCCAGTGGACCAGAGAGTGAGACTGATTACTTTGTGCATCTCTGTCTCACTTCATTCCAATTTACCCACGAGTCAAGATGTTGCTGGTGCCCTCATCAGTCCACTTTGAAAACGAAGGACAAACAACATTGATTGGTTGATTGTATTTGGACTAGTCCAGCAGGTTCACAAGGGCATTTTTCTCTTTTAAAAAATTCAATCATCACTAGTGAGTCATAAAATCTAATTAAATCTATTTTAATAATTGTCATAAATATATAATAGAGTAATAAGAAGAATATAAAATACTCCACTTCCAAAGTCACTGAAATAACTACTAACAGAAGCAACCTAAAGACCATTAAAACTCCAGAAAATATTTGTGACAACTTTCCTTACCCTTCCTCACCCTTTAAACCATTTGGCTGTGCCAGATACCAGTCTTTGGGCTGGGCAGGGGACTGGCTGACTACTGGCCAGGGCTATAGTAAGCACAACAACTCCAAGAATTTGCCAAAGACATCACTATATCCCCCTCTCACCCTTGATAAAAAGTACTAAAAAAAACTTGTGGTAGTTTTTTTTTTTTACTTAAAATAATATCAAATGTAAATCAACACATGTATGTTCACTTTTTTCTGTTATTTTTTTCTCTCTTCCATGGTTTTTCCCTTTTGCTCTGATTTTTCTCTCCCAGCACAATTCATAAAACAATGTATGTTAAAAATAAAATAAAATAAAAAATATCAAAACAACCCTAAAACTAGAAGAGCAGCTTAAAATTAAAATAAGAAAAAAAAACAATGTAAAATATTTTTCAAAGTAGGAAAATTATGTGAAAGTCAGTTTATGAAAAGCTTTTGGGATAAAATAATCATAATAGTCATGAAGAGTACCAGAAACATCAGGCCCAGTAAATGAATGACAATGCATCCAGAATTGTCACTAATACTTACCTGTCTCTGGTCTAGATCATTTGAATTGAGACAGCTAAGAAGTCACAAGACTCTGATGGGCAACTTGTCCCAGGACCGCTATTGATACTAGAACTCGATTTGTGCTGTCACCCAATTAGTCTTCTGAGACTCTGCCACCGAAACCTCCATCTTTTTAGGAGACCCATTAGAAACTTTTACTGTGGGACTGCCATCTTCTTCCTCAGATGTTGGGTAAAGACTTGCCTTTAACCTTCTTCCAAAGACTTAAAAACCCTACCAAATAGGTAAAGTGTCTTCTTTCTGTCAACTACAATTTAAAAAAAAAAATAAGTCTATGTCTTCCATAACATTAAAAATCCCATAATCTTATCCCTTGTTCCCCAAAACTAAGAAGCTATAAAAACCATCCAAGGGAAGAGAAATCTGCCAACTAAGAGTAGCCTAAATCATTCTCTGGCTCATTTGGATCCTCTTGAGGGGACAAAACCTTTGAGTTGTAGGAAATCCTGGAGTATTGCTGCTGTTGTTCAGTCTTTTCAGTCAGGTCCAACTCTTTGTAATCCCATTTGGTATTTTCTTGGCAAGACACTAGAGTGGCCTACCATTTCCTTCTCCGGTCCATTTTACAGATGAGGAAACTGAGGCAGAGCTAAGTGACTTGCCCAGGATCCCACAGCTAGGACGTGTTCAAGGCCATATTTGAACTCATGAAGATGAGTCTTCCTGATTGTGCCTTGGTACTTCCTAGCTGCCCAGTCAGTTATGGACTGTTACCTGGAAAGTCCGTCTATTCTTTTTAATCCCCTCATCATGGATTCCTTCCATTTAAATTCAGATTATTTCCATAATAGATTATGTCACTGAAGAAGCAGACGGATGGGACGGTAACTGCTACTTTTCTTTCTGTCACTTTGGGGAGCCATAATAAGCCTTGTGTGGGGGGCTGTGCCCTTGGTACTGGGGATACCTCTGTGCGGAGGGAGTATATGGATGCTGTCTTTCAAGACCACCAGGAAGTATCAGGAAGTTCAGGAAGATGGCATCCAGAAGCTCTGAAAAGGGAGCCTGTTCAGAGGAGGCAGCTGTGGCCAGGTCCAAAGAGCTCAAGAACCAAGAAAATGCCTGGACCCCCTCAGGTCTTTCCCCTCTCTAATCAGTTCTCCTTCCGGTTGCCAAAGCAATCTTCCTACAGCAGGGGTCCAGAGGCTCCCTGGTATTCCAGGAACAAGGACACAAAGCTCTGTTTGGCTGCAGAGCCCCTCATCACCGGGAGTCTTCTTCCAGCTCCCCTCCCATTCTTGGACACAGGCCCCCGGACCTCCCCATAAGCAGGATGCTCTGACTCTCCACTCCAGGTATTTTCTCTGGTGGTCCACCATGCTCAGAATCTTCTTCCTGCTTACCTCTGGCTTCTCTGGCCGAGTCTTTAAGCCTGCTAAAGGGCCCAGGATCCCTTAATTCTGGTTGTGGCCAGAAAGAGGCATTTTCGCCTCATTTCTTACCTTGCCTTGATGGCTGATTGGGTGATGCTTCAGACAAAGTGGGACCTGCTGAAGACCTTAGCTTTGGAAGGCCCTGTCCTCCAGGGCCACCCCCATCGTCCTAATCTCAGAACCGGACCCAGACAGCTGTGGAGGAGAACATGAGGCAGGTGACCTTGCACAGCCCTCCCTCCCTCCCAATTCCCTTGCATGTCACGACATTATCTCCCTGATGTCATGGTTGTCTTTGAGAAGGAAGAACAAACAGTAACTCCATGCCTTCCCCATCTTAATTCTTTCTTTTTAGACCGAAGAGGGCTTGTTTGTACCTGTGTGCTTGTTTCTTGCCTCTGCCATTAGACTGTAAGCTTTTGTCTTTTTGCCTCTTATGTCCCCAGTGCTTAGCCCAAAAATTTACTGACTGACTGGTTCTGAAGATCGTAGAAAGTCTAAGGCATTTGGGGGGAGGAGAGATTTTTTTCAGCTACCTTTTTGCCATGGAAATTCATAGAGGAATTTGCAAGTGATCTGGGAAATCCTTCTGTTATCTGACTTCCAGAAACTGAGTTTGTGAGTGACCTGTCCTGTGAGGGGTTCCCATGAAGTGCTTTGTAAACCTTGAAATACTACATAAATGTGAGCTACTGTTTATTGTTTTATTTTCCATTCCTCACATATTGTGATTGTTACTTTATTCTTTGAGGGAATCAGGGATGATAGTCACAGGCAGTGATTTCAAAGACTTTGAGACCGTTCCTCTAAATGCAAAGGCTCACTTAACAGATTTCTTTATGGCCCTTGGAGAAGGCATTCGCACATGGCCGAGATGTATCTATAATCTGCCATATAACGGTATTACTTGGAAGCAATTCACAATCTGTTGGAGACCTTTAAAAATCCATTCTTTATTATTGTTCTGTAAGAAACGACCAGCAGGATGATTTCAGAGAGGCCTGGAGAGGCCTACATGAACTGATGCTGAGTGAGAACCAGGAGATCATTATACACGGCAACAACAAGACTATATGATGATCTGTTGTATATTGCTTGCTTGGCCCTGATTACTTCTCTGCATTGTTTAATAAAAATCTTCCTAAGGTTTTCTGAAAAAAAAAAGACTATATGATGATCAATTCTGATGGTCATGGCTCTGCAACAATGAAATGTTTCAAACCAGTTCCAATTGTTCAGTGAAGAAAGCCATATACACCCAGAGAGAGAGATATGAAATATGGACCACAACATAACACTTTCATGCTCTCTATTGATGTTTGCTTGCATTGTGTTTCCTTTCTCTGATTTTTTTCTTGTCGATACGACTTTTCTTGCACAACAATGATAAGTTTGGAAATATGTATACATATATTCGATTTGTCAAGTATTTTAACATAATTAACATGTAGTGGATATTCTGCCATCTAGTGGAGAGGTGGGGACTGGGGGGAAAATTTGTAACAGAAAGCTTTGTAAGGGTCAATGTTGAAGAATTACCCATACATATGTTTTGCAAATAAAAAGTTTTAATTTTTAAAAAATCCATTCTTTAATGTTGAGAATTGATGAGGGACAGATCTTTGTCATAATGGATTCTGAATTGAGCAATGTCTTTTTATAAGATGAATTACATTGATGAAAACATGGCAAACTCCCTATAGTTAGGTGAAGATTTGAACTTCCAAAGTCTTTGGGTAACGTGAGCAAGTGATTTCCTTCCTTGGGCTTCAGGTGAAGGCTACTTGTCAGGTATCCTATAGTGAGAATTGCTTTTACACAGAGATCCAACTTGGGCTGGCTATGGAAGTTGTTACCTCCTGTCCAATTCTCCTTTTAAAAGGGAAAAAACCCACTCTTCTAGGGACATCATGAGCCCTAGGATAGAGCCTCACATGGGAATACAGCCCAGGTGAGGCCTCAGAGAAAGCCATAGGGCATAGGGAATTGTAAATGGGTGCTGCAGGGGGAGTGGAGGTGGGGCAAAAGACCTTCTTTGGTGTGATTGTGACTTGGGCCTTCCATCAAATTGGGGGAGCTGGACCTGAGAGGGACAAGTTCTGCCATAGACCAGGGACCTGCTGCCACCAGTAGTCAGGAGAGGTTAGCTTTCCCAAGTAACCAAGCCTTCCGAGGGTACAATCCTGCCCCTTCTGTCACCTGTGGTGACCCAGGTGACCTTCCCCCTCAGCCAGCCCAGCTTCAATCAGCTAGCCCTCATCTTCCAAGTCAGTTTGGCTGCAGCTGCCAGGGTCAAAACTGGCATAGTTTGACAGTGCCTTTCCTAGTATCAGAACCGGACTTATGTGGAGGGACCTAAGGAAATGCAAAATTGCAATTCATTTGGATTTTAGAAGTAACCTTCCAAATCCATGATAATACAACCTAATGCTTTATATCGTGTGTAAGAAAGGAATGAAAGGGGCAAAAGGGGAGAATAAATAGATCCTAGATTTGGGATAAGGAGCTAAATTTTCTTAGAGACTGCAGAAGCACCACTGGCTAAAATTTTGACAAATTCTGAATAATTTTGCCTTGTTAAAAAAAATGTCACAGAAAGAACTCTATTGTCCTGTGATTTTGACCAGGAAAGTGATCACTAAAAGCAGTACTTAATCAGTTTGAGCCATGTTTTCATCTCTTTATATTCTCATGGAATATGAATCTTTTTAATGATATTTTCTTGCTTAAACACATAAACATTCTTAATTTTGCCACCAGATAAAAAAATTGAACAAATAGTGAATTGTGTTAAACACTGGAATTGATCCTTTCCTGATTCTGTTTTGCCACCTTTGATACATTTCTGTTAAGGATATGATCTAGACACTACTCTCCCTCCCCTTTTCATCCCTCCTTATTGGCTTAACCCTGGTTTGGAGTGGCCAATTTCTTGAAATATTATTTCACTTTCTCTTCTTTCCATCTCTCCTCACTCTTCAGATATAAGCTGTTTCTGCATCTCTTTCAAGTCCCTTGCTTTTGCTTTTTTTTTTCAGTGACTGTTATACTAAATGCTACTTTAGATTTATCTCCCTTCCTCAAGCATATTAACATCAATTTATCCTTGACTTCTTACTTGCATTCAGTTTTATAATAGCTTATATAGGTTTCATCTCCTTACTCAATTCTCACATCAAAGTCTCTGGCCTGTTCTTGGGAAAATAAGGTTTCAGATTTCATTGAAAAAGTCTTTTTTCTTATAATGGAGTGTGCTCAGTTTTGCAGCACAGGTGATCTTGGGGGCCCAGGTCAATTGCTTCCTTCTGGCTGTTTGCAAAACTCTTTCCTTGACTTTGGAATTCTAGAACTTATTGACTACATTTCTTAAAGAGTTAACAGAATTCCTCTCTACTGACTTCCTATGAATTCTGTTGATTTCACTCTGCCCACCCTGCAATTTCCTAATTTCTTGGTAGATTTTATTTCTTTGTTCCTGTGACCTTTAATTCCCAGATTTCCTCACTAAGCCCCATCTTCTTGCTCTTTAGCTAATTCAGTTTGTAGTAGTCGGAAATTTTCTTCCAGTATCACAATTTTTTGGTAATGCTGTTTTTTCTTTAATCTCTGATTTGTTTTTTTTCTATCCAAATCACACCCATTTAGTCCTCAGGGACTCCACTGCTTCACTGAGGTTTTTCACTGTCTTCTATTTTTCAGTTTTTATGTTTGTCTTTTTGAATTCACCTTTCAGATTCTTATTTCCAAGTTTTTATATCCCAAATATTCCTGTATGTCTCTTATTGTATTTTAAAACCATTCTAAAGGTTCTTTAAATATACCCATTTTCTCTTTTAAATATAAAATATTATTCTTTCCTTATGGAAATTTTTCTTTGTTTAATTTTTATAGTAGTATTTGTTTAATATTGGAGCTTCTTTAATGTTTATTCATTTTTCCCTCAGTTTTTCTGTTGTCCTTTCTTTTTTGCAAACCTTCAGCAACCTCAATTTCTTTTTGCATTTATAAAGCCATAAGAGTGTTGAAAAGTGACAATTTTATTATTCTGTATCTATCATGTCTTGATTTAAGATTTAATCGTTTGCCTCTTAAGTTATGTATTTTTCCTTCTCATTTTCTATTCAAGACAAGATGCTCCAACTTATAAAGTATGAAGATATCAGCAGCCCTCATAAAGAATACTCTCGTTTTCTCCAATAACAGCTATTTAATAATTACCATTCATAAGCCAAAGAGATGTACTCACATCGAGGTAGCACTGAAAAGATCATCTCAGAAGCCAGAAGACAATCTGCGTCATAATGTCCCAGTGCCTTTAGGTAGAAGATATTCCCTGCAGAAATTTGGGAGATAAGTAGCCCAGATAGAGGAGAACAATCCAAAATAGGATGGATTATTTGTATATCGGCTCCTCCTCATCACTATTCTCCATTTGGCTCTAGGCCAAAACTAACTGAATGTGACTTTTTGTTATTTGGAATAAGCCATATCATCCTTCTGGGAAGGTCACTGGGCAGACATTTCTCCAGGCCAATGGTGGGTCTGCTAATTTAAAAGCCAGATGGTGCTAATACTTATTCCCAAATCATTGAACTGATCATTCCAAGAATTTGTATCCTTATGATAGGGGTGGATAATCTAAACCTCAGTGTAACAGAAACTAGTGAAGGTGAGCATCTGACTAAGGAACTTGGAAAGTGGAAAGGTTTCCATTTCATTTTTTTTTCCCAATTTAGTCTCTAACTCAAATCAAAACCATCTTCTCTGTATCACAGGAAGAAAAATATGTTCTGCTAATTTGGAAATAGTCATAGCCTTGTTATAAGGAAGACTTTCAAAATTAATGTTTTCAAATGTTTTGCACATAAAAACATCACATATCAGTATGCTTAATATAGAAGCCCAAGACTGTTGGAGGCCAATTACGGGAGATTTTATTGATACTTAGATTGTTTTCCAAGAGGAGAATTCCACTGTCATTATCAAATTTACTAGACTTTTCCTTATGATATTATTATTTTTATTGCCACCATCAATGTCTCTATCATCAAAATTTATCAGATACTTCCACTGCCCAAGAGTTCTGTCTCCAATTTAAAGATTAGCACATATCTACTCTGATTTTCCTAAAGAAAACAAAACTCATTTAAAAATTACCTTATTTGAAGGACTTACTTTCACAATATGTCTGTCAGTGATGTGGAGAACCATTTTAGAAAAGGAGAAACTCAGTCATCCCCAAGGGAACATGGCTGGTTCGTATTTTGTCAGCCAGTCAGTCAGTGACAAGGTTATAAATTGGATACAGATTTTCTGATTCAAATAAGCTTTTATCCTATCCTGATTTCAGAATATTACCTTTTGTCATCGAAGCTCTGCTTCTCAGGCCTGTTGTTGGTTATAAAAATGAGGGACTTTGTGGAACAAAGCTGGCAGTATGTGTAGTCATTGCTCTCAGATATTTAAATAAATCTGGGATTTCACCAAAGCGAATTTTCTCTCCAGTGTGGTAGATTGCCACTCATCTCTGCTTGCCCATTTCACATGATTCTAGGGATCCTTGCAATGTATTAAGGGCTTTTTTTGCTTTCTCTTGACCTCATGAGAATGCATAGAGCACCGGACTTAGAAAAACCTTAGTTCAAATCTAGCCTCAGACATTTACTAGATGTGTGACCCTGCACAAGTCATGTAATCTCTGCCTCAGTTTCCTGAAATGTATAATAGGGATAATAACAGCGTCTATCTCCCAAGGTGGTTGTGATGATTTGTGCTTAGCAAAGTGCCTAGCACCAAGGAAGCAATTGATAAATTAGCCATTATCACCATCATCATCATCATCATCATCACATCCCTCATTCTCCAGTGTGACCTCATTCTTTTTGTCCACACAGTTCTTGGATGATACAATATAGTCCAGTTATCCTTAGTAATTCCTTGTCTGAATGGTGATGCAGTTGCTCACACCCACCATCCTGCCTCTCCTTTTCCTTTGGAGGGATGCTTATTTTTCAGTCCATTAGTGGCTATAATGGCCCATGACTTACAGGTCATACAGATATACACCACCAGTGGGTATAGATAGTAAAAAGACGCGCCTTTTTTCAGGATGTGTTTGAGTATCATTAAAAAGAACGCTTCCATTTCCCAAAGACTCTTCAGCCCACTCTCATCTTGTTCAACCCTGGTCCTTGCTCCCTCTTTGTTTACCATGTCAATAGATGAGTTCCATGGGACTAATTGCATATAAAAGTCAGAACAAGTGGCTTTCTTCATCCATTTGGCTTTCCCTATGTTTGTTAGGACAAACTCTTTTGAGTGATTCTAGATCTCTTCCAAAAAGCTCTGGCTTGATTTAATCAACACAGTATTATGCACAAACAGAAAGCTCTAGAGGCCCTCACCCTCCCTAGGAAATCCCTCTTTAACTTGGACTCTGCACTAGCTCTCCTCCATGACAGAGGAAAATTCTTTGAGTACCATGAGTCTCTCTGTTTGTGTCCCTCCTGATATTAAAAATACATGGTCAATGAACAAGGCTATCTTCATTGTTATAACTTTCCATGAATCCCATATAACTTTCACATATTCTTTGGAATTATCTATTTGGAGAAGAGCTGCTAATGTGGAATCCTACTTTACTGAATCAAATGCTTCTTCATAGTCAATAATCAATAAGCACTGCTTCTTTTTCTTTCTTTCTCTCTTTTTTCCTTTTGGATCTGATTTTCCTTGTGCAGCACGATAAATGTGGAAATAGGTTTAATATATATTGATCATGTTTACTCTATATTAGATTGCTTGCTGTCAAGGGGAAGAGGGTGAGGGGAAAGGAGGGGGGAAATGGAACACAGGGCTTTGCAGGGGTCAGTGTTGAAGATGATCTTTGCATATGTTTTGAAAATAAAAAGCTATTATTAAAAAATAAACAATAAGCACCATGGGACCTTATATTTGATATGTCTTGCAGTCAATTATGTGATGGTAAATATTTGACTTATGGTGGACTATTCCCTATGAAATCCTGTCTGTTTTATCAAGGATACCCTTGAAGTATGGGGAGATTATTTTTGTCAAAATTGTAAAGAAATGGGAAAATAGCCATATGTCAATAGTTGCCAATATTCTCTTAGTCTGCTTTCACAATAATAATAAGGGTCGGTATGGGTTTTTTTCTGTTTCTTGGGCATCTTTCCTTCCTATAGATCCCTTGAGAATCCTTTCCTGGGTGCTAGTACAATTGCATCAACTTCCAGCACAAACTTCCTCTGTATAGACATGGTCTAGCCTAGCTGCTTCTTCCACCTTTGTTTCCTTCAGCACCATTTCTAATTCCTCTATAGGCAGACCTAAAGCTGTGATGTTTATAATACAAGTGTGGTGACTCCTGTGTCCTTGATGGTAAAAAAAAAAAGTTAGGAGAATCTTTGCAGATATTTTTTCATCTCTTTGTTGTCCTCCTGGTTTTGTCCTTAAATTCCCTTGGAATGACTTGGCTCAGCTGGGTCTCCTCGCCAAGTTTTGCTTAAACTAGGTTCACCCTTCACTGCTTTTCTCTATTTTATGAGGCTCTACTGTTCATAATCTTCCAGCATCCTTCTATGTAAGATTTTATAAATGAGCATACTTTTTAAACTGGTGCTGCTTTTGGCTGCCGTTACCTCTTTCCTTTGCAAATAAGAGTATTTGCTGACTAATGCATGTTTTAGATCTTTTGGTCTTCCCATTAGGACAATTCATTTACATCAGGTAAACTTATGTCTGAAGTTATAATCTGGATTTATTTCCTTTCTTCTATCCATAGGCCATTTACTTTAAAAGGTCTGATTTAAAGGTATGATTGCACATTTTGTGCTCTTTTCCTTGTTCTTCTGGGTTTATTTTAATTTCACTCTTTGTTCCACAGGTTCCACAGCTGAGCAGGGTACAGACAGCTGATGTGCTCATTAATTTTGTTTTTTCCCATTGACACAGAAACCTCACAGTGAGTTAGAGCCACAATTCAAGCTTCTCACTATGAAGAATGTCTCCTCTCTGCCGGTCCAGGCCATACTGACCACCAAAGAGCCCTTTCACCTGTGTGACCTGAACCATTCCCCCCTGCCCCACCCCTTCGGGGTAAGCAGTGCTTACCTGATGGCAAGCACTTTGGGGGGTTATGTGGGCAATAGAAAAGAGCCAGCTTCATTCTGTAGACTCTCAGAACGAGAAGGGACCCCAGCCCCTCACCCAAGCCCTACTCAGAGTACAGGGCCCTTTGTGATATGTCTCAGAAGTGACCATCCATTTCTTTTAACTTAGGATGGCCCAGAGGGACACAAGCAGTAAGCATACAGAGCAGAAAGTTGGAAATTATTTCTCATAAAAATCTAGCCCAGGGGATAGGAGGAAGGAAAAGAAGGTGAAGGATAAAGTAAAAAATGCACAGCAGAGAACAAAACTTACAGAGAAGCAAAGAAAATATGGACGGCTCTGAAGGCAATGCATAGTATTCATTATATAGCCTTCCTCGAAATGGAAATGGATTGCTTTATATTTGGAATCCTCTCTTCTGTTCTGCTGTGCACATGGCAACTTTTTTCCTTTTCCTGTTTTGTTTTTAAGTTTTAGATTTGTTTTAAAAATGTAGCCCAGTCAACAGAATATTTATCTAAAAGCCTAGGGTTCTCTGTGATGTCGGCTTTGTGGCTGTCATGATTTGAGAATGCTGGGTACATTATGCTTTACAGACATTGTCACGGTCCCCAAGGATTTTGTCTGAAATCCACAGTAACAGCAGTAAGACACAAAAGATGGTTACTGGTCTGGCTTTCAGCTCAGGTCTAATTAAAGGGAAGTTGGTCTGTAGTAGGCAGGTACTTAATAAATGTTGATTGATTGATTGATCAGTTTTACTATTTTGAGGTGGACCTTTAAATAACCCACCTTTAAGTGACCCAGCCCTTTCGTCACAGATGGGAAGGATCCTGCAGATTCTGGGTCTCTTCCCCAGGAGGTGGGAAAAAGGCCAGAATCCATCTGGAAGGGGAAAAGGAGCAGAGAGGGAAGCTCCTCTGGTGGGTCGCTGGCTTCTGGTAATGGGCCTGGCACTGCTCAGGACCATGGAAAGTGGAACCAGGCAAAATCTAGGAGGTGGGATGGGAGAGAGAAATTACCATGTTCAGCTGTTCCCATGGGGAGATTTTACTGTGCACATTGGCATTCAGAAGAACATAAAAGATTTCAGGCAAATAAACTAACGAACAAATACATTACCAAAAAAAGTCACTAAGAAGTATTGTAATCTCTTTAAACTCCCTCAAAGATTGCTGAAAGTCCATATCAATTAAAAACAAGGCACAGACTTAGGATCATAGACATTAGCCAAGAACTTGCCTGATCTAATGCATTCTTTTGGGGACCATTCCCCAAAGATTTTTTTTTTTATTGAGCCTTTATCAAATCTGATTTTAAAAGTCTCCATCAATTCACTTGTCCTCATTTTCACAGAAAGAACATGAGGCAGCTAGCTGGTTTGTGCATTGAGTGCTAGGCTGGGAATTGGGAGGACCAGAGTTCAGCTTCTGCCTCAGAAGTTTGCTAGCTCGGTGATCCTGAACAAATCATTTTTCACTTGTTTGCCTCATCTGTAAAATGGGGATAATAATAGTACCCAATTACAGGGCTGTTGTGAGAATCAAAAGAGAACATATGTACAGCAAAGGGAAAATGTTATAAAAATGCAGGTTATTGTTATTTAGCAATATTATATTTATTTTAGATTTTTCCTTCTCTCCCTGTATCCTTTATAATCTTATGATTCTTGGTATAATCCCATTCCTTTAATTTCCCATGCCTATATTTCCTTATAGTAGGTTTTCTTTCTATATTGCAAAAATTTAGATGCAAAACAGATTTTGTTGCGTAAGACTTTTGTTGGTCAACGTGTGTGGTAGGATGGAAAATGGTCTGAAGATTGGGCTGTTGTTCTTAGAACATAACATAAAAAATGGTTTTGTTACTTGTTTCTCGTCCACAGCCCATGGAAATGGAAGTTGGGACAGAGAAGAAATTGATGATCAAGTTTGACCCTTGCATCCGAAATGATTTGAACCAGTGGGTAGCAGAAGAAGTCCTGTCCATCAAGTACTTAGAGCACCCACAGGTGGACCATGTGAACCTCTGGGGAGAAGTGCATTTCCCCAACCTCACTTTTGAGACCATGGAAGTGGATTTCGGCTGCATCCTGAACGACACGGAGGAGATTCGATACATCCAAATGGTCAACTGCAGCCCTCTGGTGGTGAAATTCCGATGGTCCTTTCTGGTGGATGACAACGAAAACCAGATAAGGTAAGGGCTGGCCGGCCACGTTTGTGACTCCAAAGCTTCTGCTTTGGTCTTGTCGTTCTTATTTGGGGGTTGAGCCCAATGCGCTGGGACTGGTGTGTCTGTCTCTGAGCCCTCCCGGTCCAGATGGCCGATCCTCCAGCCAGGGACTCTCCAAGGAACACATTTCATCTTAATGAATTCAGTGGTGTCCATGAGGATGTGGGTACCCAGTCCTAAGGATGGATTCAGAGAAACGCCTCCGTGTGTTTGGACAGTTCTCTCAATAAGCTAGTCAGCCATGATCAACAAATTCATCAGGCCGGGCACCGCTCACTCACACACTCTCCGAAAGGAGAGAGAGTCACGGGTGGTTGGGTTCCATGCCGTAGGTCCACGGTGCTCCTACTCAGAGTTTCTTTGATTCCCCATTCTCAAATTTTAAGAGCACAGTTGTTGTTCAGTTGTTTTCCAGTCGTGTTTGACTTTTTGTGACCCCATTTGGGGTTTTCTTGACAAATAGCCTGCCAATTCCTTCTTCCTGCCTCCAGAGTTGGCACTCTATCTACTACACCACGGGCTGCCTCCTAAGGTCAATCAATATTAAGAGATATCAAAACTAAGCTCCTTTGATTTTTATGAAAGTAGCCAAAAGAGAGTACAGCAGAGAAAAGTAGAATTCATGATATCAGTTTTTGGAGGTGGCCCTCTTGTTAAATTAGATTTTAATTCAATTAAAATCTAATCCTGAATTTCATTTTAATTTTGGAAATATTCCATTGAGAGTTTTTTTTAAGTCCTTCATTTCAGATAAAATTATTCATCTACCCCTATGTTCATTAGGGTATTAGTGTTTCAGAATACGCTTCTCTTTTCTTTAGGCAACTCAAAGGCAGGATCAGTTTTCAGATTTTAATTAGCCTGACCTTCATTTCAAATGCCCATTGTATCATGAAGGCACTTCCAAGTCTCTTTCCCAAGTTGTTAGTGCATCTGTGTGATCCCTATTTTATATCTGACAATCAGAGCCTGTTCTTCAGTTCTTTGCCATTAATGAAGCAATCATGTGCTCTCTCTGGAGTCTCCAGTGGGTACCTAATGACCATCCAGGGCCTGTCTTGGAGTGCAGCTAGCATTCACTGGAGCGTCCCGCACATCAGGATGCTCATTAAGTGGCCCAGAGAAAATATGAGCAATGTAGCATAGACGATTTTTGTTTGGCATTTAAATATTGTCAATATTTAACATTTTAAATAATTGTGGGAAAGCAAGTCAATCTGGTATAATGGGCATTGCCCATCTTGTTACATGGGCTGATATCAATATAGCACAGCTTAATGAGTTTTCCAACTGGAGCCAAAGGACATTCTTTCTTTTTCTGTGAATACCCAGGACCTGCAATTAAAATCGTGACATTTAAAAACCATTTTTGGCCAAAGCTCCATTAAAATACCTAGTGTGGCGTCGGTTTGTTTCTGCATAAATTGATTTTGAGCTCTCCCTCTTCATTGTTTCCTTTTTTGATTCTGAGTGCCATGGGCACACAGGAGTTTGCACAGAAACTCAGACAGGAGGAAGTCACTCTTCTGAACCAAGTGGAAGGAAGGTTCTGCCACAGCTGAGTCCAGTTTGGGCTCCTGTTGCCCGCTCTTCCACATGGGCAATGTTATCAGCAAGCATTATCAGAAATAGTTGGTTTATGTGTCTTGAAGGAGAAAAAATAAGTAAGCCATGGTCTCATTTTTCTTCAGTCAAGAGAAGAAATAGGGTATTGAATAAATTGAAAACAGAAATCCTAGGCTCTGTCTTCAACTCCACTGATGACCAATAATGGGATGTGCTGGGGTTGAAGCCCATTATCTGGCTCTTTTAGGTGGATGCCTCCTTTAAGCAGGGGAACCTGCCAATTGATCTTCTATTGAACTCTTTGTAAACAAAAAAGGAGATTGCAATCGAGGAAGATATAATGAGCCTAGATACACAGAAGTCTGATCCCAATTCTGCTTTGTGCTGATTTCCTCATCTGCATAATGGGGAGCTTCAATGAGATAATTGTAATGTCCCTTCCAGCTCATGAATAATTATAATAGCCATAACAACAATATGGATAACATTAAATATTTATAATCGATTGATAATTTAATATTTTGGCCATCACCCAGGGAATGGCTATAGTTACACACACACACACATATAATTCAGTAAGTTTTCATATATATATATATATGTTTTCATATATATATGTGTGTATATATATGAAAACTTACTGAATTATTCTTTTTTATTATTCAATGTAAGTAATCTTAATTGATCCAGTTTTTCATCATGGGTCCTGATTTTCAACCCTTAAATTAATTGAGGTAGCTACAGGGCATGGTGGGAAGAGGGCTAGACTTGGAGGCAGGAAGTGCTGAATTTGAATTCTGTCTCAGATCCTTCTTTGTGTGACTCTGGACAAGTCCCTTAGCTTCTCTCAGCCTCTGTTTCCTCATCTTTTTTATTTGTGAAGCTCAAATGTAGGAACATATACAACCCTTTGTAGACTTTAAAGTAACAAAGTATATGTAAGTTGTTGTTCGGTTATTTCAGCCAAGCTGGACTCATTGTGTCTCTGCTTTGGGGTTTTCTTGGCAGAGATGCTGGAGTAGTTGGCCATGTCCTTCTTCAACTCATTTGACAGATGGGGAGACTGAGGCAAACAGGCTGAAATGACTTGCCCAGACTCACACAACTAGTGCACTTTAAGGCTGGAGTTGAACTCAGGAAGATGAGAATTAAGAGAATTAAGAGAACTCAGGAAGATGAGAATTAAGAGAATTAAGTAATTAAGATTACTTACATTGAATAATAAAAAAGAATAATTCAGTAAGTTTTTATATTTATCTTTATGTTTTCATATATATATATGTGTGTATATATATGAAGATGAGAATTGTGTATATATATGAAGATGAGATATAATTGTGTATATATATGAAGATATAATTGTGTATATATATGAAGATGAGAATTCCTGATTCCAAGCCCATGCTCCTTCCACCATGGAGCTATATTATCTTCATTGCTTTTCCCTGACTCCTTTCCAGTTTCTGACTTCTAATTTCTTACACTTCTATAGTAAATTTTTGCTTGCCGCTCTCTTTCTCTCTCTCACAATTTCTTTTTAAACCTTACAGATAAGATACGAAGGTAAGCAGATAAGGTGGGAATATCCATCTGAGGAAACCAGCATCATGGGGCTCGAGCCATGGCTGAGGTCATACATTGCTTCAGTCCTCCTAATACCCATGCCAGCCCACTTGAACACTTTGGGGAGGAAGAGGGAGGAAGGGAGGAGGAGGGATGGTTAATTACCTGATTTTATTTGAGTGTCTGCATGAATTCAATCCAACTACCATGTGCAAAGAACTCAAACATAAAGTAAACCAATGGAACAATTCCTGCCCTTGAGCTTACATCCTTTTTAAATTTTATTTTTATTGTTCTGAATTTAATGCCAAATAAAATATACAAAGTAGAACAGAGAAAAAAGATTGTACATGAGACTGAGACTCCCTCTTAAGTATAGCTTCATTTTCCTTTAAAATAGATAATATTTTCTTTTCTTTTTTTTGCTGAGGCAATTGGGGTTAAGTGACTTGCCCAGGGTCACACAGATAGGGAATGTTAAGTGTCTGAGGCCAGATTTGAACTCAGGTCCTCCTGACTCCAGGGCTGATGTTCTATCTACTATGCCACCTAGCTTGCCCAAAACAGATAATATTTTCAACATATAAGTTTCAAAACTGTCCTAGATTGTTTTATTTCCTTTTATAAATGCTTCAGTGTCCTTTTCTTTTTCTTTTCTTTTTTTTTGTCAACCTAGCACTACCCTTCTTCTCTTCCTTTCCTGGTCATTGGTGACCCCCAATAACAAGAGAAAAAACCATTGTGACAAACATGTGTAGCCATACCAAACCAAAAACTCTTACGCTTGGGGACTCAGCTCTCACATCCAGTGAGAAAATTAACATGGAATCAATAGAATAGAAAGGGCCTCCACTAAAAAAGTCATTTTCTAAGTTCTCTCTATGGTGTAGAGGGCTTCCAGGATTCTTGAAATCTCTGCTAATGGAGGGACAACCAGTCAAAAGTAGGGAACAGGAAATGGAATGCTGAGGAAGGCCAGTGTAACCAGCCAGTCATGGCCAGTGTGGAGGGATGATGAAGGGCCAGTGTGACTGGTCATGGCCAGTGTGGAGGGATGATGAAGGGCCAGTGTGACCAGTCATGGTCAGTGTGAAGGACAGTAACATAGAATACTAGAAAGTTGGGCTGGGGCCGGGCTGTATATAACAGGCAGCCATTGGATTTTCTTGAGTAGGGAGAAGAGGGAGACATTGTCAGGCCTGTAACTGAGGAGAATCACTGGGGCAGCTGCATTAAGGCTGGATTGGAGAGAGAAGAGGGATAAATTGGGAGGCGAGAGGTGATGAATGCCTAAGAAGGGCTGTTGCTGCCAGTGCGGAAAGTCAGAGACAGATGGGAGGGAGATGGAGCTGGAACAATAGGATTTGGCAACCGATCCAGTCGTGGCTTGGGCCTCCAAGAGCTTTCAGGATGAGACGGGCAGCCCTACCATTGAACAAAAGCACAGATTGCTAAGGAAGATCGGAAATAAACCATTAAAAGAGCCTAAGCCGGAGAGCAGGGATTGCTCCATTAGTTTGTTTTCTATCAGGTTCCTTGCATATGGGAAGTGGTCCCTGAGTGCTTGTGGCTGGGACTGAATTCATGCTTTACAATAAAACCGGATCACTACCAAGGGCAATTATCAGACCACAAAGGCACGTTTTTGTGGTGACGGGTGAGAAGGGGGGCATCCTTGCTTTTCTGACAGCCTCATCTTGCTTCACTGCCAGGCCAGGCATCTTCCATCCACGTCAAAGTGAAAGCCCCATGGAGAAAAAATTGTTCCTTTGCATGTTGGCAAAGGAACAATTACTAGAGCCTCTTTGTTCCACTAACAACCTCCCACTTCTAATGAGAACTTTGCTCATCTTTTTCATATGGAAGAGAGCATCTTCCTTTTTGCATTTCTTAATAGGCCGATTTGTATACTTGTCATGAAAAGAGATTGCTGAGAAAACACAGTGATGATGGTGACATGTATGCAGATTTATCACAGAAGGTCAGGAGTCTGAATTTTAAATGTCTCCCTCAGGAGAATGTCATCGTTCTCCCCACCCTTGTGGTCTCCATACTCCATTGTAGAAACAAAGCAACAAGTTGAAAAGAGTGAGCTCAAATGAAAGGCTCCTTGCCAGGAATATTGCCCTCGGACTGGAAGGAGAAAACGTGTGTGTTGGTGTGCAATAAGACATGTTTATCCTGACTCCACCCAAGGGCAGTCCACTCAGTCTGTCCTGTAACCGAGGGACCAGGGAGAAAACACGTGCCCAGAAAGGCGTCCCTTCAGCGGAGGAACAGCTGCTCTGGTCAGCATGAGGAGAAAGCGGTCTCGGTGGAAGATTTATACAGAGATTGCTCAGAGCTTCGAATGGGCCAGACTGGCGATCCTGAGTGTCAGCGGGGAAAGAAAATATTAGCAGCTGAGGGTGTTTGCATTTCAGAGCTGGTTATGAGAACCTGAGAGGAAATCATACCCAGAACAAATGGGCAGAGCATTCATCAATAACAGCTTCATGTTATTTTTCCAGATAAGATTGGGTACCATGTTGTGGATACCATGTTGGGTGGGACACATATTGGGGATTCTTATAAAGGGTTCTGTGTCCCCAAATGGGCTTCAACTAGCTCGAGAGACCTTGAAGATGAAGGTAGCATGTGTCCTCTGGTGCCAGAGGTGAGAGACCAGAAACCACAGCCATATTAGCCATGGTGCCACAAGAAACTCTGAGAAATCTGCCCCCAAGCTCCTTCTGTTCACTCCAGTTTTGCTAACTTTTTCTCAAATTGGGGTCAAAAGGAAACTAAGTTTGGGGAATATGCCTATATGAAAGGCTATTTAAGTGTGTGCATTTTGAAAATTTATTATTTTATTCTCCAAATCACCATTGATTAGAGAAATGCAAATTAAGACAACTCTGAGGTATCACTTCACACCCCTCAGACTGACTAAGATGACAAGAAACGATAATGGTAAATACTGGAGGGGATGTGGGAAAACTTGGACAGCAATACGTTGTTGGTGGAGCTGTGAACTGGTCCAAACATTCTGAACTCCAAACTGTACATACCCTTTGATTCAGCAGTATCTCTACTAAGTCTATATCCCCAAGAGAGCATAAAAAAGGGAAAGGGACCTACATGTACAAAAATGTTTGTAGCAGCCCTTTTTGTAGTGGCAAGAAGCTGGAAACTGAGTGGAATAAGTTATAATATATATTTATATATATATATATGTATACATATAGTATATAAATGTAATGGAATACTACTGTTCTATAAGAATTGATCAGCAGGACAATTTCAGAGAGGACCAGACAAATCCACATGAACTGATGCTGAGTGAAGTGAGTAGAACCAAGAGAACATTATACACAGCCACAAGGAGATTATGTGTTGATCAATTTTGATGGACTTGACTCTTTTCATCAGTGAGGTGACTCAGGTCAATTCCAATGATATTGTGATGGAGGGAGCCAGGTGCACCAGAGAGAGGTCTGTGGGGACTGAATTTGGATCACAGCATAGTAGTTTACTTTTTCTGGTGTTTAGTGTTTCTTTGCTGGGTTTTAAAATTTTCTTTCTCATGTTTTTTTTCCCCTTTTGATCTGATTTTTCTTGGGCAACATGACAAATATGGAACTACATTTAGAAGATTTGCACATGTTTAATTTATAATGGATTACTTGCTGTCTAGGGAAGGAAGGAGGGGAGAAGGAGGGAGAAAAATTTGGAAGAAAAGGTTCTGCAGGGGTGCGTGTTGAAAACTCTCTTTGCATGTATTTGGAAAAATTAAAAGCTATTATTAAAAAAGAAAAATTAAAAACCAAAAATAAAATTATTAATTTTAATAATAAGCACATGCTTTTTTTTCTGGTCCCCATCCTCTAGTTTCCTTATGAGACAAAAAATATCTCCCATCCCTTTAAAGGATGAATTGTCTTCTCACTTTCAAACTTTGCAATCAAGAACTTGTAAATAATAGCAAATAGCCATGGTTTACTAGCCATGTGTTTAACTAACCTAGACGCACAGATAAACACAATTCTGTCCTTCCCATGTTCTCAGAGGGAAAGTGGGAGGAAAGGAGGTGGGCAAGCAACAGTGAACAGGAAGTTCTCTATAAAGAGCAGGAAGCCCTGGACCCCTCCAGTGAGGACCCTTTGAGAAGGTTCTTGGGTAGTTAAAATGAGACCTCTTCTAGCCCGCTTCTGCCATCTTGTTCCAGAATACATGATGTGGCCAACTGAGACCATCTTGAAAAATAAACTGCCATCCTATTTTTAATGAACCACATTAGATTGATACTCTTTTTTTAAAGCTTAATTCCAGGGTTCCTCCTTTCAGAATGCTTTTCCTGATCTTCCCAAATAAAAGTCATCCCTCCTACCACAAAACTCCCCAAAACACTTAATATACTCTCTTATGACCTCAATACCCGACATAGTATAATGAATGCATACAGGTATATATACAAAAAGCAAATGACCTAATTACCAAGAGTCACAACATTAAGATTAATAAAAAAAAAAGCTCTAACCCCCCAACCATAAGGAAAGAAGGCTGAACCCAGAGATAATACCACTTCCCTCTTAGAACTTCAGCCACAATGAGCTCTAGGTTACGGCACACCCCACAGAAGAGTTACATTTCTGACCAGTCTCAGCCTTTTGAACATTCAGATTTAAAAACATCAGATTATAATTGTGATGATTATAACCGGCCCACCAGGGGCAAAAGGGCAGAAGACTATTCAAGTGATTTTTATCTTTGCCATTTCTAGGTCCTATCGGATTTCAAAAGGGCCCAGTATAACTCAAAGCTAGATGTGTTGGAGCAGTCACTAGCCTAATTGATGATGTTTCAGAGAAAATTAGAGAAATAGTCTCACATTTTCAGATGACAATGTTAACATGTGCTTTGCATGTAATTTCACATGTTCACTGGTACATGAGAGAATTACTGTATTTTTAAATATGTTTCTGTTTTATTTCTTCTTATCCATGTTTATAGTGCATGCATTGTTGATACATTAGTTTGTTAACTAAACATAGTTCTATTATTTCTTTTGTAAATGTACTGTCATTTTTGTGTATTTTTTAATTTTTATTTTTAAGAGTAAATTTATATTTTTGTTTTTATGTCGTTTTTTTGATTTTTTTATTAAAAGCTTTTTATTTACAGAACATATGTGTGATTTTTCTACATTGACCTTTGCAAAACTTTTTTTTGTTCCAAGCTTTTCCCCTCTTTCCCCCCACCCCTAGATGACAAGTAATCTAATACATGCTAAATATGATAAATTATATGACAAATCCAATATATGTATACATATCTATAGTTATCTTACTGCACAAGAAACATCAGATCTAGAAAGAGAGAAAAAACAACAACCTAAGAAGGAAAACAAAATGCATGGAAAATATTCACAGAAAGCATTAAAATGCTGTGTTGTGGTCCACACTCAGTTCCCTCAGGCCTCTCTCTGCATGTATATGACTATCTTCATCGCTGAACAATAGGAACTGGTTTGAATCACATCATTGTTGAAGAGAGCCACGTCCATCAGAATTGATCATTGTATAGTCTTGTTGCCGTGTATAATGATCTCCTGGTTCTGCTCATTTCACTCGGCATCAGTTCATGCAAGTCTCTCCAGGCCTCTCCGAAATCATCCTGCTGGTCGTTTCTCACAGAACAATAATATTCCACATTTTTGTGTATTTTTAACACTTCCACTAATGTTTACTTTTACTTTGCTTCTATGCATATTCACTTGTGTTCTTAGCCTATAATGAGCTTTTGTGACTTATGTATATAACGTGTTCTGCACTTAACTTGGTCCTATAATCACTAAAACAGCCTATCAAAAATGCACTATTCTATATCAACTGGATATATTGCTATCATATATTTATTTATCTTAGGTATTCAAAAGTATATAGTCCCATATCGAGAATTGGTATGGGAGCTTGGAGGTCTAATTATAGAACAGAATTGGAGGAAAGTAGGATTCTTAAGCACAAGTTGTGTTTGCAAGTAATTTAAATCCAAAAAAAAAAAAAAGAGAGAGAGAAATCAAATGATCTGGCTCTCACAGGGAGAAAAGTCTGTCTCTCAGCTCAGCACATTCTCACTGGACACCTGTGAAGGGAGCCCTGTGGAGCTGATTTTCCCTCCCCAGATTTTCTCTGCTCAAGAATTTGCAGCCATGAAAGTCTGGGCTCCAGAGCCTGACGTGAGGCTCTGCATGACCTTTTTAGTGATAAATAACATTATTGACTGTTTATGAAGGCCTGCTGATTTCTGCTTTGGGGAACTGTGCTTTGATATCCATCATGGCTCAGCAGAGGCACCGACATTGATTTAGGGATCGTTGCTGTCTCTCTCACTTCTTGTACACCCAAGGAGAGGAGCTGTCAGAGGAAAATTTGTGGGCAGAATATGGCATTTATTCCTTTTTGCTCATTGACCCTCTCCACGGGGGCAGTGAAGGTGACATAATCACCAAGAGCTCAGAGTTACAGCTCTGTACTTGCATCTGGGCCCTGACCCCCCACAAAAGGAGCAGGACCAAACAACCTGAGAGATGCAGAGCTCATAACCAGTCCTATGAGCAGCTCCATCCATCTGTTTCAGACCCACACTGCCATTCTGTTCCTCTTTGGGGTTTTTAAACTCCAATTTTGTGGACCTGGCCCCTCTATTCTTCCCATGGGGGACCTGCCCAAGCTATGACATCATTACTGAATTCTGTTCCAAAGCCCCCAGTTTCCCCACGAACACCATGTGGTCTGTCACTGGGCTGTCCCTTCATTGGGGGGTTTTAATGGGCAATGTCAATTAAATAAGGAGACTGTGATTTCCATGTGGAAGCCTCTGAGGTTCCTTCCCATTCCAGCTCCTTGATTCTGATTAATGGACATCTTATCCTGGGTAAGAAGGATGACACTGCAGTTGTATGTTCTCCTGTTCTCTGATTTCTCTTATCCTAGGAATTGGTGTTTTCCAGCAATGTGTTTGCTACGATATCTTATCAATGGGGTTTAACCAATGTTTAAAGTAAGAGAGGACGAGATGGAATGTTGCACCTTTTCTTGAGCAGGACCTGAATCTCAGTCATCATTTAATATGTTCTTTTAACAAAATTCAGTACTGGCATTTAGCTACATAGAGTATTGTTTGGTTTTCTTGTAAGAACTATAAATTTTGGTGGCTTCTCCCATGTAAATAGTGTTTTCTATTAATGGTTACAGAGACCTAGTGGATAGATTCATGTCCAAACATGGACAACTAAAGGAAGGAATGAAACATGATCTAAGTGTACGTATGCACGTATGTGTGTATATATATATACATACAAACATATATGTATATTTACATATACATATATGTATACACATACAAATGTGTGTATATACATATATGTGTGTGTGTATATATATATATATGTGTGTATATATATATATATATATATATATATATGGTATGCCAAAAAGCTTAGATCAATTTTGAACTCTTTATACTATTAAAGTTTAGAATTGCACTAAGTCTCTTGGGATGCCCTGTATAAAGAGTAGCAACTCATTAGCAAAATAACAGCATAAATTCTGTAACTAAACTTTAATCACAATCTTGGTTTTATAGCTTATCATAACACAAAGCAAGATTTTTTTTAATGCAAAAGCTTAGTCCCAAGAAAGGTTATTTTATTCACTAACTCAAACTGTTATGAGTAACTACTTAACTAAACTTTCATTCCTACTCTCATCCAAGTCTTTCTATTGCAGATAGTCCTTCCAGCTCTCCTTTTAATAACCTCCCAGCAAGTAGCTTGTAGCTTAAGTGTTAGGAGCCCTTAGAATTGTCTCCTTCTGCTTGAATTAATTAACAGTTGCTCATAGCACAGCTTCCTCCCAAAGGTGCTCAGCTCTTGTTAATTAGCTAGTCCTTCTCCAGAAAGTGAGATTCTTTGCTAATTCTCAGGACAGATTTCAAATCACCTTTTCCCTATACCTATTAATATTTCCCTTTATCGCCTTCTCAGAATTCAGTTCAAGAAACATTTATTAAGTGCCTACAGTGTACCAGGCACTGTGCTAAGCACAGGGATACAAATAATGTAAAGACAGTTCCTGCCTGTTTATGATCTAACTGGGGAAGACAATACATAAAAGGAAGCTCAAAAGGGGAGAGGGAAGGGAGACAGCAAGGGCACCCAACCAGGGCATCTTGCTCCCCCAGGCAGAGCTGAAAATGTAAACCTGGGAATCCTGGTTCTGCTCTCCGTAAAGGAAGGCTGTGGGAGGGATTTAGTACTTCAGTCTCCCAGCCCTAAGGCAGAGGAGACCAAGGGTGTGGTATCCAAGGCCTGAGTCCACCACAAGGAGAGGAGGTTAGAAGGGCTCAGCTCTATCCCCTACCCAGCTCGCTCTACTAGGACATTGCCTTGTGATCTGGGGTGCCAGCTTTGGTGAACATAGTCTAGTATGACTAGAAGGTAAAATGTGTGAAATAGAATAATATGAAACAAGCCTCAAAAGGTAGATTGCAGCCAAATTATGGAAGGCTTTATTTAAATGCCAGTCTGAGGAGACCAGAATTGATCTCAAAGGCAACAGAGAGCCACTTGGGCAAGCTGGATGATACAATAATATTCACGTCTCAGGGCTAATATTTTGAAAACTAAGTAAAAGAAGAATTATAAAGGGGTGAGGAGTAGAAGCAGGGACACCATTTGGGAGGCTAACAATAGGCCAGATAAGATGACATAGGTCTGGACTAGGGAAGAGCCATGTGGGTTCAGAGAAGAGGCTGATGGAGATATTAGATATTGTTAAAGTAGAATCACAGGATCTGGTTGGACAGAGGAAGGGTCCAAGATGACCAGGCCACGAAACACCAAGTGGTGCTTTTAGCAGGAATAGGGAGGCTTTAGTGGGGAGGATAATGAAGTCTGTTTTAGATATATTGAGTTTGAAATGGTCAGACTCGTAAATCTAAAGTTCTTTGTAGAATAAGAATCCACAGTTCTGAGAAATCAGGTACAGAAGCCCTCTTGTTTGCCAGGGACATCCCTCAAACACCTTCCAATTCTGAGTATTTTGACTATTTATGAATTAAAGTCCATAGGCTTTCATGCCTACGTTATTCTGATAACCCCGTTCTGGCCATTCATTTCTCTGGCAGTGGAAATTACACTGGATATTATTTAATTCTGTAAGAAATATTTTGCTATGTGCTGGATATGCAATACAAGATTATCTGTTTCTGAAAACACTTGAGGCAGGAGAAGTGGATGAGGGTCTGGTCTGTGGAGCTAACACAATTACTTCTACTTTAGCATTGATTTCTAGGTTGCTTTTTGGGAAGATTTCTGTTCCTCACAAATGAAAAAGCAAAGAAGCAGCTTCAGTAATTAGAGATTAGGGGAAGAGACAAAGCTCCATAGATAGCTATATCTTATCTGTGGAGTACCAATGATCTTGAGTGATTTTTTTATTGTTTCCTATTGTTTACAGAATAAAAATAAACTACTGGAGCTGGCTCTTGAGTCTTTCCATGATCTGACTACCCAATCTCTCTCTCCTGCACTCACTGATTCCATGTTCTTACCTTCCTTTTTCTTTCTTTCTTTTCTTCCTTCCATTTGTTCTTCCCTTTCTTTTCTTTTCATTTTCCCTTTCGTTCTTTTCAGATGCCTCCTTCTCTCTGAAACCATCCCAGAAGTATACGATCCCTCCTCAAATGTTCTTGAGTAAGTTGTCTGACTGTTTTGCCTTCATCAAGTCCTTCCATGAATTGAATTGTGTTGGGTTGCTTTGTGTTCTGTTATCACCCAGAGATATCTCTCCACCTTCTAAAGAGATAATATAAGCTCCTCATGGCTAGGGACAATATTAATTATTCACATTGCCTTGCACATAGGAGATGGCTTAGCAAATGGTTGTAAAATTGAATTGTACTTATCACACTAAAGCTAAGTTGTGGAATGTAGAGTTAAGAAGTAGCCTAGATTTAGGTCACAGTGCTAAGAGTTCACTTCTAAACAGGAAATGGTCCCTTCCCCATAATACTGGAAGATCTTATGGAAGTGTTTCACAGAAATTTTTAGTTAACCATAATGATGGCTTCCATTTTTTCCCATTGCCCAGTGACTCTCTTGTGGTACAAGGAACCATCTGTTAATTTAGGGACTTCTGAAAGAAGTAAAAAATTAATTAGAAAGGCAATGAGACCTTGTGTTCATCTCAGAGCTCTTTGCCCTGAGGTAGAGAAGGCAGCCTAATGTCCTTTCCGCAATTTGATCCAAGCACTAGGAAGATTAGGGTGACATGTCTTGAGATCAACTCAGGACATTCTGTCTTCAACATTCTGTCACAGTAACGGAGGTTCTGATGGTTTGAGGTTTTCAAAGAAATTGTCCATACTCATGATATCCAGATGGAAAATTTCCAAGGGAAGTTAGTTCATGTTTCCTTTCCTTCTGTCTAGTCTTTCTGTTTCAGTGCATAAATCAGAGACTGTTCTGCCCCACTGGGATTGAGATTGATCTTACATTTTCCCTTTTCTCCTCATAGCCTATGCGTCATGCCTGTTATTCAAAGATCAACTCTTCTATATGACTAATCAAAATTAATACAGGATTAGGTGTTAGCAAAAGACAGAATTTTGATTTTTGCTTGTTTTATAATCAGAATGTAATAGATTTGTACAACCTCTCTTGCAATACCCATTCTCTTTTTAAATTTTTAATAAGTTTTTTTATTTTCAAAATACATGCAAAAATAGTTTTCAACATTCACCCTTGCAAAACTAAATTTTTCTCCTTCTCTTCCCCCTCATCTTCCTCCCCTAGACAGCAAGTAATCCATTATAGATTAAATAAGGGTAATTCTTCTAAACATATTTCCACATTTATCACGCTGCATAAGTGCCATGATACGATTCTACTTATTTTATTGATTTATTATGTGTACAATGTTCCACAGATCACCAATCAGTGCTTCCCTTTGCTTATTTACAAATCAAGACGGAGTGGATGGAGCTCTGGTCTTAGAGTTGAGTAGGGCCAACTTGGGGCATCTCAGTCCTCTGAGTCTTGCTTGCTATATGACCTCGAGCTGGTCAACTGCTGAGCCAACCTCTCTGTCCCTTGTGCGACTCTCTTAAGCCATAGCTGGCTTGTGATCTGAACCATTTTGTAATTCACTGCATAAAATTGAAATAAAATTTCCCGGGCTGCCTAATTTCCAGCACAGGTATTACAAAAACAAGTAAATAAATTTCAAAAAATGCTCTAGATTCTTTGAGCAAAAGCTCTATTGCTCTGTAGGTCCTTGTCATGGCTTTTGTTCCATTGGATTTATGGCCCAAATAGAGGCAACATAGAGCAGGAATCTTTATTTCTACTTCTAATTCCAAACCACTGAAGGGTGTTCATTCATTCCACATTCATTAATTGAACCTCTACTATGTGGCTAGGACTCTCTGGAATCTGTAAAAAAGAATATTTTTAAATCCCTATCATGGCGTAGTCTGTAGGATAGTTAAGAAAACAAAACCTGAAATGGGAAATAGGATTCCTGTATTGGTCCCTATATGCTCTCTAGCTCTGGAGTGCTTTACTTTCCCTAATTCAGTGTGGGGTGTTTGGGGTAATCAGTCACATAATTCATCACCTGCATTCCTAGCCACGCTCAGTTACTGAGCAATACAAGAAACATATACATCCAACAGCAAAAGAATGTAAGACCTGAGCCAATAAAAATAAAAAGGAAGTCATTTAAAAAGGGAAAATGTGCTCCACACAGTCCCCAAATGGGTTCAATCACATGTACTTCCCCATATCTAAGATGGAGATGAAAACCTCTGGGGAGGGGGATTTAGAAGAGATGGGGAAACTTTTCCCCAGAGGATTGCTGCCTTAAAGCTCTCACAGCCTGCTTCCTCATGGACCCCAGCATTCGGCTAACTCAGGTCCCAGGATCTCCTCATGATGTGATACAATGGTGGGCTCTGGACGGCTTGTGATGCTGGGCAAGTCACTTCACTCTGTTTCAGTTTTCTCATCTGTCAAATGAGCTGCAGAAGGAAATAGCCAACTGCCATCTCCAAGAAAACCCCAAAGGGGGTCCCAAAGAGTCAGTCATGACTCAACAACTGGTCAGTGTTTAACTAGCTGCAATTCAGAGACATCCCATCTGTTATTCCTTAGATAATTGTTTGTGGTTGCTCTGCTTCAACTATTTCATTTCAGAGTTTGGTTTGGTTTTTCAAGGCTATTTTTTTTGCCATGTCATATAAGGTAAGACAGATTCCTCATTAGCTCATGGTTGCAAAGTCAGTGGGAGACATCAGCCTTTCAAGGTAGCTGTGCAAAAACAGCTTCTTTCAAGGGGCAAGGGGAGAAGGGAAGGAGGGCTATCAGTCTGTGAAATATACCAGCCTTTGAATGTCACTGCTTTGCTTATTTACTGATCTAACTCTTAATGACATGGTTATGTTAATTAAACCATACACACACACACACATACACACACACAGACACACATCCACTCACAACTTAAAGCTCCATCAACCAAGTGATGAACATAAAAAGAAAGATGAGTCAAAAGAACATTGGATTTTCTAAAAAATCTCCAAAAAGCTTTGAAATTTCTTCTGAGAGATTTCAGACACTGGGCATCTGGGCAGCCTTTCCAAAAGAGCGGGGCTGTGGGGACACCTTCTGGGGCTTCCAAAGAACTGGTCGGCTCTCAGGGAGATAGTAAAAGGAGATAGTCCTCCCAGAAAGAAGTGCTGGGTCACATTTCTTCAAACATCTTTGTATCTGATGCAGAGACAGAACTTTGCTGGGGGTGGAGGAAGTCACAGGTGGAAGTAGCCCACAATCTCAATCTGATTCCAGAGGCAGATTAAGATGGATCTTCCCTGTCTAAATTAGAAGTGTTGTTGGTCAGTTTCACTTCATTACAACAGAGATGTTCCAAAGAACCAGTGTCATTTTTTTATGATCTCAAATGACTTTAATTTTTTTTTCCTTTTTTAAAGCTTTTTATTTGCAAAACATATGTATGGGTAATTCTTCAACACTGACCCTTATAAAGCTTTCTGTTAGAAAATTTTCCCCACAGTCCCCACTCCTCCCCTAAATGGCAGGAAGTCCACTACATGTTAATTATGTTAAAATACTTGACAAATCGAATATATGTATGTATATTTCCACACTGATCTTCTTGTGCAAGAAAAATCATATCTACAAGAAAAATCTGATAAAGGAAACACAATGCAAGCAAACATCTATAGAGAGCATGAAAATATTATGTTGTGGTCTGCATTTCATATCTCTCTCTCTGGGTGTATATGGCTTTCTTTACTGAACAATTGGAACTGGTTTGAAACATTTTATTGTTGAAGAGAGTCATGTCCATCAGAATTGATCATCATGTAATATTGTTGTTGTCGTGTATAATGTTCTCCTGGTTCTGCTGATTTCATTCAGCATCAGTTCATGCAAGTCTCTCCAGGTCTCTCTGAAATCGTCCTGCTGGTCGTTTCTTACAGAACAATTATATTCCATAATATTCACATACCATAATTTAATTTATTCAGCCACTCTCCAATTGATGGGCATCCATTCAGTTTCCAGTTTCTAGCCACTACAAAAAGGGCTGCCACAAACATTCTTGCACATGTGGGTCCTTTTCCCTCCTTTAAGATCTTTTTTGGGATATATGCCCAATAGAAACACTGCTGGGTCAAAGGGAATGCACAGTTTGATAACTTTTTGAGCATAGTTCCAAATTGCTCTCCAGAATGGCTGGATCCGTTCACAGTTCCACCAACAATGCATCAGTGTCCCAGTTTTCCCACATCCCCTCCAACATTCATCATTATCTTTTCCTGTCATTTTGGCCAATCTGACAGGTGTGTAGTGGCACCTCAGAGTTGTCTTAATTTGCATTTATCTGATCAACAGTGATTTGGAGCACATGACTTTTAAAATTAAAAAAAAAAACAGGATTCAGTTTTTTTTTTTCTCTGTAGGTTATGGTGTGAAGCTACCCAGAGAAACAGGAATAGATCTTGCCTAGATCCTGAAAAGATTTAGTCAGAAACCACATATCATCTGTTTGGTCGTCTATTTCTTATCACCAAATGCAATTTTGTGAGGGCTCTTCTGGACAAATAATTGTTTGTGTCTGATTCAGCTATTTCATTTCAGGCCTTAATTTTACAGGACTTTTTTGGGGGCCACATTAAATAGCTTGAGAAAGACTCATCATTAGCTGTTTCTCATGTATGCAATGGCAGTGGGAGGCATCCAGAAGCTTCAGCTTAACATCCTGTAAGCCATGACCTATATGGGACACCCCTGAGATGCTTTTTTTTGTTCACTATGCTCTCAGTTATCCTTTCTATGATTTTATTCCCTCATCTCGCCTTGGCGGCACTTTAACATTTGGAGACATTCTGGTACATTTGGAAGCTTTGTGGTGCATTTGAATATCAGAAGGTGAACAGCAAGGTGTTTTCCATAATGGGTGCTTGCTTGTCTCTCTCTACTTGCCTTCCCTTCTGATTTGACAAAGCAAGAACTCTGAAAACATGGAAGGCACAGAGCCAGCCCCATCTGTTTCAACCAGTTATTTGTCTGATGATGTGGGAGGATCACATTTGTGGAAGCCCATAGATTCAAGGCCAGGATGATAAATGTGGAAATGTGTCTCTGGGCTTTGCACATGTGCTCACAGGCTCAGTGATAGACACATTTTTAAAAAGACTTAAAGTAATGATAATAATTCTGTTTCCCTTAGGAGAGGAGCCAATTTGCTATGTAATCTGAAGCAAATTTGCCATGTGTAGAGGCAAAGGAAATAAAAGGTTAAAGGAATAAAATATGGGGAAGTCAGATGACTGAAAACAAGAGTATGAAAACCACCAATAAGTGCAAAGATGCTGAAAAGAGAAGGAATTGTGTAGGGACCAGCCCCTCTATTTTATGAATCCGGAATGTTGGAAATATTGAGTAGGCTCTTAGGAGTTCCATTATACTGTAAGAAAGGGCACTCATTCAACATTTATGTAGTGAAAGAATACAAGTATTCTGCATAGTAGGAAAGTAACTTCATATGTAAAAGATGATAATAATAATAATTAAAGCTAACATTTCTATAGTGCTTACTATATTCCAGGTGCTATGCTAAGTGCATTACAAATATCATTTGATCTTCACAACACTCTAGAAAAGAAGGGCTATTAATATTCCCATTTTATAGGTGAGGAAAATGATGAAACAGAGATTAAATCACCCAGTAGTGATCACCTAGTAGATGCCTGAGACCAGATTTGAACTTGGGTATTTCTAACTCAAATTTATGAATTGTTTATTAATAAGAACTACTTATATATAGTCATATGTAACAATTTATATTATAATAATCATAATAGCCAAGTACTTTACAAATATTATCTTTTTTATTTTCAAAACAATCATGAGAAATAGGTGCTATTATTATTCCTATTTTATAGGAAACAGGTTGAGAGGAAACAGATTGTCCCTGGTCGCATGGTTTGTTAAGTGTCTGAGGCAGGATTTGAACTCAGGTCTTCAAGTCTAACAGTCTTTCCACTATGTCACCCAGCTGCCCTCTTTCTATCTGTTTCAAATGGAATGACTGAAGCTCAACCATGCTCATAATGGGGATAGAAGAGGGAATTTTGCTTCTTGAATGTCAGTGATTGATAAAGATAAAGGCCACTTGACTTATTTTGGCTATTTCTCTCTGCCTTTTCAGCAGAAAATTTAAACTGAATGAACAGTTGACCACTGAGACATTCACAAATCACAAAACATCTTCAGATGCATTATCTTATTTGAGCTTCATAACAGCTCTATGAAATAGGTTATTATAAGTACTTCTATGTAATATATTTGTATGTTTTATGTATTATCATATGTATATGTAATACACATGTAACATAAGTAAATAGTATATGTATAATTCTATGTATTAATATGAAATGTGTACAATATGCATGTTATACATATATGTGAACATGTAATGTGTATATATGTGTGTGTATAATTATAGGCTTCTATGTAATATATGTCAATAGTATATGTATAATTCTATGTATTAATATGAAACGTATATATATTATATGAATTATATGTATTAATTGTGTTAATATAAATAATTACATGCATTAATTATATGTTAACATAAATACATGTGGTAACATGTGATGTGAATATAATGCATGTCGGTAGCATTTGTCATTATATGTATTGGTGTGTAATTACATATTATAGAAATTATATACTTATATATAATTATAAACATATATGATTATCATAATAGAATAATATTATCCACTGTTGACAGATGAAACACCAGATGCTAAGAGAAATTAAAGGATTTGTCCAAGAATATGCAGATGGCAAATAGCAGAACTGGATCCAGAGCCCAGACGTCCCAAGGCCCCAGTGTGGTGTCCCTCCTGCCATATTACCTTGCACTGGGGGGACCATCCAATCTACTCATTACACAGGGCCCTTCTGGCATTTATTGCACATACTGCTCTATATTGTTACTCCATTTTACTATTTCTCATCTGGATTGTAATCAGTCATTAAGAATGTCTTACACAAGCAGAGAGGGTAGTATAATGTAAAGGCACAAGAAATGCTCTTCACACACAATCCTCCAAATATATCCCTCATTGGCTTGTCATGCTGCCACCATCAGATAATCCTTCTTAGACACAGAGAATGTTAGAACTGTAGAATGTAAGCTCTTTGAGGTTGGGAACTAGGTTTTTTTTTTTTTTTTTTTTTTTTTTTTGCTTCTAGGCACTTACTGTGCTTCACAGATAGAAAATGCTTAATAAATGTTTGCTACTCATCTACCCACCTGAGAAGACTCTTAAAACATAGAATGTTAGAGTTTGGGGAAGCCTTTAAAATACAGAATTTCGGGGCTAAAAGGAACCTTGGATTGTCAAGATGATAAGAAATCATCTAATCCAATGAATGTCTTTAAATATCCAGCCCCTGGATTTAAATTTAAATATTTTACAACATAACATTCTCACTTTATTTGATGTTGTTCAATTGCATTTTATTTTCTTAATTCATTTTCTTTCCTTTTTGATCTGGTTTTTCTTGTGCAGCAAGAGAATTGTATAAATATGTTTACACATATTGGATTTAACATATATTTTAACGTGTATAACATATATTGAATTGCTTGCCATCTTGGGGGGTGGAAAAAGGGGAAAATATGAACCAAAAGACTTTGCAAGGGTCAATGTTGAAAAATTATCCGTACATATGTTTTGAAAATAAAAAGCTTTGAAAAAAAATTTTTAAATAAAAAAATTTTAAAAAAGAATGTCTTAAGCACCTACTATGTGTCAGGCACTTACTGTGCTAAGATACAGAAAGAGATACAAAAAGAGGCAAAAGTCAGTCCCTGCCCTCAAAGAGCTTACAGTGTAACAGGAGAGACAATGTGCCCACAAATATGTGCAAAGGAATAAGTTGAAAATAATTAATAATTTTTTAAAAATAGTTTACATTCTAGTAGATGAGATAAAACAAATACCAAATAATAGTAATAATAATATCACCACATAACAATACAAGAGCCAGCATTTATACACTTAAGGTTTGCAAAGCACTTTAGACATGTGATCTCATTTGCTCTTCTCAACCCATCCTGGGAGGTTGGTGTGATGAGTATTTCCGTTTTACAGTTAAGGAAACAGTCTGAGAACTGTTCACACAGGGTCACATAGTAAGTGTCCAAGGCAGAATTCAAACTCACATCTTCTAAACTCCTGACTGTGCTCTATCCTTGGGCCCATCTAGCTCCCAAAAAAGTATGAGGGGAGTCCTGTTCTCTGTGGAATGGGGGCACAGGATACTTGTCACGGCGCTGCTGCTCTTATTTCCATCCCCCTGGCTGGTTTTCCGCTGGTTTTTCAGTAGCTGTTTGTCCAGTCCAGAAACCAGTCAGTAAATTTATCCAACTATAACCAAAGAGATTAACCAAAACACAGAATATCCTTTTCAGTCCTTTTAGCACTGAAGTATTTCTAATGAACAGGAAAAAAAAGAAATGTGTTTAAATTTTCAATTGTACAGCACAAAAGATTGTATCAATTTTAAGTACCCAAGAGTTGAAAATCTAGTAGGAAAGGGGAAATTGCCTAGCCCAAATCAAAGCTGGTAATAAAACTGTGGTAATCAGCTTTCTTGCTGGTTCCCTCCAAGCAGAACCAAAGGAATTTTTCATTTCTTACTACTCTAGTGGGGCTGATGTTTTTGTTGTTGAATAGCTTGGGGATCTGAGAATTATTGATTTTTCTTGTTTGCGACTCGATTTCCTCTTAAAAATAACTGGATCGAGTCCAGTTTGGGTCAGCACAATGTGAAAATAAAAATCTGGGCTGTACAAATAAGAGGAAATTTGATCCAAATAACTTTGCTGACATTATGATTCTTTTTTAAAGTGGCTTTTCATTTTTGGTCCTGATTGTGTCCTTTTGACAGCATCATTTCTTCTGACAACTTCATGGCATTTTGCCAAACCTCCTGTTCATTCTGGACGGTGTATTGCAAATACCTGCGTGGGCCAGGACCTGGCAAAATCGCAGTTAGCAAACTTTGTCTTTGGTGCTCCCTCCTTTCCTTTCTTCAGCTTTCTCCACTCCCCTTTCCTTTGCCCCTTGGCTTTCTGCCCAGGAAAAGCCATCTTATAAACCAATTCATACTGGAGCATACAAGATTCCCTTCCTCAAGGTATTTGAGAGGAGCTTCATCTATCGAGGAAGTAATTTTGTTGGTTTTCAACCAGCTTTGAGTCAAGTAAATCACTCTCACCTGCCTCTGTTTCCCCAACATCCTCATATGTCATTAGATTTTTTGCTCAGTGCCTCCTGTTTCCTCTCTCCCATCCCATACCCTGGGAGAGACCCTGCCAGTCTCTACTGAGAAAGGAGGCAGCTGATGGATAGAGGTTAGGTCTGGTGTCCGGAAGAGTTGAGTTAAAATCTGGCCTCAGACTCTTACCAGCAAGGTGACACTGGGCAAGTCATTTAATCTGTTTGCTTCGGTTTCCTCAACTGTAAAAAGGAAATAATAACACATTATTTGTGGGGTTATTGTGAGAATCATAGCTCTTCCTTTAAAAACCTTCCTGTGATCCCCCCAGTCAGTAATAGCTCCCTCCCACTCCTCATTTCACTTGATCCACAATTACATTTTCTTATGCACTAAGCACGCCTGTATAATTTTATATTTTAGTTTTTATTCTTGTTTTTATACCTGGAAAAATCAGCCAAGAGGTTGGGAGTGATTCATGTTCTCTCAGACATATTACTTAGATGGTTGTAGATTTTTTTACATGGCTTTGTTATCTTCTCCTTTAGACACACACACATATGTTATGTATGTGGTAATAGAGGATGAATTACATAGGTAGATAATAGATGATAGATAATAAATTAGATAAATGATAGACTAGATAAGTAATAGATTACTGATAGAGATAGATAATAGAAAAAGATAACTAATAGACCACAGAGATAGCTGGATAGTTAATGTATTAAATAGATATAAAAAGATAGAAATAAAGAAAGAAGAAAAGAAAGAGAGGAAGGGAGTAAGAAAAAGAAAGAAAAAAGAAAAAGAAAGGAGAGAGAGAAAGAAAGAAGAAAGAGAAGGAAAGAAGGAAGGTGGGAAAAAATGAAGGAAAGAAGGGAGGAAGAGAGAAGGTGAAGGAAGGAAGGAAAGAAGGAAGGAAGGAAGGAAGGAAGGAAGGAAGGAAGGAAGGAAGGAAGGAAGGAAGGAAGGAAGGAAGGAAGGAAGGAAGAAAGGAAGGAAGGCAGGCAGGCTAGTCCAATCTGGCTGTTTCCCCATTCTCTTAATGCCATCTTCATCTCCTTGATAAGCATGTCAAGGACTATAGTGTTAGAGTCCAAATGTGATGCTTTCATTATCCTTGATGAAGAAAATAGAAGAATGAATCATTTTTATTGTGTATTGATTGTGAAAAGATCCTTGATTCAGAATAGATCATCACTACCTAGAGACTCTTTTACAACAAGGTATCTCCCATCCATATATTCTTACACTGTAAGGGAGCGTAAGCATAAAAGATCAGTCAAGTTTTCCTAGAAGATGTAACAATAGAAATAGCCCTATTTGGAGCAATCTGATAGTAATACTCAGGTTAAGAATGAAACAGAGAGATGGCTAGTTGCCAAAGTTGATGGACAAGATGCAGTGCAGAGGTCAGGTCAAGGAAAGTTTCCTGGATGTGGCAAAGTCCTCCAGAAGCTCCTACTTGGATTGCATTAAGACACTGACACAAACCCTGACACACTGCCGAGACACCTAGAAGAGGGCCTGTCTATCCGACCAAGTGAATCAAGAATGTTTATTATCTAGACTTTAATATGCACACATTTTGATGGATATCCTTTTGAGCTTGAGTGTATATCTAGAGCACACAATATAGCTAGCCAGTAAGCTGGACCCAGAGTTAAAAAGGAGAAAAGTGAATTAATTGCTTTAGGAAGTTACAAACACTTTTACTTAACTCAAGTTTCCAAAGAAAGTAAAGGCCCATGGGGCAGCTAGGTGGCGCAGTAGATAGAGCACCAGCCCTGAAGTCAGGAGAACCTGAGTTCAAATTTGGTCTCACAAATAGCTGTGTGACTCTGGGCAAGTCACTTAACCTCAATTACTTCAGCAAAAAGCCAAAAAAAGAAATAAGAAAGTAAAGGCCCAGCTTTTCCATACCCACATTTTATGGGTTATTACTACATGGCAATGAGACATGGAATTGCACTAGCTCTCAAAATAATGTTGCTGTTACTATTTACAATGTTCTCTTCAATCTGCTCATTTCATTCTTCATCACTTTGTGCAAATCTGCCCATGTTTTCTGAGATCATTGAGCTCATCATTTCTTATAGCACAGTAGTATTCCATCACAATCATATACCACAACTTGTTCAGCCATTCCTCAATTGAGGAACATCCTGTAATTTCCACTTCTTTGCCACTTTTTAGAAAATTACAAATGCTTTTACTCACCCTAAGCTTCCAATGACAGCAAAGACAGCTGCTATAAATATTTTATCATAGAGAGATATTTTTCCTTTTTCCCCCTAATCATCTTTGAAAATAGATCTAAAATTGGTATAATAAGTCTTTGGGTATAATTCCAAATTCCAATTCCAAATGTTTGGACCAGTTTGTTTTCCCCTTCAATCATTTTAGCCAATCTGGTAGGTATAAAATAATATCTCAGGGTTGTTTTAATTTGCATTTTTCTAATCAATAATGGTTTAGAGCACTTTATTTGACTATAAATTGTTTTGGTCTCTTCATTGGAAAACTGTCTGTTCATATCCTTTGACCATTAATATCACTTGGGGAATGACTCTTGTTCTTATAGATTTGATAAATTTCTTTATTTATTTTAGATATGAGATCTTTAGCTGAGAAATTGGCTATAAAAATTTTCCCCCAATTTTTTGTTTTCCTTCTAATCTTGACTATATTTTTTATTTGTACAAAACTTTTAAATTTAATGTGTCCACTTTACACCTACCTTTTCTCTCTAGCTCTTGTTAATTCATAAATTGTTCTCCTATCCATAAGTCTGATAAGTAATATTTTCCATGTTCTCCCAATTTTCTTGTAATCTCTCTATATATCTAGTTCATGTATTCATTCTGATCTTATTTTAGTAAATGGTCTAAGATAAATGTTGAGATAGAGGCAAAACCAGATGAAAATGAGAAAGTCATTCCCTTTGCCTAATGGAAGTCTTTGTTTCTAGATAGATAGATACACATATTCATGTGTATGCATATATGTGTGTGAATATATGTGTATACTTATATATAAAAGCCAGTAGGTCTTTCTAAGTCAGAACCGACAGAACCATCTTTTCTTTCCTCCTCTCCTTCCATGGGTAGGGGGCCAAACATAAACTATCCACTGAATGAATATTAGAGATGTTTCTGAATCCTGAATTCTAGACCTTTGACTGAGATCGTGGTCTTTTTTATCACTGATCTAGAATTTGACCATTTGTTTTAGAAAAAGGGGGTCCTCCTTGTCCTGATTATAAACTTGTGGAAATACATTCATAGACTCTTTTTTTATTAAAGCTTTTTATTTGTATAACATATGTATGGGTAGTTCCTCAGCATTGATCTTTACAAAGCTTTCCATTACAAATTTTACCCCCAGTCCCCTCCCCTCCCCTAAATGGCAGGAAGTCCACTACATGTTAATAATGTTGAAATACTTGACAAGTTGTGCAAGAAAAATCCTATCTACAAGAAAAAAAAAAGAATCAGAGAAAGGAAACACAATGCAAGCAAACATCAATAGAGAGCATGAAAATGTTATGTTGTGGTCCATATTTCATATCCCTCTCTCTGGGTGTATATGGTTTTCTTCACTGAACAATTGGAACTGATTTGAGACAATTCTTTGTTGGAGAGAGCCATGTCCATCAGAATTGATCATCATATAGTATTGTTGTTGCTGTATATAATGATCTCCTGGTTCTGCTTGTTTCACTCAGCATCAGTTCATGCAAGTCTCTCCAGGCCTCTCTGAAATCGTCCTGCTGATCATTTCTTATAGAACAATAATATTCCATAACATTTGTATACCATAATTTATTCAGCCACTCTCCAATTGATGGGCATCCATTCAGTTTCCAGTTTCTAGCCACTACAGAAAGGACTGCCACAAACATTCTTGCACATGTGGGGCCCTTTCCCTCCTCTAAGATCTCTTTGGGATATAAGCCCAATAGAAACACTGCTGGGTCAAAGGGTATGCACAGTTGGATAACTTTTTGAGCATAGCTCCAAATTGCTCTCCAGAATGGTTGGATCCGTTCACAGTTCCACCAACAATGTATTAGAGTCCCAGCTTTCCCACATCCCCTCCAGCATTCATCGTTATCTTTTCCTGTCATTTTAGCCAATCTGACAGGTGTGTAGTGGCACCTCAGAGTTGTCTTAATTTGCATTTCTCTGATCAATAGTGATTAGGAGCAACTTTTCATATGAGTAGAAATGGTTTTAATTTCATCATCTGAAAATTGTCTGTTCATATCCCTTGACCACTTATCTATTGAAGAGTGGCTTGAATTCTTATAAATATGAGACAATTCTCTATATATTTTAGAAATGAGGCCTTTATCAGAACCATTAAATGTAAAGATGATTTCCCAATTTGATGTTTCCCTCCTCATCTTGTCTGCATTAGTTTTATTTGTACAGAAACTTTTTAACTTAATATAATCAAAATTATCTATCTGGTGTTCAATTGAGAGTTCCAGATCTTCTTTGGACATAAATTTATTCCATCTCCACAGGTCTGAGAGGTAAACTATACTACGTTCCTCTAATTTGCTTATAATATCACTCTTTATATCTAGATCATGAGCCCATTTAGATCTTATCTTGGTATGTGGTGTTAGGTGTGGGTCAAGCCCTAATTTCTTCCACACTAGTTTCCATTTTTCCCAGCAGTTTTTGCCACATAGTGAGTACTTATGCCAAAAGTTGGGGTCTTTGGGTTTATCAAACACTAAATTGTTAAAGTTATTGCCTAGATTGTCCTGGTATCCTATCCTATGCCACTGATCGACTGCTCTATTTCTTAGCCAGTACCAAATGGTTTTGATGACCGCTGCTTTATAATATAGTTTTAGATCTGGTACAGCAAGGCCACCTTCATCTGCCTTTTTTTCATTAATTCCCTTGAAATTCTTGACATTTTGTTCTTCCAAATGAACTTTGCTACTATTTTTTCTAGATCTGTAAAATAATTTCTTGGGAGTTTGATTGGTATGGCACTAAATAAGTAGATTAGTTTGGGTACTATTATTATTTTTATTATATTCGCTCGGCCTACCCATGAGCACTTAATGTTTTTCCAATTGATTAGGTCTGATCTTATTTGTGTGGAAAGTGTTTTATAGTTTAGTTCATATAGTTTCTGACTTTTCCTTGGCAGATAGATTCCCAAATATTTTATACTATCATCCGTTATTTGGAATGGAATTTCTTTTTGTATCTCTTGCTGCTGAACTTTGTTGGTAATATATAAAAATGCTGATGATTTATGTGGATTTATTTTGAATCCTGCAACTTTACTAAAGTTGTGAATTGTTTCTAGTAGTTTTTTAGTTGAGTCTCTAGGGTTCTCTAAGTATACCATCATGTCATCTGCAAAGAGTGATAATTTGGTTTCTTCATTACCTACTCTAATTCCTTTTATCTCTTTTTCTTCTCATTGCCAAAGCTAACATTTCTAATACAATATTAAATAGTAATGGTGACAGTAGACAGCCTTGTTTCAGTCCTGATCTTATTGGAAATGGTTTTAGTTTGTCTCCATTACATATGATGCTTGCTGATGGTTTTAAGTAGATGCTACTAATCATTTTAAGGAAAAGCTCATTAATTCCTATACTCTCTAGTGTTTTTAATAGGAATGGGTGTTGGATTTTATCGAATGCTTTTTCTGCATCTATTGAAATAATCATATGGTTTTTGTTAGTTTGGTTATTAATGTAATTAATTATGCTGATAGTTTTCCTAATATTGAACCAGCCCTGCATTCCTGGTATAAATCCTACTTGGTCATAGTGTACTATCCTGGGGATGACTTTCTGTAATCTCATTGCTAATATCTTATTTAAAATTTTTGCATCAATATTCATTAGGGAAATTGGTCTGTAGTTTTCTTTCTCTGTTTTCACCCTACCTGGTTTAGCTATCAGCACCATATCGGTCTCATAGAAGGAATTTGGCAGTATACCTTCTGTCCCTATTTTCTCAAATAGTTTGTATAGTATTGGAATTAATTGTTCTTTGAATATTTGGTAGAATTCACATGTAAATCCATCTGGCCCTGGAGATTTTTTCTTAGGGAGTTGGTTAATAGCTTGTTCTATTTCTTTTTCTGATATGGGGCTATTTAAATAATTTATTTCCTCTTCTGTTAACCTGGGCAATCTATATTTTTGTAGATATTCCTCCATTTCATTTAGATTATCAAACTTATTGGCATAAAGCTGGGCAAAGTAACTCCTAATTATTGCTCTAATTTCCTCTTCATTGGAGGAAAGTTCTCCCTTATCATTCTTGAGACTAACAATTTGATTTTCCTCCTTCCTTTTTCTTATCAAATCAACTAAAGGCTTATCTATTTTGTTGGGTTTTTTTGTAAAACCAACTCAGTTTTATTTATTAATTCAATAGTTTTCTTATTTTCAATTTTATTAATTTTCCCCTTTTATTTTTAGAATTTCCAATTTAGAGTGATAATTTGGTTTCCTCATTACCTACTCTAATTCCTTTAATCTCTTTTTCTTCTCTTACTGCCAAAGCTAACATTTCTAAGACAATATTAAATAATAATGGTGACAGTGGGCAGCCTTGTTTCACTCCTGATCTTATTAGGAATGGTTCTAGTTTGACTCCGTTACATATGATGCTTGCTGATTGTTTTTATTCCTATACTCTCTAGTGTTTTTAATAGGAATGGGTGTTGGATTTTATCAAAGGCTTTTTCTGCATCT